>CM061921.1:127273094-127544017 GCA_031002005.1 Vandiemenella viatica | reverse complement strand
GTGTATTCCAGAGCACATAAGTTTCAGGTGTCACATGCAACCTGGGATATCGTAAATGAGTTAGTATGATGCTAGGTGAAACCTATTTTCCGCATCCAAGAACGAAATGTGTATCGTTTGCAAACGGCTTATTTCCATTATGATGCGTCCAACATATTTGGCTCCAATTGTGCCTCTGTCACGCAATCACCATTAATTCGGCGTGATTTTAGTCTCTGAGACAGAGACGCACATCTGGCATACGTTCAAAGCTCTACATTATGCGTCAAGTAGGGGTATCGGTCGACACTTGAAGAAGTCGTTGACAGAACTACAGCCTATGGAGACTGTCGTTTTTAGTGTCAGTCCACCAACAGGACTTAAAATTTCATCACTCATCTAGCTTAACAGATCAGCCAGACTGAATTCTGTGTACGCAAGTAATATCAACTCAACAGGTGGAATTTCGTGAGAGCTTTATGGCGCGTCGACATCTAGGTCATTAGCGGGAATTTCGTGTTTGGTTTATGGACTTACGCGTAGTCGTCGTATGGTCATCTAAGGCGGGGCATTTCATACTACACCAAGCGTTTTGGGTGAAAGGTTAACGTATTGGCTTTGCTTTAGGGAGGACGCGGGTACGAATCTCAATCCGAGCGTCCCGATTTGGGTTTTCAAATGTTTCCCCAAAACACTCCAGGTGAATGTCGGGTTGCTTCCTTCAATAGGCCATGGCCAAATTCCCTCCAGTTCAAAGTCTCCAGTCCCATCCCATCTCTAATGACCTCGACAGTTCTGTGCTTTCAAACAAACACGAAACTTAAAACTGAAAATACTGCAGTCGAGTTTCATAACTGCCCCTACTTTTACATTAGAAATATATATTTTCAACTGCTTACCGCAATCCGTAAGCCGAAATGAACTACTTAGTTTGATAAGATCTCAGAAATCATCCTATCACTTTACTTTGTCATCTAGTTCTCGAGAACAACACATTTATAAATAATAATTATTATTCACATACCACGCAAAATTAAACTGACAGAATTCTAGTAAACTACCTTCGATGGGGACGTTAAGGCTTGCGGTATGTTTCGAATGAGTAGACCTGAACGGACCGCCATACGAGTTATTATTCACTTATCACGGGAATCTAAACTGACCGAATTCTAGTAACCTGCCTTGGATGGGGGCGTTAATCCTGGCGGTATATTTCGGAAGAGTATGCCTGAAAGTTGCGGCACCAAGTTTCACAATTTCCCTTCTTCAAGTTACAGAATTCCTTCCCACTTTATTGAACCATTCAATACACTTTACTAAAATATGCTAATTATTTCAATAGTTAGTAAGCATATGCGAATAATTAGCATTTTAAGACCACTGTATAGATAAACGGAGGAAAAAATATTAGACTGCAGTTCGGTACAAAATATTGATTAATCATTACCTTTGACAAAATCAATGAAATTGCGAATAATTGCTATTTTAAGACCATTTTATTTGAAAACAGAGGAAAAACTTGAATATTAGTCTGCATTTCAGTACAAAATCTTTATTAATAAATACTTTTGACAAAATCGATGAAATAGCGAATAATTACTATTTTAAGTTAATTTTATAGAAAAATGGAGGAAATTGCGAATATTAGACTGCATTTCAGTACAAAAGCGTGATTAATCAATACTTTTCTTTTATACTGCTGTCAGAGGCATGCACCTGGCTCCGATGGAGGGAGGGGGGAAGGTCCCAGAGACGTCCGGTCCTGAATTTTGATTAAAAAGGTAGCGGGCGGCCTGAAGCAATCATCGCAGGGCCGTTTATTTTCTGGCTGTCAGAAATTGTAAGTAAAAGGCCGCCAGGGAAGTGAAGCAATCTTCAAAGGGCTGTTTATTATTCGGCTGTCAGAAATTCTAGGCCGCTGGGAGGAAAGCAATCTTCGTGGAGCCTTTTACTGTTCGACTGTCAGAAATTTTAATTGAAAAGGCGCCATGGATGTGGAGCAATCTTCGCGGGTAGCCAGCCATTAATTCCCGCCAGCTGACAGGTAAAAGGCAGTTTATTTTGCCTCTGACAGAAATTTTAATTAAGTTTTAAGGTAGAGGGCTGCAGGAGGCAGAGGAGGGGGCTGGGCGGGTGGCGGCCGCGCCTTTGAAGGCAGGTGGCGGCCGCGCCTTTGAAGGCAGGTGGCCGCAGGAGGGGGTGAGGAGCGGGTCAGGTTGCGGCGGGGCCTTTTTGAAGTAGAACGCTCGAAGGACATCTACTAACAACTATAATATTATGGTGATTTTGCTGTCGTAATATTTGTAATTTGACACGTTGTTATATTCCATTCACAAAAGAAAAATGTTTATTCATAACACAAATGAATGTGTGTTGAAGTGTATTGAGGCCAATCCTGGCTGACCTCGCACTGTAAATGTCTTCGTCGGTTCTAGCCCGGCCTGGGGTATGTTTGGGTTGATTTACGTACTGCCTGCGTCGTATTTTGTCCTCAGTATAGTATGCCACAGTTACTTAAGTGAAGCCTGATACAAGAGTTATTACGTGAATTTAAATTAGCTAAGAGGACTATACCGAGGTCATTTAAAAAAGGAAATAGTTCCAAGACCAGAAATCGTTAGTGGCCTTATACCGTTAATACTGAGTACGTTAATTTTTACGGTGGAAAATTAATCAATTCTCCATTTGGCACTCCTACTTGAACAGTGGTGGAAGTGTAACATTATTTCCAGATATACTTGGATTTTGATATGGCAAATTAGGTTGGAGTCATCTCCAATCATTTTCTAATGTTTTTGAAATTGCATTAAATATCATTATGTTTTGGGGACTGTTCTGTTATGATTGACGATTATGTGCTCCACCTCTCCAAAGATATGAGGTTAATCTTGTAATAAACGTCACAAGCCATAAGCCATATACGACCAGCAGTAAAATACCATACCTGCCTGGTAAACATATTCCGCAGCCGTCATGATGCCAAAAATTATTAGCAATGAACTTCGTTAATGCAGTATATATCTAGAAAATGTTATAGCTTCAATATTTATTTAAAAAAATAAAAATTGTATTGAATCAACGGATATGGCATAAAAACAGAACTTGTGGAACTCAGCTGGCTGTAAATACTAAGGATGAAGGAATGGAAAGCGTAAGGAGCTTTATAAATAAATATGTGATTTCACAAATTAATGGTTGTTGAAATGTAATAAGAGGACTTCCGCTGAAAATACTGGAAAGTAAAGAGTTCTGCCGATTGTTGAGATATTCAAAAGGATAGCGACGTTGTTGCAACATATTTCAGTAAATGGCAGCTGAAAATAAATTATAGAGAATGTGCTAGATAATCAATACAATGAACGTAGAGAAACCACTTCCCCAATAATAAAAAGTAAGTTGCTCAGTTCTTAGTAAACTGGAATCCTTAGCAGCTAGATACATCAGCAGAAAACAATAGAAAGTTGAATCAGCACATGGCATCGGTCGTTGGAAATTGTATTAGCTGATTCAAGTCTAAATTTGAAAAATTGTAACTTATTTGCAAGATACGTCTCATCTGGAGTAGAGTTGCGCTGTAGTATTTCCTATTTCTTGTTAATAGTCCTGTTCCAGCTACAGTGACATCGTATATACGAATCTACAGGGCCCGGCAATAAAACCTCCCACATTTCACGTAGCCGGCGTGCGGGTTGTAGTGAGGATACTGATGTGGAATGTGTTTTGTTTTAAAGAGGTGTACCTGCCATTTTCAGTGTGCGCCATGTCATGGCTTGGTGAGCATCGTGCGTTTGTTGTGGACGAATTTATTCGTAACAGTTGTTCTCAAATTTTCGGAGACGATTCGAACTTGGCCTACATGATAGTGTCCCGGATAGAAAAACTATTCAACTGTGGGTGTCAAACTTTAGAAAGACAGGTTCAGCACAAAAAAAAAAAAAAAAACCTACAGGCCGTCCTCGGACTGCAACAACGCCGGAAAATTTGGCGCGTGTGAGTGTGTCTATGCAACATTCACCAATCTTTGGGGACACTTAAAGCCTATAGTGTACAAACATCGTCCCACAACACTGCAAGCACTTAAAGAGGCAATTACCCAAGAATTGGCAGCCATTCCAAGAGAAATGACGCGAAAATGTAGGGAGAACTTTCTGGATAGACTTTTTCAATGTGTCAACAATGGAGGGCAGATATAATTTTTAAAACCAAATAATTAAAAATGGCAAAGTATGTATTTTCATAAATAAAAGTAATTATTCTCTATCATATTTAGTTTTTATGTGACAACACATTAAAATGAGGGAGGTTTTATTGCCGGACCCTGTACTAGCTTTTGCTCGTTTAGCACGCGTGCATTTGTATGTATAGAAGTGATTTGATAGTTTATTTACTTTTTTTTTTGAAGTTCATTTATTTATTTAGGAGAAGGAAAAAAAACTTCAATCAGCTACTCCCTTATTTGAGATGTTCTTCCAACTATCATAAAGTTTTGATTTTAATTTTCTGTGTAATTCCGAATATTAAAAGATTTAGTAATCAAATGTTCATAAGGTTATCTTCATTAGGTATTTTAATAGGAAGAGGAAATATTCTACATAAATATTATTCTAGCCCATTGAGTCCATTGCAAGTCAGAGTTATATTGACTTTTCAAAGCTCTCGGTATAGCATTCAGAATCTGCACATCTTGGTGCAAGTTACTTTGTTTGCCGTGCCTACTGCTTTGCGTTCACTTTGACAATGCAAATAAACTTGTCTTTCTCGTTCATTCTCATTAATCTATGTTTCTTTCGAAGTAGATGCCGACAAGCTAGTTCTCTTCTGAGAGGGTATAACGAAAACTATTTATTTACACTAAAGCACAACCCAAAACAATCCAAACTGTATCAACTGTTATTACCGTCACTAAGCATAACTTTCGTCAGATTATACTGTACTTCAGATAAAAAATAAATAGGATATATCACTTCCGTAATAGTTAAGTTAAAGAAAACATAAATACCAAAAATGCCCTTGACGTCAAAACTAACTTTCGGTCAGTCTTCCTTCTTCCGTAAGGCACAATAAAACTGTTCCTCATTGTAACCATTATTTCAGAAACTAAGGGAATGTGGTCACTTTTCGAGAGAAGCCACATATTCTCGCACGAACGAACGTCAATCTGTTCGACATAGAGTTTGACTCCACTACGACAACGGTTCTATCATGGGGTCCCAAATTTGCCCCACCTACAAGAGTGCCTTATATGGAGGATATCGCTCTGCTGGCTTGCTAATAGAGCTCATAATAACCTTAATTCCATCCCGTTTTAACGAGTCACCCCTTTTTTGGTTTGTAAACAGGTCTTCTTTGACCAGACAGAATTGTCGCTGACTCGCCGCCAGTTGGGATATACTTGTTCAGCATGATATCCAATGACTGCTTCATGCTGAAGCGCGACACCAGCTAGAATTTTATCTACTTTATAAAAGCTTCTACCACAACCAATACGTGCTGACAGGAAAACTCACCATTCGGTAGTGGACCGATATGATCAACACATACTAATTTCCACGTACCCTACGGTATTATCGGGTGATACTCCTCAGCACTTAGGTGACTTCCATATCCAACTTGTTGGCAGATGTCACACGTACGTGTGTACCATGCCGCCTCCTGCCGAATTGCTGCAACATGCCAGTCTTGCAAGACCATTCATTCTATGTAACCTCTCAGTTGCAGTATAACCGTACTGCTCATCGTATAGGCGCGTAATCCGTTGTAACATCGTCTTAGGCAGATATACCTTCCATTCCTCAGTAGCATTCTTGCGTCAAGAACATACATCATCAAAGATAGTACACAACATAGCAAGGTCCCGCGTTCATATGTTATTGCCGCTTATTCCATCCTCCAATTCTCACATTAGTAGTATCTGTTTACGCCTTCCTTGATTATACATACCTTTCGGTCATCGGCTCCCGTTCTGTCCTGGAAACGCAAAGCGGCTGCGGTACTTCCCGCGGATGTGACGTCGGCCCCTCGCCAGTTTTTGTATCCTAGACACTTCAGCTTAAGTAGTCCGTCACGACATCGTCCGATCACTTGCAGAACTGGATACGGATATCGAACTGTTGTTAAAACATCGCCCATCTGGCTATTCGACTACTCGTGAATGCATATTCCGGAGGAAAGTGGAAGTCTGGTGATCAGTCCTCAGGAACTTTATGATGCTCAGTACATAAGCTTTGAATTTCTTTACGGCGAAGTATATGGCCAACATCCCAATCTCAGTGACACTGTAGCGACAATCCGCTGCTCGTAAAGTCCTAGTAGCGGTGGCCACTACCTTACAGTTTCCTTCGTCGTCTCTCTGTTGAAGAATCGCACCCAGTCCGGTGTAACTGGCGTCACAATCCAGATAGATCCGGGTGCGCTAAACACACGTGTTCCTTAAGCGTCTCTTTAATACACTAGAACGATTCCGTGAGTATTTTGGCCCACTCCCACCGTTTATTGTTCTTCAACAACCAGTTCAACGTTGGTGAAGTTGGGAATGTTCCTGCGATAATACGCGTACATCCCATCTAATCTTCGCAATTCCTTCATCATTGTGGGACACAGAATGTCCATAATTTCCCTCACTCTTTCCATAGACACACTTTCGATACGTACGATATTCACCAAATAATTTATTTGCGGTACGCATAATGCCGCCTTGCTAATTTTTTATTTTTTTTTTTTAGCTTTACGCCATACTGTTTTAGTAAAACGTCGTGTATTCCCTGCATTCTGGTGCCAATTCAACGTGGTTAAAGCCCGCCGTTGTGTCAAGTGTCGTCCACCATCTATTGCTATGGAAACAGGACATCATTTATGTTATACTTCTAGGATTCTCACCGTGCCCGTCCGTACGTGCATTTAGCGTCCTCACATCGAAACACAGTCGTTCTTCTGAACCAATGTTTATGGAATATGGAGTGGTGAGGGACACCCACTCACAGCCTCACGGACCGCAGCACTCAGTTTCTGGGGCACCGAATGTGTTCGAACCCTTATTGACGTTTGGTCATTAACTTTAAAACTGTGGGCTGCACCTTTAATCTATGCGGGCCTATATGAAACAACCTCTCCTGTATCAGTCCTTTTAACTGTGGCCTTTGTCCTCTGACCCCTGTTTTTTTCGAAATTCTCGCCATAAGCAATGTGAACAGCACTGACGAGGCGTTGGGTTTCTCTTGTGTTATCCCACGAAACTTCGTCATCCACCAGGTTTCGTATCGTGTGTGTGCGCCAGTCAATCATGACTTTGTGTTACTTCCGTATATCTGCAGCAAGTATCATATCTACCTTTAGTCCGCTGATTATTAATGCACATATATAATTTCACCAGATACGGCAACTGGCAACGTTGTTTGTTGGCTAACCGATTTCTCGCGAATTGAGAACCATATTCTAGGCGCTGAGATAATATCAAGATGTTGTGAAGTTAACCACGGACGGAGTGGTTGGCCATCTCGCGTTCGCGCACCCCTATTTCATCTATATAGCGCAGTATACCTAGCAAATGTTTTACAGTGGTAACACTGGCTTGGTTTAGATGGTTTTGTATTTCTGGCGGAATATGGGTATTAATGCTAGATATCATCTCTACCTCATTCATCGGTGGATCCAGGTATAGGCCCCGTAATCGTAACTTGGATTGTATTTTCCACGATAGATGCTTACTCTATATTGTATCTGTGCGTTTGTAGACCAGTAAATTCGTCAAAGCAGCCACCTGAATTCGTCAAACCAAACCTTCCGCTCCTCGAATAGCATTTGTCGCACAAGCATTAATTTCAAATCATCCGGAATGCACTTAATATAAAAATAATTCTCCACGTCTTGGAGAAATTTGCAAGGGTTAGCGCCATTTCACAAGTAAAAATTCGGCAACGATACTCCATTCCAATATATAGAACCAACGTGCCCTGTCATGGGGTCGCCTGGTTTTCTCACGGAATTTTCTATTGTAAAAATTCTCTCTTCAATTTCTGTGCATATCGCGAACATTTCCGCTCGAAGCGCATGTTATTTTCCTGTCGCGTCCCTTTTACTGACGAATCAATCTCCTAAAATTTCTTTTTCACTGATTAAAATTTTATTTGGCATCTTCGTCTAACCTTTAATCTTTTTCGACAGTAATTGCTAACCGATCACTATTTCGGTTTCCACAATATGCGTCCTGGCGTTTCGCCTGCTCCGACATGTCCCTAACTGCACATACTTCACTGCATATCAGAAAATGCTCTGTCAAGGTCCACACGGACATCAGAGATCGACCTATCCAACTTAATTATCAGCAATCCTTTCTACTTCCGACTTATCAGAACTTATTTCGGCTTTAGTGAGGCTAATCTGCGCTGAAATTTGCGCAAAGGACTTTATTATGTCTTCATTTTCACGCGTTCTGCTAGTTGCAATAGAAACCGCATCATTCGGTTCTTTACGCACAATACTTTGTTCCCGACTCTTTCGAACCGACACTCGCGCCCCGTGGCGTGCGGGTGATCTTCAGCCAACATATCATCTTATTGAACGTTACATTGCTATTTGGACTCCATGTTATTGCCAATATCGCACTGTTCGACCATATCACAAACTTCCCGTTATTTCATTATTTTCCAAATCTTAATTTTTTATGCAAGTCTACACCAAACAATAATTCAAAGTAAAGATCTATTACAAATTTAGAAAATAAGTTCAACAAGACACTCTATGAAATCATATTATGCAACATATTTCCCAAAAATGACACTCTTGTTATTTCGACAGGCTATGATGGTATTTGTTTCCGTTTCGTGCCTCCTCTCTCGGAATGAAAGGCCACGATGTTGATGAGCTATAAATTTACGTACTGTACATATCCGCCTAACCCCATTGTTGATATTTCATTCAGCAGCAGTGATATAAGAGTTACGAAGCGTGTTCACGTAATTCATATCCATAGTGTTTCTTTAGTTAATATATACTGAACGGTGGAAAGATCTAATTACAAGCTGTGCTGCAATTAAACTCCGTGCAAATGATTTCTTAAGCTGAGTAAATATTCATATTTTCGTGTGATAGTTTTTGAACTGTTGTATGTATTTTCAGTTTGTTAAGAGCTCGTGTTTGAATAACATGTGGTTTCAGCTGAGTAGTGGCTGATTCTATCTGTCGCTTCCACACGCTGATAGTTGTATTTTAAATTTTAAACAATGCACACAGCAAATTATTAGCTTCTTCCTGGTAATTTTGCTACGGAACTTCTCCTCCATTCTACAGGACACCCAATGCATTCACACGTCATCAAGCGAGCGAACCAGTTTCGCATTATATTAATCTTTTAATGGTGTAGATTTGTTTAATTGAATCTCTGATTATTTACTTTTGGTAGTCAGTGGTAATTGCTAGCAGTCGAGTGACCGTTAAGAACAGCAGTACACTACTGGATATATTGCGCTTTGTGTTAAGTGTTCGAGCCACCTCTTTGTTCAAGTTCCTCATTTTTCTTCGTCTTCTTTGTTGTTGTTGTTTTTTTTTTTTGGGTAGTATGTGTAGGGACAGTGATTGGTATGTGCAGACACTACCTCAAGCTGCTGATCTGTGCACACACAGCTTGTGGCTGTTTTAGCGAAAGTGATACAGCTGGAAGATGTGAGATATAGCCATGACGCTCTTGGGTCTACAACCCAGGTTGAGCGAATGGAGGGTATGCTGCTGTCACCTCTCGGTGACTGGAGTGAGGTTACTAGATGTCAAATCCGCATGAAAGGGCAGTCAAACAGGTTTAAAAGCCAGTAAACTGAGCTTGTACCACTATGCAACCGGTTAGACGTATTGTCGGAGGCTGACAAAGCCCCACAATCGTCATCCTGTGAGTTGTCGAGTGTTCTAACGGTAGGCGGTATATTTAGCCACACAGGGGAATTTCATATTTTTCTGGGAAGAATTCCAGTGTCCATTCAGTGCGCATTCTGAGTGGCTTGATCCGAAATTCTTGCTCAGGCCATCATGAATGGACGGGGTATAAACACTTGCAGATTGTGGCGCATGTCAGCATCAATGATGCTTGCCGGCTTGGATCGGAGGTTATCCTCTCTCCATTCCGGCTGTTGGCTGAAAGGGTGAACTCGGTGACTAGTGGCCGCAAGATATCGGCAGAGCTAACCATCTGCTGGATCGTTGACAGAGTTGATTGTTGACCCCAGGTTGAGAGCTCTATTGGGGCTGAATTACATTCTCATGGACGTGGTCTATTTATTACTGTCAGTAAATATTTCCCATGAAATGAAACAGTCGTAAATAATGTCTGTGAAATCATTTAATTTAGGCAGTACAAAATTCGCTATAGACGCCTCCTACCGTTCACATGATACCGAAACTGACGCTGAGGTGATAAGGAATAATGTAAATAGTATCACTGGCCGTTACCAGGATCATGCTATAATTCTCGTAGGTGATTTTGACCTGGTTAATATCGACTGGTGTATTTACGTTCACGTTACTGGTTGGAGGATTAGGGCCGCTTCTGCAGTTATTCTCGCTCTGTTATCCCGTCATCTTCTCAAGCAGCTGGTAATGAACCAACGCGATGTCACAATGGCAAAGAAAACATTTTTTTGTCTTGTAGTTACAGACAGGCCAAATTATGTAACTGGCATTTTAAAGACCACACGTATAAGCGATATAAAAGCGGTAATTGCAACTGTCAAATCAATAGTGAGCATAAAACTGAGAAAGAACGGATTGTGTACAAATTCGATAAAACTTCACGGGAGTATTTTTGAAATTATTTGAGGGTAATTACCATATCTTCAAGTTAACAAGTGGCGTCGTTGACTATAAGTGGCATTGATTTATACAAATAGCCAGGGAACGTGTGGATATATACATATATCGAAACGGACAGTAAAGGAGGGGACTGATCCAGTGTGGTGTACGCACTATTGAAAAGATTACTCAGAAAGGAAAGGAGAATAGACGCATGCTTAGTTACGACGGGGTGTTTTAGTCCTGGTTGATTGAAGAGGCCGTGTTAAAAATGCGATGTGTGGGGCCTGTAATGATTTTCGTTGCAACTCTCTTTCAAAAAGCCTCACAAAAAACCAAAGAAATTTTGATCGAAAGTACGAAAAGTAATTTGTAATGATAATAATACGCTAGCACTAATTTGGGAAAGATATGAGGTTAACTATAGCCGCGACAAACCTACCGTACTTAAAACAGAATTAAGAAATTCATTCAATTATGAAATAAGGATAACGTGTCTAACTTCCCATGTCATGTGGAGTTAGAGAATACTTCAGCTTTTGTAAAGCAATTACAACTCCTAAAGTGGGGGACAGCACCGGGTCTCGAAGGAATCAATGTACGCGTCGGAAATTATATCATTTTCATCTGTTATGTACTGCAAACACTTAGAACAGAAGAAAGTATCACTGCATTAAAAAATTGCGCAGGTAGCTCCGATTTTTAAGAAATGAGATCAAAAAAATCTTACAAACTACCAACTCACACTAAATTTTTGAATAATGCACAAACAAAGGAGCCGTACAAAACACTCGTGCGTCCTCATTTGGACTACAACTGTAAAGTTTGCGATCCGCTTCGTAAGAGGTTGATTGATGGTATAGAGAAAGTACAGAGGAGAGCCGCTCGATTCATGACTGCTTGCAACAGTCATTGCGAATCCATCACAGAATTGATTTGTTGATTGGCTGGGTTTTTCTGGTAGACAGAAGACGTATTTTTCGTTTAAACTTATTGGAAAACATGTGTACACCAAAATTCATTAACTAGTGTTATGAAATACCTCTTCCACCAACCTATTTGGGTCGCAATGTCAGGAAAGATAAGATTAGAGAAATAAGGTGTTGCACTGTTGTTTATGTTAATTCTGTCTTCCATCAGGCGATTCGGGAGTGCAATGCATAATGTAGAGATTAGTTTTTGTGCAAAGCTTTCTCTGCCACCCACAATTTTATGAATTGCGGAGTATATTTGTAGACGTGGAGAAAACAGGAGGCAAGAGTTGACTGTAAGTGTACGTTCGTTGTTCACTTAGCCTGCGCTAGTGTAACGTGCCTTCGATGTTGGGATTTGTGGTTAGTACCTTTGTTCGCTGTCTCTAACAACTGTAATTGACTTTCAGTGCTTTGCGTTCGGCCAGTGAAACCATCATTCACACTAGGGTATGAAACACGATAATATAGTGAATGAAGAAAAATGAGGAACTCAAACAAAGAGGTGGATAAAATAGTTCTACAATTGTTCTTCTACACACTACACTGATCTCGAACAAAAGGCAATATATCCAGTAGTGTACTGCTGTTCTTAATGGTCACTCGACTGCTAGCAATGATCACTGACTACCAAAACTAAATAATTTTACAGTCACCAGATCAGCTCCCACCGACACTGCTCGAGGATGATCTCATCACAAGCACATGCAAGCTGCAGCTCATTTTGGCTTAGTTGAAATGCAGTTAGTATTTATATCCACCAAAAATGATAGCAATTACTACTGTTATCGAAATAAGAATCATTCAATTTATTAAACACTGTTACTCACAATCTATGGTTAAATACTTGTTCTTCACTTATTTACAAGCTCTGAAACAAATCAGAATTATTTAACAGCCTCCATATATTATAGTTCTTACCCCCATTCGTACGTTATATCAATCAGGCGCCAACTTATCCACTGTTCAGCTATTGCCAGCGAGACAGCCAAAGATTCTTACACTGCTTACTATCGATACACCAAAGACTATAAATTCTACGGCTTGTGGAATCTTTCTATATACAGATTAATATAAAGGCATCAGTACAATTATTCATAAACACTTTTAATTAATTAAAGACAAATACACTTACAATAATCATAGTCATAATTAAAATTCTGTCCTCTAAACTGGGTCTACTAATTCATCAATGTTGACATCGCCTTCCTTTCCAGTTACGCTATTGTTCAAGTCGTCCCCATCATACATCTCAAAGTATTCCTTCCATCGGTTAGCTCTATCGCCTGAGCTTAAAAGAGGTTTCCCATCGGCAGCTTTAATGTTCACACCTCTTTTCTTCATTACTCCAAAAATCTGTTGTTCTTCCTATATGCAACATTTACTTTACCTACGACTATTTCCTTTTCTACTTCTTCACAAATTTCTTCTAACCATTTTTTCCTTTGCTTTTTTGCGTTTCCTGTTAATTTGATTTTTAAATTGCCTATATTGCTCTCTTCTTGCTTCATCCTGAGCATTTTTGTGCCTTCTCCTCTGATCTATCAGCTCCAAATTTTCTTCTGTGATCCAAGGTTTTCACGTGGTTTGTTCCCTAAAGCCTAATGTTTCTTTAACAGCTTTCATTATTTCGGTCTTTAATGCTGAAGCGTATAACCTGTACTCCCCCATTTCATTTAAATTACTTTTTATTTTAATTAATTGATCAACAATGAAACCATTATTATGATATGAAATTAATGGAAAGTGGAATTGAGATTGTGCTGTACAGGTCGGCAACACCGTTTCACGTACAACTAACATTGATATTTATTATAACAATTCCTTTTCAAATACAATGCATCAATCCACGTATAATATAATAGTTTCCACATATCAGTCCCCAGGTGTTGTTAAGTGTCCTTCCACTAAACACAACGGGTCAATGAGAATCTCTAGGGTGCAGGTTTAATCATCAATACGACACTTTGGTGGGGTTTTATCAAGATCACTCTGTGGTTACCATATTTCGAAGGCGCCAGGTCGGCTTCCAGTGGTCTTCCATCGGCGACGACCCATCTGTACATTCGTCGGTTGCCTCATCCGCTCCGGAGGCGACATGCAACACAGAGCACCACAACAGTACGTGCTAACCTTAGCCGCTGCACATCACATTCACTCATCTCTCGGCTGCCACGCACGCAACCACACTGCCCGCAGCCTACTGTCCTCTCCACACACACCTAACGGCTCCTCGCTACCTGCTCAAGGCCGCATTCCAGAGCAGCCCTGTCACCCTTTGTCTCACTTGTCCACCTGCCTGAGCCGATAGCCCAGCATACCGCGAGTACACCATGTAGTGTAGCGATACACTACAATGCCTTCCATTCGTCCATGGTTGAGTTCCTTTCAGAGTTTCTTCTTAGACCTATTTCTACCACATCTGCATATTTTCGTCTCGTGTTAGATTGTTTCAGTTTATTCACTTCCAGTCTGTGCTGTTTATACTGCTTCCTTATTCGCTTGAATTTCAGCCAGCACTTCATTATTATCAAATTATGGTCAGAGTCTATGTCTGCTCCTAGGTACGCTTTACAGTATATAAACTTGATTCATGAATCTCTGTTTGACCATTATATAATCTAACTGATATCTGCCTATATCTCTAGGACATTTCCATGTGTATATCCTTCTTGCTTGGTTCTTAAACAGTGTGTTTGCCACGACAAGCTTATATCTTTCACAAAATTCTAACAACCTGCTTCCTCGCTCATTTTTTCTCCTAGACCAAAACTTCATACAGTTTTCCCGTCTTTTCCTTTTCCCACCATCGCATTCCAATCACCCACGATTATTAGATTTTCCTCACCCTTCACGTATTGGATTAATTCATCAATTGCGGCGTATATTTTCTCTGTTTCTTCGTCATCTTCCCGTCACGTTGGCATAAATACTTGTACTAATGTCGTTGGGACGGGATTAATTTCTGACCTCATCAAAATAATCCTGTCACTAAACTGTTCATAATAACTCACCCGTTTCCCTACTCTCTTATTCATTACAAATCTTACCCAAGTGACTCCATTGACAGCTTGTGTGCTAATTATCCTGTATTCTCCAGTCCAGAAATCATGTGTGTCCTTCCATTTAATCTCACTAATCCCAACAACATCTAACTTTAGTTGTTCCATCTCCTTTTTTTAAGTTTTCTAACCTACCTGCACTATTCAGACTTCTATCATTCCACGCTCCGATCGTTAAATGTTTCTACCCATTTGATGACTCCTCCCTGAGCAGTCCCCACCCGAAGATCTGATTGTTGGACTATTTTACCTCCCGAATAATTTACTCGGAAAGAAGCCATCATGATATATGTAATTTGCGATGGTTACATGTCCTCGGGATACCCTTTCGTTCTTTAATGCATTGGTTTCCCGTTGCCTTCTGTATCCCCATGCCGTTGATCATTTCTGATTCATCCGTATTTAGATACCGTTTCCAACTCCGAGGGCAAGAGGGTGCCCTGGACCGCTTCCCGCTCTTCTGCCCTCCTTTAGGAGGCCGTTGGCAAGAAGTGGCTGACTCCTTATACTGGGAATCTCTCAGTCGCCAGAGCCTCATCCTGCAAACAGGGTGCACCACGTTCAGGAGAGGTTGACATTTGTTTGGAAAACGCTAGTGTAGTCTCTACCAAACACTTCCCCCCCCCCCCCCCCCGTTATGGTTATCGAATTTTATCTTTTATTGCTTTACAGGCATCATCTACTACTTCTTTGTGCGCCCTTTCAACTCCCTATACCTTGTTTATATGTTTTAAACATTCTTTTCTTATTTTGTTAACATTAGATAGATGTCGGCCGTCTTTTCTTGCACTCTGTAATAATTGCTCTCCTCCCTTGTCATCATTATTCTTCTCGTCGAATACATCTTAGGGTTGGTCTCAACTCCCTGTAGCTTTACATTCGTTTATTTATAACTAGACTTAACAAAATTTCCAGTTGCCACATGGGTAATACGTCTTCATTTTATTTATATTCGTAGCTTCTCAAAAAAATAATCGTTACGATATCTTCTTAATTTTCTTCACATTTTTTACTTGCTTCACATTTATCATTTTCTTCACTCTCATTTTTGTTGCGTTCAACTTCATATTCTTCATCGAAGCTGCTTGATACATCTTCATTCTCTCCATTTACGCAGATACTTCATGAAAAGGAGCTTCTAGAGTCTTTTAATTTTTCTTCTGCGAACATATGTTCTGCTGACTATTTCACTCCGATGCCTGGCTTGTTTTCTCTTAAACACATAATTTCCTCCACACATTGATTCTGGCTACCACTTTTATTGATTGCTGAAATAGTCCCACACTTTCTGTCATCCATCAATTGTAAATATTTCGACCACCGAAGATTTTTATCTTAATTGTCTGCTTTGTTAATTAGTAGCCTCGGTCATTTATACTTTTGTCACGCGTTGAATGGCCCTGCAACCAAGGCTTCCGCAACTTTTCGTGCCTCTCGAGGGGAGGTTAGAGTTTACCACTCTTCCATCTTCTCACATATTGTGCCTTGTTGTACTTCCCACGCCCACCAGGCGCATTATTATTTCTGGTACCGTTGTTGGCATTCTTTTCAAACCGTCGCACATCTCCTCTGTCTTACTGATACATCTCTCCTATATCGACTGTGTTCCTTATTCAATCTGTTATCTGCTCTCTGTATTACCATATAAATCATTCCACCGATCCGTTCTCTCTACCACATCCAGGAACTATTCCATATTGTTCCATTGACTGATTATTAGCTTATCTCGTACTTGATTAGGAAACTTTTGAAACCCTGTTTCATCTTACTCGTCTTCCCCTAGTGTCTGGTCCAAATACCGGAGTTCTTTCGTGATTCTGTTGCAAAAGTCTTTCATACGTCCGTCAATCATGGTATAATGCCGACAGTTAAAAAAAAAAATAAAAAAAAAAAAATCTGTCTTCTCCTCAACCAATACTTGTCACGAAACATTTGCGAAAATTCTTTGTAGTTGTAACAATTTACCGTAACTTCAAAATCCCACGAAAAAGCAACTCTCCGAATATACTCTTGATGTATCAAATTTTATCCAAATCCAACGTTTCCACTGGCTTCTATTTATCATATGTCATGACAAAATCATATTCCTTCATACGGCACATACATCGCATCAGGAAATTTTGGTTGGATGTATGTTACAATACCTCATCGCTATCGGTTGCCGCTCTACCTTCTCGAACCTTTCCTCAAGAATACTCACTCTTCCTCGTACATGGCCAATTTCTGCCGACATCTCATCCACTGTTTGATTTGCTTGGAGGCCTGTGACTTCAGAATACTAAGCCACCCTTTTTGTTTCCTCCACACAGTTTAAATTCAGAAACGTTTATGCAACAACTGTAGAACGTTGCCAACAGCAAAATTACCTTCAACATCACACTTAGGCCTTCCCTTCAGCTAAATGCACCTGTCACGAATCGGGTGGCTCATTTTTGGACATTCTCCAATGTCTTTATTAACTTTTTTTTAATGGGGTCCCATAAATATGAGCAATTTCCTATGTTTTGGTCAGTCTAAGTACGTCGTCGTTGGTGGAGAAGCCTCCTCTAATATAAATGTTACTTAGGGAGTTCCTCAAAGAACTATAATATGAATATTTCTTTTTTTAAATTTTGTGAACGATATCATAGACAACGTTAATAGAAATGTGCGATTGTCCACTGATGATGGCGTTTTTTTTGTGTTTTTTGTTTTTTTTTTACAGGAAAGTAGGTTGCTCTGACTTTAGCTTTGAAATTAAGCATGATTTGGATGTAATTTCGGAATGATGCTTTGAATGACAACTTACTAAATTGAAAAAACGCAAGGAAATGCGCGCTGATAAAAAAAAAAAAATGCGTATGATGACGAATACGAAGTTAACAGCTCAGTTATTGACAAGGTTGATTCTCTTAATTATTTAGTAAATAACAACATAAACTTGAACCTGCACATAACTTCTGACGGAGGTAAAGCTAATTCTAAATGCGATTTAGAGGTCGCATTTTGAAGATTTTTAACGATCATACTCTCGTGCGTTTACCTTCGGATGACTGTTAGACTGACACGGTAGAGAGAGATAAGCCATCCTACCACAGTCGTTAGAAAAGCGCGATTGACTTGACTGGGATTGTCTGGCAGACAGATGACATTGGTTTAGTTTAAAATTTTTGAAGAATATTCGAATATCTTGTTTCATTTGCAAGTACTATGTAATACTTTGCCCACCAACGTATTTAGATTACAAGGACAGGAGAGATAGGATTATAGAAATAAGATGCCGTGCTGATTCTTATACCTATTCTTCTTTTCATCTTGTCATTCGCGATTGGAATGCGCAGGATAAGGACAATATTTGTGAATTGCTAAATATGGATCTACATAATTAATATACATAAGATTTTACTGATTTAACTGCCAAAATAAATCTGATTAATGCCACTGGCACCCAGATAAATTATCAATAGTCAGCATTAACAATATCCGTTTACAAAATTACTTATGACAGACACAGTTGTAATACTGTACAGAGTCTGTGTAAAGATAGCATCCACATGCTTCTCTGATTTGGCACTACGTTCACAAGACTAATATCTCTTATGTAGTCAATGCACCATATAGCCAAAACTGCCGATATTTTTAAATAAGGTATCGAAATACTGAAAGTATGGTAAAATGTTAAAATATATTCTAACTTAAAGGACCCTAAATGATTTCGTCCAATAGGAAACAGTAAATGGAAAATTATTTCTTGCAAAGTTAGTACACAAACACAATATATTCGTTTCATTCAATTATCCAACGTCTAAAAACATTTTCACTTTTATTCAGCTACTATTTCTTCCATACTCACTGTAATATTGGCAGTCATGAAGTACTTAAAAAAATGGGGTGGGCGAAAAAGGGTTCTGTGCCATAAGTGTTTAGGAAAACATCTGTAGTTAAATCATACCTAATGTTTGGTATTAATATGTCATTTAATTATTATTCTCGTTAATTCAATAGTTACAGAGAGTGGTGCAATGGTTACATGTTAGCTGTAACATTACAACTCTACCGCACGCAGCAATGGCCCGTGGTAGATGAAGTAAACCTCACACTGTACCGAATTCAAGTGTCTTACGAAAGCCTTATCGATAATGGTATTGCCGAGTTCTGGAACTGCAAGAGCATGTCTCGCTGTCAACATTAAGATTAAAGACTCATGTCATAATGACGCACAATTGCGTCGAGGCTTCCAATGTCAGTATGATGCTATGAATGCCGGTCGAGTATAGAGCCTGTGACGAGAGGATCAGCATCTGCATATTCTGTATCCGCGCGTAAAGGCAAACGTTTATAGATGCCAGTACTAATTTCAGTTCTCCACGCAGTATCACGTTTGCCGACGTATGAAACGATCAGTCTAAACCTCAATGCGAACGTGAACCTGTCGCATCTATAAACAAATTAGACATTTATACAGGTGGCAACAATTAGTGTGCAGTCGCCACGAACTTGGAGCCTCAAATCGAGAGAACGCCACAGTCTTCATCCATCCAGGTCTGCGAGAGTGTGAGATATTTCGAATTGCGGAGTATTTTTTTCCGTTGCTATGTATAGTGAAGTTCTGATAGTTTCGAGTTGCCACTATTATATGTACATATGCGTTGGTCGCCTCGATCGGCTATATACCGATGGTTCTGCACATCAGCGAAGCAGTGTTGTCATACGGAGTTGATTCAATCGCTGACAAATATCGCGAGATAATTTCGTATTTCCCTCCTCCTCCAAGGCATGGCAGAACCGTTGTCCGGCAAGTATAGCTCGTCTATCGAGGTGACACGGCTCAACTCTACGTACGCCATTTCCGTTTGTTGTTTCGAATCGCAGTTTACCTTCATACAGTCACTCTCTCCTTCTCTGCTGCCTTCCAAACAGGTAGATGATTAGTCAGTCGTCAGGAGCTGCTTGCACTTCTTGAGACGTATTCCGTGGGTCGTAGCGCTCGCACCGGACCTTATTGAATTCCTTTCAAATTGTACTTTCTTGGGGCTGGCTTTTCCTATAATTCTGATCAAATTTTCGAGTCATATAAGACGATATAGATACTTACTTTGAGATTTGTAACTTATTAAAATTTTCACGTTTATTCTCAACGATTATTTTTATTCTAACTTAAGGTGTTAGTAGTACTCCGAAAACTCTTCACCAAAGCACCAGGATGAACGTCTTGACTCATCGCTCCCGAACTACACTAATTTCAATTATTATACAGATCAAAATAGACGAAGTCAGCCGAGAACCGCAACTTGCACTTTCATTATTAGTCTCAACGTTATAAGCGATGGAATTATGACGGTGTTTTGTCACAAAAGAAAGTTCAAGACACCATTGTGTTGCGAATAGACGTTTTCACGCCAAAAATCTTTGTAAAACTTGGAATTTTGTGAATCATCAATACAATCGTTACAGAGAAACTCGATGTTGTGCTTGCGGTGAGTAGTAATGATGGATGTTTGGTGTTTGTCCACAGTATTCGCAACAGAGCGACCGCATGATGGCGACATACTTCTTCAGCTCGTTTTTCGTGTTTGCATCGATTGTGGTCGTCGAGCTGATGATCATGCCGCAGTGAGTAAATACTGCCAACCCTTCAAAAACAACTAGGCACAGTCTGATGTGTTACCATTTTCATTAATTTGACACAAATTTCTTTTCAGTCGAATAAATTTTTACTGTAGGTAGTAAATTTCAACACATTTACAGAAAACTGATGTTACTTATTGAAATGTTTTTAACTGAACACAGAACTTGTTGGTGGAGGAACTATCTGAAAACAATTTTTAGCATTATTATTCTCGTGGAAAAAGCTCGGCACAACTCAAATAACCTTAAAAACTGTCGTAATTAATACTGTTATAAGTAACAGTTACATTGTTACAACCTCTTTAGAGGATATAAATTAAACAGCTTCGACTGACTATTTCTGTTTTCTCGCAACCAGTCTTCGTCTCATTATATTATGAGACATCAAACAATGGAATTGTTATCATTTGCGCATTGAAAGAAGTAGAAGAAACAATGAAATGCCTTAAATAATGTTGCAGATGTCAGTTCACGTTTAAAGAAATTGGTGCTGAGATGTTTCAATACAAACGTAAGAATACAAATGGCAATTATTTGTCAGGCTGTATAATGGAATTATTTGAATAATGAAAAAACTGCTACACTTATAGAAAAACAACAATTAATAACCGAAATAAGAGTTGCAGTATTGAGTATCAAACTCGAATTTTGGATTATTAAACTGTGTATAAGAGCATTCGCATTGTTACTGGGTTAGTGAATAGTTTTATATACTGCGACTTGATTTGGTGCGTGTAGCTGTAGTTTCTTTACCTATACAAAGACTTCGTATCCCTGAATTTGTTGTTTATACGCCAACGTCGTTTTCACTCGTGAATGTATTTAATATAAATCAATGTGCCTTCCCTGTGTGCAAATGTGCGGCAAGCCTCTGCTCATATCGTCCCAATGATTAAAGCCCCATGAAGCGCCTTGCGGAGCAACATTCTGGTATGACTGAGTGGAACCAAGATTGCGTGGTCCTGAAATCAAGTAACTGAATCTGAGGTTTATCCTGAAATCAATTATTAGTTCCAGTGTAGTAGAATGCTCAATTGCATTAAGAGTTATTTTGGTTTTAAAAATTTTTACTTGTCCACCAGCGTGCGCATACAAACTTACTAGTTACATAAAAACAGCCCTCGGTTATCAACAAGGAACATTGCCAAGAACTCGTATCCAGCTTCTCGTCTAGTGCTATTTCAATCACCAACATTATAATGCACTAGCCTACCATCTGTTTAGTTGCTACAGGGTCTGAAACATCTTAATTCAATGTTAAATCGACAAATTTCTAACCTTTGTTGTGGGCACTCTCCACGATATTAGATTATCGAAGCATGTTTATAGAGATGGATACCTATAAACCAAATTATGTGCATGCACACTTTTATTTGTTGTTCCGGTGTGTATTCTAAAATGAAACTATTTTAACAATGGAAAATACTTTTGACGAAATTATGTACTGAAAAATTGCTGCAAAATATTCCTAGCAGAAAACATACCTGTATACCTGTACCGAACACTAAATAATTGAACAAAGAAAGGAAAGTACATATTATCTGTATCGTGTTTAGGTTATCAAGCTTAGTACCAGATAAAAAAATTTGATATGTTAAGGGAATTCGTATAATTATCGCACATATACCGTATTCTTCCCGTCTATGTCCCTGTTTATAACATTTGGTTACTAAGCCTCAGTCTTTGTCGTACATAGTATATAGCAATAATACGTATTCGATGAAATAGTGTAACAAATTGGTCAGAGCGGGAAATTTACAAATAAATAGTGAAGCTTCAAATACATTTACCTTGGCCAGCGTCCATCTTGTAAATATGAGAGGAGAAGTAACATCAGAAATTTTCGGTCGCATCAAGCTGGGAGGGTCCTTTGGCAAGTTTTCTACTGTCTTCAAATCATGAATCTCTAAAATAATTTATAGCCGGTATATTTTTTCCTGTGCTGTGAGATCTGGGCGCTCAATGAAATGAAAGCTTAGTACAGCCCAAAAAACTGTGAACAAAAATGGTATTGCAGTGTAGTCGAAATCATTAGAGCAATAGAACAAAGACATACGCAGGGTTGCTGGTAGCGGAGAACGATGTTGAAGTTCTATGTGCATCAGTCACTAAAAGAGGCCACCTCATCTTACTATTGAATTGTCTGGCACTCAGAGATCTTAGTTAATATTATCTTAGATTGATATTAATAACAACATAGAGGGAGCCTGGAAAGTGAGCGGTAACGTTTGGGTGTAGTTCAAATACCCTGTCTAGCGATAAATGCTACAGATTTCCGCAAATGCTGGAGTATTCCTTACACCCCCGCCTTTACTTGGCCGTGGACTGGTACATTGAAAGTATTTTTTACTACGAGATTCACCCCTCATGACGTTCTAGACGTTTTCATTTTTTTTAATGTTCCCCTCTCCTGTTATCATTACATTTCTTCACTCTGTGCTTACGAAGCCACCTTTTCAATTTTGACATTCATTTCGTGAAACTCGCCATCACTACCTCTTGTTACACGAATATGAATGGTGCAGGCTTCGTTCCTAATTTTGAGGTTCCCATATTTTCTTATTCAATACAAGTATTGTTTACACTTCTATTACAATCCAGAAATCCATATCATATATAACTCATGTCGGTCCACCTACGTTTCTAAGTTTTTTAGCCCACTTGCCTCATTCAGCCTTCCAAAATTGGGGTTTGTGTGTGTCTTCTTTTTATTCGGCTGACTGCTTCCCTATCAAGAAATCCGAGCACTTGGACTTCTTAAATGGCTTTTTTTTTTTTTTTTAAATTTCCTGTATAACCATTCTGTCGAGTATTTTTAATTCGTCTGTTTACAGTACTTTATTTTGTAGCTAGAGCCTTGGCAATGGGAAAAATAGAACTTTTTCAATTTGTATTCCACCCATTTTATGATATTTTGGTTTACATCTCTCTGACCGGACCTATCGTCCTTGGTACTTCATGTACCCTTTCAAGTCTTTTTACCAACTGAAAGCCATTTTATTTTTGCACCGTTGATTTATATTAATAATAGTCTTTCAATCAAATCGTTATTAACAACCAACTCTTCGATCTAAAAAAATATCACACAAATAATTACTTTCAATCCTTATAAAAATCAGATATCAGTATTCTTATATTTTTTATTTGCCGAACCAACACCATTAAATACTGTTTATAAAGAAATTCGATTCGCAGTTCCAACTGCGTTTCATAGTTATTGGTCATAATATGTCCTCCAGAACACATCACTTCTCCATGGTTTTGTTGGAGTGTGCCAGTTTCTGTCGTAATTCAGGACCACGAAGATCCACAATGTCTACCTCAAGTTTGTTCATTGGACAGCAAAAATCTTTGAACCTATAAGGTTGTTTAAAATGTACAATTAACTTGCTTTGAGAAATATAAACGTGTAGAAATTGGAAAATACATATTGATCTCATTAAAGCTCTCAGCTGTTCTATGGTGAGATGGCTTTTAATAAAAATTTCGTTTTACCATTCAGATATTCCACAAGTGCGGAATTTTTGCAAGAGTGTGTACTTAGTGGTGACGATAGGAACTTAAAGCATTCTTTATGTAAAGCGTATTCGTTAACGTATCTATGTATCTGAATGATCGTGAGTGGCTTTTTGTGTCAGTTCTACAGATTATTTGTGTTCTGTAGTTATGTGTCGCATGTCAGTGTGTGCATGCGTGCATGTACTAATAAGTCTGATTCACTTCAAGTGTTGAGATCCGTATTTTAGTATGTGATGTGTTTTTTGTGTTTATGTTGCAGTTCTTTGGTGACGTATGCGTGCATGGTGGTCGGGTGTATCGCCCTTATAGCTGTTAACTATATCATACTGGTTGACAAATGGGAGGTAAGTTCGCAGTGTTCAAACTGAAATCAGTTGTATTGTTATTTAAATGTGACTTCGGACTGAAAATGAGCCTTCTTAAGCTCTTTGTACGAAGTGCAGATCTTTATTTGAGTAAAATTAGGATTTGTCAATACCAGAAGGATGGTAAATTTGTAGATTGGTGAGTTATATAAGTTGTAAACGAAGAGTTCAGAAACGGGCCTAAATGATCATATTCTAAAAATGATGGGTGAGGTGTGGCAGATTCTGGTATAAAGAAGAGACACGGTGATTTTTAATGACGTTAGATCAGTTGGTTGTGGCATGGCTTCGAGCCCCTCTGGAACGTTGACTGTAAGGTAGGACATCCTAATTACCAGTTTATCTATCTCAGTTTCGGCTCTCATAGGGTAACAAAAGAGGTAGATGTCATAATTAATACCTTCCGTAATCTAAATATCTTTACATTCGCGTAAGACGCCGTTGACAGGTTGATCAACTGCACAGGAATTCACCGGCTTTTGTCTCAATAGACATCGCACACGCAGATGAAGGTGCTCGTAACCTGACTTTCGGCTCGACTAAGGTAACAAAATCCGCGAACCTGCTCTCGGCAGGCAATACCTCACATAAAAGGTTGCGTTAACCTATGCAGTTGCCACGTATTTCTAGGAACATTTATTAGGTCTACACAGTAGGTTTAGCGCTAGCCTGACGAGAAACGGTATCAAAATATGGATTAATTTGATATTACGACATCAAATAAACCTTACCGACATACTCGTATGTAAATTCTGTCATGAGGAACAAAACTCTGAGTGTCTAATGCCGCATCTTGCGAGGAAAAATACTTGATATGTTTATTAGAACATTACTTACTCAATATTTATCGTACAAAAAATTTAAAAATTGTTTGCAATTAATAGGTCTAAAAATCTATGAAATTAGATTTTTCGAAATACAGGGTGAGGCATTTAAAACTGTTTGTCGGTATATTTGGCAAAATACAAATCTGATTAAAAAAAAGTTGTAATGAAAGTTGTTCACCTCGAAGAGGGACATCTATTAACATTACGCTCGACCCCCCTGCACCACCCCTGGAGGCGGGAGGGGGGGTGAATTTGAAATCTTAAATAGGAACCCCTATTTTTTATTGCAGATTTGGATTCTCCGTGAAAAATATCTTTTGTATAAAACATTTTTTTCTTTTCATGATAGATGGCGCTGTAATCGGCAAAAATGAAACTGAGTTGAAGATTGTTGCAAAACGGTAATATCTCAAATAAATACACATCAGATTAGGAAATTAGAAACAATTTAGAAAAAAAAATACTGTGATGTTCCAAATGATGTCCGTTGTTTCTAATGCACATTGCAACTCTTTGTTTCTGGGGTTGTTGGTATATCCATTTAAACTTTCTCTTTTAGCCATCCTCACAGGAAAAAACCGGCAGGAGTCAAATCGGGTGAATGTGCGGGCCACGTTTGAGGACCTCCTCGTCCAATCCATCGACCCGGATAGTTTTGATTCAAAACTTCTCGAGATAATCGTGAATAATGCATTGGGAATCCATCCTGTTGAAACCACATATCGATTCTTGTTTGAAGTGGAACATCTTCCATTAGTATCTATGGGTAAAACAATATCTACATTATCGCTGTACATTGGACCAGTCAGATTACCTTCTATGAAGTATGGGCCAATTACCTGCGTACATAAATACCGCACCAAACGTTGACACTCCATGTACGTTGATGTTGAACTTGCCTTACCCAATGGGGATTCTTACCAATGACCAATAATGCATATTATGCCGATTCACTTCACCACGATTCGTAAAATTTGATTCCTCAGACAAATGTATCTGTGAAATGAAATTATTATTCACTGCCAGTTGTTCCTGTATCCAGTTGCAGAAATTGAGGTGGTTTTGAAAATCGTCACCAAGTTGTTCTTGAAGTAGCGATAAATGAAATGGATGCCATTAGCGTTCATGCAGTATGCGTAGAACACTTTTTTGCGAAATTCCTGAACCTCGTGCAATGTGCCGAGAACTAATGTGAGTAATTGCAACAACTGCAGCTAAAACATTCACTGTGTTATTTTCGTTTGTCACAGGACGCGGTCTGACTCTTTTTGTAGGTTTAACGCTTCTAGTTTCAGTAAACAAATGGACAATACTGCGAAAAGTCGTTGCAGACGGCACATGCCTGTCAGGGAACAGATTGGCATACCTTTGACGAGCTTCTTCAACATTTATATGACCCTCAAAGTACATGGTAATAATATTGACTCTCTCTGCAATCGTTAGCATCGTGGAACAGTTGCGATGAGATGTGTACAGTCCGAATCATTGAAGTAACATGCACAATCTGACACGGACTAAGACGCAAGATCACAGTCTGTGCTTATTCGATTGTGGGAGGTGTCACATGATGGCATTATCAAGAATATCCATAAAGTATTTCGGTTTTCGTGATCTGATGTGTATTTGTTTGAAATATTACCGTTTTGCAACAATCTTAAACTCAATTTAATTTTTGCCGATTACAGCGCCATCTATCATGAAGTGAAAAAAAATGTTTTATACGAAAGATACACATTTTTCACGGAGTATCCAAATCTGCAATAAATAAAACGGGTTTCTGTTTAAGATTTCAAGACCCCCCCCCCTGGGGTTGGTGCAGGGGGGTCGAGCGTAATGTTAATGGTTGTCCCTCTTCGAAGTAAACAACTTTTATTACAACTTTTTTTTAATCCGATTTGTACTTTGCGAAATATTCCGACAAACAGTTTTAAATGTCTCACCCTGTGTATGATAGTACAATTTTTAGTGGCATGCAGAATTGTCTCCAGTACTGGTGTAGTGGGCTGTTTGATTACTTAAATAGGTGTACTGTGAAGTGATGAATTCACTATAAAGTCTAGCTCGCGAGAGGGGAAAAAACTGTTCGTGTATTTCTTCACAATTTTACGGTCTACAAGTCTATGTAATTAGATTTCTCGAAATATTTGACGGTACAATTTTTCCAGTACTGGCTCTGTGGATGGTTGAATACGTAAGTAGGTATGCTGTGATTGACGAATTTATTATTAATCCTAGCTCGCGGGGGGAAAAAAAACATCAATTTTTTATCGGGAAATTACTAGCTCAATTTCTAGAGGACAAGAAATACAAAATCATGCTCTTATTCACAATGTTTTTGCTCATCATAACTATGTAATTAAATTTTTGTTATATGTGACACTATCATATTTAATGCTGTGTTAAACGATGACCAGTTGTCGCGGCCTTGGAGTCTCTTTCCCATAATACGACAATGCACGCCGACAAAAAAGAACAAAAAAAAAAACATGGTACCCTGTACTTTGCACACGCAGAATTTCAGCAGAGAAAAAAACTGCTGTGACGTAAGCAGGTGGCTCCAACCGAAGAGACACTATGTGTCTTTGGTTGCAAACCTGGTTGCCCTTACTGGCGATAGCTTATTAATGTCTATGGTTACTTTATGCTTCCCTTTCTCTCAGAGGTCTCACACAGTTTTTTTAAACTGCTTAATGTCTCTTAACAGCGAGGTCTTTAGCGACGGGAAAGATGGGGGGCAAGGAATGGGAAGGAATTCGGCCATGGCCCTTTTAAAGGAAGCATCCCGGCATTTGCCTGGAATTATTTGGGAAACCATGGAAAACCCAAATCTGGATGCCCGGGCGGGGATTCGAACTGGCGTCCTCCTGAACGCGAGGCCAGAACGTTAACCGTTAAACCACAACGTTCGGTCACCCACTGTTGGCGAATCTTATAAAACAGAATATGTCTATTGTTAGTTATTCGAACTGACAGTTGTGAGAGACATTCTCTATTTGTTAGGGCGAAGGTGTGGACCAGAAACACTTGCCGCATAGACTGTTTACAGTCTGTATACTAAAAGCATAAACTGTGCATCCATTTTGTTAATGACACGCAGGACCACAGTCAGGCTACCTCGCTGCTTAGAGTTTATAAATATCTGTGAACAATTACCCTTACGTGCTATGCGTCAAGACACAGACTGTGCCACTCGTGTTTTGAACACGAAGCCTAGTTCGGCCACCTGAGTAATTAGATATCAAAATCAACTTCACATGATACATTGATTTTACAGAGTATAGAGAGCTGAATCGAAACATTGGTAGTTATGATCAGTGGCGGATCCAGGATTTTGGTTTTGGGGGGGGGGGCTAGGAATTTGGTTTGTTTGGTTTGGGGGGGGGGGGCTTGACTCGGGCAAGGAGAGAAATCTCACATTTTTCCGGAATGCCACCCTTACAAAAACAGTAGAGCAAAAAAAAATAAGATAAAGAAAGGACCCCAAAATCCATGTCGTCGGGAGTGACCTTGGTGCTTTTGGGTGGGGGGGCTTAGACCCCCTAGTCCCCCCCCCCACCCTGGATCCGCCACTGGTTATGATGTATTCGTGCCAGAATGGTAATCAGGAACCATGTGGTGAGCGCCACGCTACCAGTCTACCACCCTCGGTATTTATTGAATGGCAAGTTGAAAGGTCCTGAGAGCCATTCTGGACGTTCAGTTTCATTAAAGAACCATCGTTTTCTTCGACGATCCAGGTCTGATCATTCAGTCGCTGTATATAACATCATACTAACAAATGGTAGTAAATTATAAACATCACAAAACTTAGTCTTGGCGACACTAAGAATGCAGCTGGAATTATGTTGGTTTGTAATAGATTAGGTTTTCTATAGGAGGTGACAACTCACGTTTCATGCTCAGGCAATTCTTCAACGACGTTAGTATCTCAGTTACATTAATAATCTCTGATATTTACGCCTGCTCGACGTCGAGGTCATTAGAGGCGGGAAACGACTGGGGACAAGGAAGCATCCCGGCATTCGGCTGGAATGATTTGAGGAAACTATTCAGAACCCAACTTAGATGTCCTGACGGGTTTTTAAACTTGCGTCGTCCCGAATGCGAAGCCAGAGCGTTACCAATCATGCACCAGGGAACGTCCATAAACCACGTAGCTCAATTTTGGCCTCCTGTGAAACCCCGCCCCCCAATCCCCCTCGTAGAACGTAGATTTTTTCCATATTCAATCCCTAAAAGATTTTGTACTGTTTTTCTTTTGTCAGACTATCATAAATGACATATGGAGATAATTAATTCACGGAAATAAATATTTCGATACTGTTGTGTATTCTCAACCTCATTTAACTGTGACAAATAATATGAATGAAAAGCTACGTGACCTGGCTCGGAACCGCTCGGTCGTCGCCCAGCGTAGCTTTCAATCCAACCCCTCCACCCCAGACTGAGCCACGTAGTTTATGGACGCTAGCTCGTGCCTAAATGTGCGCATTGTTTATAACACTAGTAGTATTAAAATGAGCCTTCGAATTAAAAAGGCACCGCTGCCACTCGCCCCTACCACTCCCCAACCTCCTGCGGCCACAATAACGGGGCTATTACCTATCTGCGGGCTATCTGACACATTTTAATTAAAATTTCTGTCAGAATGATAATAAATGAGGCTATTTCCTACCTGTGGGACGTCCGTCAACTTTTAATTAAAATTTCTGCAGGATAATAAACGAGGCTATTACCTACCTGCGAAGATTGCTTCGGGACACCCGCTACCTTTAAACTAAAATTTCTGCCGGATAATAAACGAAGAATGCTTCGGGCTGCCCAATGCCATATATTTAAAATTTCTGACGGATAATAAACGAGGCTATTACCTGCTTGTGGGCTGCATAATGTCTTTTAATCTATTACCTACCTATGTATTTAATGGTTGCCGTTCCGGACCGGAGCTCATTCAAGGTCGCTCGGCTTCGCCGTCCTGGAAACCAGTTAAGCTAATTCGGCTTTACCCGGCTAGCGTGCCGCCCCCAAGGGCCCCCGGTTTGCCCCGCGCCGTTTGGGGACCGGTTATGCTAACGAACCACCTGCGTACCTCGACAGGTTTACCGCCATCCACAAATCCTCCTGACCGACACTTTATACCTATGCGCCTGTCCCAAACAGCGGTCTGCGCTATTGTATAGAAAGGCAGACTAATCACGATTTTGTACATAATTCAGTCTAATATTCACATTTTCCTCTGCTTTTCTATACAATGGTGTTAAAATAGTAATTATTCGGAATTTCTTCGATTTCCCATCCTTTTCTTTTAGCCGTTTTTACTGTGGACCTAGCTTCTACTACGGCCTTCCGGAGCGTAGCAATTCTATCCAATGTCGGACACTGTCTATATGCTTTGAATGCATGGATTTGTTTCAACGGAACTCTTCACCGCTGATGCAATCATTTCCTCGAAGTTATTGTACCGTTGCTATATATGCACATCACCACCATTTTCCCGTTCCAATAGCGTGCTTATCTTCACTTGATATTGTTCCCATTTGACTCTTTTAAAATTCCATAATGTTTTTAGTAACGGGTGGTTGAGTTTAACCGGTGCATCTAGGGTCATTTTTATAACTAATAGGCCGCTGTCAAGGGTGTCCTTTAGAATTTCCCAAGATGTTCTGTGTCTTACGTTTGCTGATGCTATAGATATATTTACGCTGATCTTCTGCGGTGAGGCATTCATATTCTGGCTCCCAGTTCGTTATTTGGAGCGGTAAATGTGGATGATGTATTTGCGGCTGCAATTCTCTTCGAGTTGCTGTCTGTTTTACCGTCGCACCACAGTGAGTGATGGGGGTAAAAGTCTCCTCCCAGGATACATCCTGCGGGGAGCTACTTGAATATTTCCGAATATTGCTCATCAGTAAGGGAGCGTGCATAAACCACGTAGCCCCATTTTGGCCTCCTGTGAACCCCCTCTCCCCCCCACGTAGCCCTACGTGGCTTTTGCCCCTAACCCCCCCTCCCCCCACGTAGCACGTAGCTTTTTGCCCTTTTGATTCCAAAAGACATTTTGTACTGTTTTCTCTTTTCAGACTATTGTAAATTACATACGGAGATAATTAACTGAGGGAAATAAATATTCACATGCTAATGTGAGTTCTTTTCCTCATTTTAACTGTGAAAAATGTTATGAAAGGAAAGCTACGTGGTCTGGCTCGGAACCCCCTCCCCCTCCACCCACGTAGCCCAGCGTATCCTTCCAGCCAACCCCTCCCCCCCCCCCTGGACCGAGCCACGTAGTTTGTGCACGGTCCCTTACGTTGGTCCTTGGTGGTTTGTATATGAAAGAAACTGTGTAGTTGGTGCCTCCTTGTTTAATGTCTATTGTTAGGATTTCGATTTCGGTTGTAGACATCACCATGTTTCTGACGGAGTTGTTTATATCATTTCTGACCATCATCGCCACACCTCCATATCTGTATTCACTGTACTTCTTGTAGATGTTGTAGAGACTATGTTTGAGCGTGTGCTTGGCTTAGTTGTTGCACTGGGTTTCTCTGAGTTTCGCGTAGGTGGGCCTATCTCTTTCATTTTTGGTATTGTACTTCTAGTGGCTGTATCTTGTACTTTTTGGAGTACTGTCAGTGACATTTGCCGTTCATGTACTGGACTAGAACTTTTATTATCATTTTAACCATGATGATGATCGTCTCTTCATAGCTTTCTGAGTTGGCTACTTCCTCGGTTTGGAGCTCCAGAGATACCTGAGTTGTTATCCAGTGCGGGGCTGTGTCTTTTCCATTGAGACGTCACTGAATGTTCTCTTCTGTAGTCGCTGTGCTAGTACTCATACCCTGGAATCCCTGCAGTTCTGTTGTCTTTTGCTTGCTTCTCATTTTTCTCCTCCTTTTGTTTTCTCACTGGGCATAGCCTGTCATTGGCAAGGTGCTTGCCACCGAAATGTATGCATTTACGGGTTTCCTTTTGACATTCTCATATCTTATGTTTTTCAACAAATTTTTTACACCCTTCCTTCCCTTTACAGTTATTTCCCACGTGTCCAAATCTCTGGTATTTACAGCACTGTGTTGCTGGTTATATATATATATATATATGTCACTACCTTGAATTTTAGGAATTATATTTCGATACATTCTGGCAGGTATTGACTCTCGAACATTATCTTTACGGTTTTTTTGGTGTTGTCACCTTCTTTCGATCCAGTTGTGTTTTCTTGTTGAAGCGCCTTACGTTGATAATTGCCCCCCCCCCCCCATTTATCATTTAATTTTATCTCTTCTTCCGATAAGTCCAGTGGTACCGATCTGATCACTCCTCTACACTTCACTCTACTAGCCGGTAAGAATGCGTTTAATCCCATCGACTGTAACATGATATGATTAGATATAAATTTGTTGACTAGTTCTGCTTCGGTAAAATTCATGGCCATTCTGTTCTTGCCTTGTTGGTTTATTCGTTTCAGTTGGGCAAACTTATTGTGAAATACCCTCCCTAGTTGTATTGGATGTTGCGTATTTCCACGCCCATTGATTCTAAAATCAAAATTAATGTGCACTCTGAGTGGACTTTATGCAGTCTGTTGCATTGTGTGAATGTCTTCTTGCTATTTTTACTTGCTTCCCGGGTTTCCATGAGTGGTGGGCTATCTTCTTTCTTCCAGCTGCATTCCTTGTACTTTCTTTCCAGCTGTAGTGTTGGATGTATTTGGAACATACTCTTCTGTTTGTGTCCCTGACCTTTATTCTTGTTTCTAGTCGTCTCTAGTAAAATTAGATCTTTGCATGTTTTTTCTCTACCGCTTATCGCTTTTTTTCCGAGGTTGTACGTTTCTTCTCCCGCACTATTGTCCACTCATTACGCAATTTTCTTCTTTACTAGCTCCACCAATTCTTCGACGTTTTGGTACACAAAAGTTTCCTTGTTGTTTTCTTCTTTATGGATTTTTCCGCCACTTGCCTTGGACATCTCCTCTCTCTGGTGACAGCAGATGTTGTCGTTACCTGTACACTTCAGTACAGGGATGGATAACCAATGACGGCACGTGGCCAAATCATTTGGGCATGGCATTAATTAAGAAGGTACCTAATCATTATAAGTAATTTATTTTCTCTACATAATTTAAGATCATAGTAATAAAGGTCATCTGGAACAAAACTACAGAATACGCAAAAGTGGAAGATCTCGAACGAATTTCTGAGTGAGCAAGAGTAGGGGGGAGGGTGCTTACTTTTTCACTTCTTTGTTGTGTTTGACTTCGTTGAGTGCTTTTACTAATTACACACAGTTCCTGAAGTTTTAAAACTAATTTAGTTAACACAGCGGCTTGTTTAAGTTTGTTTGAGTTAAATTTATAACTATTGAACAATGGCTTGTAAAACGGCACCATGAAACAAATCAAAAACCTCCTTGTCAAAAAAGCGAACCAGAGCAAAAAGAATTCATTCCATGTGCAATTAAAGAGAGAAATAAATAATTGACGTCAATGTTTAAGAATTTTATCAAAGATTGTCATACAATTGCTGCAAGTTTTTCGGCTGCAAATGTTATTGCTCCTGATGGTAAACCTTTTAGCGAGGGAGAATGATAGAAGGAAGCCAAGTTAATATGCGCAACTACACTTTTTAAAGACTTCCAAAATAAAGATAAGATAATTCAGTGCATCAAAGATACTACAGTACTTTACCCAGAAACACAATAAAAGAATACTTAAACCGGCGCAAAATGTAAGAGAACCACAAACAAATGACACCATCTATTTTTATAGCGTTGTGCCTTGACGAAAGTACTGATGTACAGAAATCTGCTCGTTACTATGTCAATATTATGTAGTAAACGAGATCAAGTAAGAATTAATTGCGATAACGTCGTTATAAGCAATTACTAAGGGCATAGATATTTGTACGGCTGTTAAAAATTCACAAGATCCTTGTAAAAACATTTGATAAAAGATATTTTATACAATATTTTTCAGTGTAATGGGCATATTTTATGAAAGATTTCTTTTATAAAATGTAGTACGTTGGCATTACGTGCAGTCAGGAACATATAGACTGTAGGAATAAATAATGGACACTTATACAAAGATTGCGAAGCTAATTAGTTCTGTGAAAGATGACGGCAATGTCGACGATTTGAAAAAGAAAATCAATGTATTTAGAAGGTAGTATTTAACAAGTTTCTAGAATAATAGAAGAGGGAATTCGCTGAGCAATACGGGTGTTATACGGCAGATTGGAGTATATCCGCCACAAGCAAATGACTACTACCCATTGCACATACACCGTAAAATTGACACCTAAAGGTGTATATCGTTATATTCGAGGTAATAATTCTGATATAGACTGAAGAGCCAAAGAAACTCGTACACCTGCCTAATATCGTGTAGGGCTCCCGCGAACTCGCAGAAGTGCCGCAACACGACGTGGCAGGACTCGACTAATTCTGAAGTAGTGCTGGAGGGAATTGACACTATGTATCCTGCAGGGCTGTCCATAAATCCGTAAGAGTACGGGGGGGGGGGGGGGAGGGTGGAGACCTCTTCTGTACGGCACGTAGCAAGGCATCCCATTTATGCTCAATAATATTCATCTCTTGGGAGCTTGGTGGCCAGCGGAGGTGTTTAAACTCAGAAGAGTGTTTCTGGAGCCACTCTGTAGCAATTCTGGACGTGACGTGTGAGGTGACGCAATGTCCTGCTGGAATTGTCCAAGTCAGTCAGAATGCACAAAGGACACGAATGGATTCAGGTGATTAGCCAGGATGCGTATGTACGTGTCACCTGTCAGAGTCGTATCTAGACGTATCAGGGGTCCCATGTCACTCCAACTGCACACGCCCCACACCATTACAGAGCCTCCACCAGCTTGAACAGTCCCCTGCTGACATGCAGGATCCATGAATTAGTGAGATTTTCTCCATACCCATACTCGTCCATGCGCTCGATACAATTGGAAATGAGACTCATCAGACCAGGAAACATGTTTCCAGTCATAAACAGTCCAATATCGGTGTTGACGGGCCCAGGCGAGGCGTAAAGCATTATGTCATTCACTCAGCAAGGGTACACGAGTTGGCCTTCGGCTCCGAAGACCCATATCGATGATGTTTCGTTGGATGGCTTGCACGCTGACACTTGTTGATAGCCCAACATTGAAATCCGCAGTAATCTGGGGAAGGGTTGCACTTCTGTCACCTTCTTGCAGGATATTTTTACGGGCGCAGTGATGTCGGAGATTTGATGTTTTACCGGATTCCAGATATTTACGATGCACTCGTGAAATGGTCGTATGGGAAAATCCCTACCTCATCGCTACGCTGTGTCACATCTCTACTATAACACCACGTTCAAACTCACTTAAATCGTGATAACGCAGCAGTAACCGATTTAAACCCTGCGCCAGACACCTGTTTTCTTATATAGGCGTTGCCGATCGCAGCGTCGTACTCTGAGTGTTTACATATCTGTGTGTTTGCATACTCATGCAAATAACAGTTTCTTTGGTTCTTTAATGCAGAAATTTTTGAAAATATTGCGGTGAGAATTTATTGGCCCTATACTGCAGCTTCGATCATAATTTTTATAATATGTCACGTTCTCACACTGTTCTTTCACTAAACTTGTAAAATTCCTTTCATATCAAGTCTTGCAATCAACGATTTATCCAAATACGTTTGCCTCTCTTCTTTTTCTTCAATAAAATACATAGTGACAGCAGCACTTACTGCGGCTACACAAGCATACAAGTTTAAATAATTCATTTTAGAGAACAATGATGATTTTTTTTGTATTGCAATGTTCTGATAAAATATCTTTTATAAAATAAATATGATAAACTCTTTTATAAAATATCTTTTACAGTATGATGCCGGCCTTACTGAGAAGTAGATTTAAGCAAAATCGGTTCTACGAGGGTGGTCTGAAAAGTTTCCGACATCAACGTGAAGATGGCAGCACTCGTAAATAAAAGCTAGTGAATTTCGTTGTTTATCTGTTTACAGTTACTCACCAAAGTTTCAGCCATTTTGGACGCGCAGTTGTTATGTAATAGTCGTTTGAATGAGTTGATGTGAGTGTTTTTGTGAAAATGGACAAAATCGAGTATGGAGCTGCCATTAAATATTTGTTTTCGAAAGGCAATACGCCTACACAAATCAAAGATGAGTTGGATTCTGTGTATGGGGACGCTGCACCGTCACGTACCACAGTGAAATTTTGGGCAGCTGAATTTAAACGTGGCCGTAAGAGCTTGGGAGACGATGAACGTTCGAGACGTCAAAAATCTGCAACTACCGACGAAAACATCGCCAAAGTTCACCAATTGGCGGTAGACGACCGCTGAAAGAAAATGAGAGTGATAGCAGAGGTTATGAACATTTCAAAAAAACGTGTATGTTACATATTAAATCAACATTTAGGTCTGAGAAAGCTGTCCGCACGTTGGGTGCCGCGTTTGCTCACATTAGACCGAAAACGTGTTCGAATGAACATTTCCAACGCTCTGTTGGCGCAGTTTAGGCACAATAAATCCAATTTTTGGCGCCGATTAATTACTGTAGATGAAACTTGGATACACCATTATACGCCCGAAACAAAAATACAGTCCAAACAGAGGACTGCAAAGGGGGAACCGGCTCCAAAAAAAAACACCAAACTGTTTTTTCGTCTGGGAAAGTGCTGGCGACATTTTTTTTTGGATAGTCATGGAGTTATTTTAATCGATTACCTTCAAAAAGGAAAAACCATTACAGGAGCATACTACGCATCATTACTTGACAAGCTGAAGGCAGAACATGCGGAAAAACGGCCACATTTGTAGAAAAAGAAAATCCTGTTTCACCAAGACAACGCACCGTCTCACACTTCAGTGGTTGCCATGGCAAAAATTCACGAATTACGGTTTAAACTGCTTGACCATCCACCTTACTCACCAGATCTAGCCCAGAGCGACTTCATTTTGTTCCCTCATCTAAAAATTCCGCTCGGAGGACAGAGATTTTCGTCAAACGAAGAGGCGGAATTCACCTTCGTGAACAATTATTTTGCAGAGAAAAACGCCGAGTACTATTAGGACGGGTTACAGAGATGGGAGCATAGCTGGGAGAAGTGTGTAGAGTTACAAGGAGACTATGTTGAAAAATAAAAATAAAAAAATTCACAAAAATGTCTTGTATCTTTGCTAGGTCGGAAACTTTTCATACCACCCTCGTATAACGACTGATGGCAAAATGTTTGGATTTATGATTTTATTTCAAACACATAAACGACAACCAATTTTTGAATTCCATTGCATCATACATCAACAAGCCTTATATGCAAAGGGTATTTGACGTTAGTCAGAAAAAGAGTGAACCCCATATAGTCCCAGGGTTTAAATAACCGAAAATTTGATGCTTTGTTGACTGAAGTGAACTCGGTGTACAATGGCTAACTGATGTATAACAATGTTCGCTGGTTGAGCCGTGGTACAATACTCACAATTGATGGTTGTAATGGGGCTTTAAAAATTATTGTTTTCTACCGTTGTGTGCCAGCATTTCACGGAATTGAACGTGAAGCTTCAAGCGACAAACAAAACAATTATGATAGATCTCATTCGTGCTTTTGAGGCTAACCTTGCATGTTTTCAGTAACGATATTACATCCAATGATTACTACACTCATTTCCCAAACTTGAAAAAAATCATCAGCTTTGGACGTACACGAAAAATCAGACCAATTAAAACTCACTGTAGAGTTATCTCAAGTAATTAATTCTTCAATGGAAGAACATTCATTGAGATTTTCTCAGTTCAAAGAAGTATCTGAAGCAATCAAGTTTTTATGTATCCTAATGTGACTTCACCTGATCCACTGAATGTATCTAAATTTGATTAATTGTAAATTGACGAAATTGAAACTCTGATTGAGTTCCACGGTAGTCCAATACGGACTGAAAAAATTATCAGATCGTGGAAGGAGTTGGAATTAAATGAAATAGCAAGAATATAAAGCAATAAGAGTAAAAATGCCAAAAGTAAAATTATGGAAACTTGGAATTCAATTCCAAACACATTTAGCTGGCTTTCGCTATCTTAACAATATTTTAATATAACTATGCATGTGAGTCTTTATTTTAATAAACGAATAACATTAAAGACTCGCTTCGAAACCATCTGTCAGATGACTCCACTTCAGATTGCATTCTGCTCAATGTATGAACCTAATATAAGTTATTTGGCATCTAATTTGCAACAAAAGTAGTCGCACTAGTTTCATCGACTTAAATAAACACAAAACTATTCATGTTATAATTGCGTAGTATTATAAATGTATATTTCTGGTTGCAAATATACAGTTTTAAGGTCATAGTATTTAGTTTATTCATTTTTCCATTAATCACTATGATTGTTTAATGGAACGTTATTGCATCATTCAACATTTATTACAAAAAATTAAATATAGTGGACGATCGAATGCTCTCTTCTTTGTTCTTTGTTATTGAGTGTCGTTCCAGGTCGACATTGCTTAGCCGCTGCATCTGCAACCGTTCTCTTTCGCTCTCGCTGGAGTGTGTAAACTAGACACCGTTTACTTGAAGTTCCGTTTTTATTTGTGGATTTTGTGGAGTATGCTAGGACGCTCCATTATATACGACAAGATTACCGGGTTATGAGTGCTCGGAGGCCGGACCCATAGATTTCAAACAATGGCATACGCATTTAATTTAAATAACCACTTCAAGACGTCAGAATTATTTGAAAATTTGTATATGTTTTCAGAACCGTCGACAATACAATAATTTAGTAGATATGTCTTGGTATTCTCACTTCTGTGACAGTAAAAACATAAAAATGTTAGAATGTAATGAAGTTATTTAATTCAATTTTTATCGAATTCGAGACGTGAAAATTGTTTGAAATTTTGCAGTCTTATTATGAACTGATGATATTAATAATATAGCTATGACCTCGTTATTCTCATTACTTTGATTGTAACTACTGAAAATTATTGAATCTAATGGAATCTTTCAATTTTCACACACTTGAAGAAGTCCGGAATTTTGAAAAATTTGCATGCGCATTAAGAACCGTTGACAATAAAACAATTTCCTAACTATGTCCTGGTTTTCTCATCACTTTGTCAGTATCAGCAGAAAATTTGTTTAAATGTGATAGCACAGATGTCACTAATTTTTACACACTTCCAGGATTGGTCTGGTATTAATTTGACTTGGGACGGATTGTCCTCCGTTCACGACTGGAATTAGAACAGACTGACCTTCACCTCCGGCAAAACTTTGTTTTTTTTTGTTTTTGTTTTTTAATGCAAAGCAAGCTAGGATGCTGACGTTAAACTGGAACTCCCGTATACCCGATAGGATTATCGGGTTAGACATGAGTGCGCATGCGTGGCAAGTCGAAAATCCTTTGACACTTGGTGAGCAGGGCTATTCGGAGATTTTGTGGCCAACAATGCCATACGCATTTAAATTACTCACTTCCAGACATCTGAATCATTTGAAATTTTCTCAATGCACACTTATTGCGGAACTCCCTGCGCCCGCACATGCAAACATCTACGATAGTGTCTGTTGAACAGTGAGCATTCACTACATCGTCTCGAGTTAGTTCGTACTATTATAGAACAGTAGCCTTCTACGTTTTCCCAGCTGTCGGTTAACTCGTAAGGTTGGCCATTTAACTGTCCTTTACTCGCGGAAATAAAAGTGAAAGATAAACTACAACACTAAGAAAAGAATATTGGCGAAGAAAACGCAAACACTAAAAGAGTACGCTTTTATAGCATAACTAAAAAATCAAAAATAAAATATAGTTTAACCAACGAAAAACACGCTTTTGTAACAAGATGAACTAAAAAATAATTTTTAAATATAGATATTTTGTTTAACAGTGATAGTATCTCTAACAATTCGTAAAAACCTTTTTTTAATTTTTAAAAATAAAAATCTTAAAACAAAAATAAAGTCATTAGTCAAAAAATAACTTTAATGAAAAAAAAAGCATTGATCTGTCTATTTATTTTTCATAATGACTCTATGAATAGCTAGCGATAAAAAATATAGCAACTGATTTCTAACACGTCACGCTCTGATACATTAAAGTTATTTTTTGGTATAAATTACTTTATTCTTGAGTTAAGCTTATTTAACAATTAACTTATACTGAATCATGGGTCATCCCATCGCTCATGAACAATTTTTAAAAATATTTTTTAACCTTTTAGTTCACATTGTTACAAACTATAATTCTATTATAAATCAAATGCAGCATCAATAATAAAAAAAGTTTTGGAGGCTAAGCTATTAAGGCAATGCAAACTATACATGACCTCATCATGTGCTTTGCCAGTTCCAACCCCATAGGTGTAAGGTACGGCAGATGGTGAGTTACTGTGCAGTAAGGATGGTTACACGTTGTCGAATGGGTACGTTCATCTTTAGGTACACATTGGTGTCTTTCTGAACAGTAGTTCTGAATGGGCCAACAAATGTCAGTCTCTCCATTTTTACTCGTCTCATGCTTGACCCGAGGAAAACACATAAAACACAAATCATCACATTCATACTAATTAAATAACCAATATTCCGTAGTAAGAAGAATCAAGGCCAGGAGAAAAAGACCCTTTGTGAAACTACTTACTATTACAACAAGCAACATGTAACAGTCTTAATTAAATCTGCAAGCCACCTTAAGTACTTACAGATCGTGGTGTATTGTAAAGGAGCAGTCAGTGTTATACGGTCAGTGACTGCATTCAACAGAGACTTCTGTTTCCTGAGACTCAAAAAAACAATAGAATATAGAAAGGGTCTCCAAGGATCTACTGTAATAACCCAGTTCTTTTGTGTGAGACTCTTATATTAAAACTGCCATTTCTTTTCAAACAGGCATACTAACCGACAAATAAATTGCAATAAAATAAACAGAAGATTCCGTCGCTCGATAAACCAAAATAAAAAAAAAAATGGCCTTTATATAACTATGAAAAATTTTCTGTCAATTCCTTTCTCAAGTAGGAAAGTTCAAAAACTATTCTCTGTGTGTTACGGAAATCCTCAAATGGTCCCCATATTTGTTAATATAAATATGTTCTTGGATAGTTTCATACTAATTACGGAATACTCACACACATAACCTAGCAATTTAACCAGATTTCCTCTATCTAATGCTTCATAAAAAATAATGTATCTGACTATATTCACTAACCTAAAAAACCAATGTCGCTTTCATTAACCAAAAAAAAGCAAAGTAAAATTTTGAAACTCAAATATCCCTAACTCATTAAATCTTCACTTCCCCATTCGAACCTATCTTTCAAAATCTCCATCCGAGAATCCAGGTTTCGGTTTTCTATGGTTTCCCCAAATCACTACAGGCAAATGTCGGGATGCTTCAATCAATAGGCCATGGGTGAATTACTTCCCGTTCCACGCCCCCATTCCATTCCCGCCACTAATGAACTTGACGTCGACAGGGCGTACAGTCATAATAAAAACAAAAACCCCGAAATAAAACTTGCCTGAATCGCATCTAAAATACTCCTGAAGTTAAAATATTGACGTCGACAACTATTTGTAGTTTCAAAAACATTGAAAACATTCTGCGCCCTCAGTTATACTTTTCGAAAGACATTCGACATCAAATAACACTAGGCCGGATAAATATTCTTTTCAGTGCCCCCACAACAACGATGAGCGAATCCAGTTAATACCAAGCAAATCGCTGTTTCTGAAACACGCGGCCGCCATCGTACCTACTCACTCCTTCTATATATGCTGCATCTTGACTGACGTATCTAAACAGCTATTTTTTTTTATCCTTATGGGTTTACGCCTCGTCGACGTTGAGGTCATTAGAGGCGGGATGGGACTGGGGACAAGGAACTGGAAGGAATTTGGCAATGGCCTTTTTGAAGGAAGCATCCCGGCAATCGCCTGGAGTGATTTTGGGAAACCATGGAAAACACAAATCTGGATGCCCGTAGGGGAATTCTAACCGGCGTCCTCCCGAATGCGAGGCCAGAGCGTTAACCACTCACCCACCACTCTCTGTCTAAACAGCTCTGGTGCAACATTTTACCCTTCGAGATCTAAGTAAATATTGCGCCACACTCTAAAACACCAAAAATGACACAAGAATAAAGAAATAAAGCCCTAAATACAGGGTGAGGCATTTAATACTGTTTGTCAGTATATTTGGCAAAATACAAATCGGATTAAAAAAAGTTGTAATAAAAATTGTTCACCTCGAAGAGGGACATTCATTAACATAACGCCCGACTCCCTGCACCACCACCGGGGGCGGGAGGGGGTGACTTTTAAATATTAAATAGGAACCCCTATTTTTTATTGCAGGTTTGGATTCTCCGTGAAAAATATGTATCTTTTGTGTGAAACATTTTTTTCACTTCATGATAGATGGCGCTGTAATCAGCAAAAATTAAATTGACTTTAAGATTGTTGCAAAACGGTAATATATCAAACAAATACACATCAGATCACGAAAATCGAAGTACTTTTTTGATATTTTTGATAATTCCATCATGTGACACCTCCCACAATCGAATAAGCACAGACTGTGATCATGCGTCTTAGTTCGTGTCAGACTGTGCATGTTACTTCAATGATTCGGACTGTACACATCTCATCGCAACTGTTCCACGTTATTAACGATTGCAGAGAGAGTCGATATCATTACCACGTACTTTGAGGCTCATAGAAATGTTGAAGAAGCTCGTCAAAGGTATGCCAATCTGTTCCCTGACAGGCATGTGCCATCTGTAAAGACTTTTCGCAGTATTGTCCATTTGTTTACTGAAACTGGCAGCGTTAAACCTAGAAGAAGAGTCAGACCGCGTCCTGCGACAAACGAAAATAACACAGTGAGTGTTTTAGCTGCAGTTGTTGCAAATCCTCACATTAGTTCTTGGCACATTGCACGAGGTTCAGGAATTTCGCAAAGAAGTGTTCTACGCATACTGCATGAAAACAAGTGGCTTCCATGTCATTTATCGCTGCATCAAGAACTGCATCGTGACGATTTTCAAAACCACCTGAATTTCTGCAACTGGATACAGGAACAACTGGCAGTGAATAATAATTTCATTGTACAGATACTTTTCTCTGATGAATCAAATTTTACGAATCGTGGTGAAGTGAATCGACATAATATGCATTATTGGTCATTGGAGAATCCCCATTGGGTAAGGCAATTTGAACATCAACGCCCATGGAGTGTCAACGTTTGGTGCAGTATTTTGGGTACGCAGGTAATTGGCCCATACTTCATAGAAGGTAATCTGACTGGTCCAATGTACAGCGACATTGTAGATAATGTTTTACTCATACTAATGGAAGATGTTCCACTTCAAACAAGAAGGGATATGTGGTTTCAACACGATGGATGCCAGACGCATTATTCACGAATATCTGGAGAAGTTTTAAATCGAGACTATCCGGGTCAATGGATTGGACGAGGAGGTCATCAAACGTGGCCCGCACGCTCACCCGATTTGACTCCTGCCGATTTTTTCCTGTGGGGATGGCTAAAAGAGGGAGTTTACATGGATGTACCAACAACCCCAGAAAATATGCGGCAGCGAATTATCAATGAATGTGAAAACATTAGCGCAGAGACATTCATAAATGTCGGATTGTATTTTAGATTTTTTTTTTTTTACAGTTTAACGTCCCTTTTTAACAACGTGGTCTTTAGAGACGGGAAAGGATGGGGGCAAGGAATGGGAAGGAATTCGGCCATGGCCTTTTGAAGGAAGCATCCCGGCATTCACCTGGAGTGATTTGGGGAAACCATGGAAAACCCAAATCTGGATGCCCGGACGGGGATTCGAACCGCCGTCCTCCCGAATGCGAGGCCAGAACGCTATCCGTTACACCACCACGCTCGGATTGTATTTTAGACACAGAGTTGCAATGTGCATTTCAAACAACGGATATCATTTTGGACATTTGCTTCGATTGTGGGAGGTGTCACATGATGGCATTATCAAAAAAAGTACTTCGAGTTTCGTGATCAGATATTACCGTTTTGCAACAATCTTAAAGTCAATTTCATTTTTGCCGATTACAGCGCCATCTATCATGAAAAGAAAAAAATGTTTCAAACAAAAGATTTTTTTTGACGGAGAATCCAAATCTGCAATAAAACGTGGGGGTTCGTATTTAAGATTTCAAATTCAACCCCCCTCCCGCCCTCGGGGGTGTTTTGGGGGGGGGGGGGTTGAGCGTTATGTTAATGGATGTCCCTCTTCGAGGTGAACAACTTTTATCACAACATTTTTTTTTTTTTTAATCTGATTTGTATTTTGCCAAATATACCGACAAACAGTTTTATATGACTCATCCTGTATACTAGAGTAATATTACAACTTGCGACAAAGATAGGTGTTATCAACTCTCCTGCTTGAACATGTATCTGACAGACATATCGAGCTATTTACGCTCAAAGAAATGTGTATAACAGCAAAAACTGACGTCCATGTTGTGACAAGTCAATCCTTTTCTTTTGTATAGTTCACTATGCATTTTGGACTACAACCAAAATTTACTACACATTAAGTAACTCTTCTCACGTTTTTTTCACTGTTATCATTTATTTTACTCATTGCTTTCATTATTTGCAAATCTCTCATTCTTTACACATTAACTTAAAATATTGTTTCCATCATCAACTCAACTCATATCACTTTGACGCTATATCAAGGAATACCGGTATGCACCGCATTACAATCTAGCTTTCAGGTTATCAAACTTAATTATCTCATCTAATTTGTTGTAGCCGACTACCTCATATATCAATATATTATTGTACATACATTATTTCGTATTCATTAGTTCTATTACTATTACTCCGCGATTCACTAAAAGTGTGTGGTGGAGGGTGCATTGCACCTGTCTGAAAGGGTAATTATTTGAAAGGGATATACTGGAAATTGCAGGAGGCACCCATGGGCTATTGAGTGATCTAGGAAAACCATGGTAAACTCATATCAGGATGGCCGGAGAGCATTATCGAAAGCTACTCCTGTCGGATTTTAAGTTTACTCGCCAGGTAAATCCTTTCTATTCCATTCCCTAATTGCTCGTGGAAAAAATGAATACAGAAAAGAATCGGTTCTGGCCCTGATTTCTCTTATCTTATTTTCACGGTCATTCCGAGATACGAATGTTGTTGGTAGCAATATTTGTTTGCTATCATTCTGAAATATGTCAGTAGTGAATTTTTCAATTACCTTCCGTTGAGAGCAACGCTTTCGGTGGTCAAGGTCTTCCCAACCTAACTCCTTCAACATCGCACTTACGCTTTCCCTCCAACTATATATACCCGTCACGAATCGGGCGGCTTTTCTTTGGACCTTCTCTAATGACTCCATTAACCCCTTTTGAGGGGAACCCATACAGAACAACAATATTCTAAGTGAGGACGCACTTGTGACTTATATGCAATCGATTTAACTTCCGGAGTGCATTGTTTTAAATTATGACCTAGAAATCGGAGTATATGATTTGCTTTCCCGATATGCTCATTACACGACAAATTATTACGAATTGTTACCCCTAGATATTTAGCGGAATCTACCGTTCTAAGGACAGTACCATTAATTGTAAATTCAGAGCAAGATGGTGTCACCTTTTTACTCACCCGCATGACTTGGCACTTTTTAGCGTTTAACTCAAACTGCCAGTCCTTACACCACACAATTATTTTCATAATATCGTCTTGTAACAAAGCGCAGTCCTCCTGGGTTTTGATTTCACCATAAATAATAACATCATCGGCAAATAATCTTTTCATCCCCCTTATTATGTCACTCAAATCATTAACGTATATGAGAAACAACAGAGGCCCTATGACGCTTCCTCGGGGAACCCCGGACCTCGCCTCGGTAAGTGATGAACTCTCACCGTCGAGAACTACACACTGTGTTCTGCCCTTCAGTAAGTCTGCAACCCAGTCGCATATTTGTCTACATATGCCGTAACCACGAAGTTTCCTAAGGAACATAGTGTGAGGCACAGTGTCGAAAGCTTTTTTAAAATCTAATAGAACTATATCAACCTGAGTTTGCCCATCTATAATACGGCACAAATCGTGAATTAAAAGTTCAAGTTGTGTTTCGCAGCATCGGCCTTTTCTGAATCCATGTTTATTTGCATTTAAAAGCCCATCTTCATCCAGAAACCGCATGACATTTGAATTGATGATGTCTTCTAAAATCCTACAAAATATTGATGTTAACGAGATCGGTCTATAATTTTTAAACACTGGACTTACGATGGCGGTCTTCAATTCGGCTCGTATTTTTCCTTGCTTCCAAGGAGGCGGTATATAATTTCATCAAATACGGTGCAATTTCCATTGCGTACCTGGAGTATAATCTTGTAGGAATACCGTCTGGTCCGGGAGTCTTATTGGTTTTTACATTATTCCCTCGACATCAAGAACAAGATCACTCATAATTTTGTGTGTACGATTGGCAAATGTCGGAATCTTCTCTGAGTTTTGTGTCGTTGAAAGATTTATTAAATTTATTATTAAAGATTTCGGCTCTCTCTACGCTGGTTTCGGATATTTCCCCATTTTCCTTAATCAGTGAGGGCATAACGTTACGAGAACCTCTTGGTAATTTGACATACGACCAGAACTTTTTTGGATCAGTAATCAGATCTTCGGATAAATTCCTGGCTTGGAATTCTTTGAACGCATCACGCATTGCCTTACGCACTTCCGCTCGTAACTGGACAAATTTAACATAATTAGACGAGTCCCCCGATTTCTTTACCATGGCATGTAAACGCCTTTTCTTCCTGAGCAATCGCTTCCCTTCCCTATTGAACCACGGAATGTTCTTACTAACCTTAATAAGCTTCTTAGGAATAAATTGATTTAAACCGTTCCATATTATTTCTCTTAAATTAAACCAAAGTTCCTCAACATTTGTATTTAGCGTGTACCTTTAAAAAAAATTTCGCCAAGTGATCAACCATACCCACATCGTTTGCCTTATCGAAGCAATATACGATTTTGTCTTTGTCATGCTTCAAATTCATACTAGATTTTAAAGTTACCACAATCACCTTATGATCACTTATACCGTCTTCTACACAACCTGTATCTACAATATCAGGATTGCTTATAAGAAGAAGATCCAAAATGGACGAGGAATCTTTGTCGCACCGCGTTGGCTCTTGAACCATCTGTTCAAGAGATGTTTCTGCAAATACTTCTAGAACGTTCGGTTATTAACCTAGCTCATCCGCCCAACCTGAAAGTGCATGTGTCCCAATTAACCGACGGTAGGTTAAAATCACCACCCATGATCAACATATGTCCCTGACATTTTTTATAAATTTTATTAAGGGACTCTCTGAAGTATTTCGCGTTAGCCAAATCAGAATCCGGAGATCGATAAATTGATCCGATTATGAACTTTAAATTTTTACCAATTTTTTCCTTGATCCATAACAACTCGTAAAAAATTTCAGTTTCGGTTACGACAAAGCAATTAACGGTTTTGTTAAAGGCCACGAACACACCCCCGACCATTGAGACAGCTCTGTCTTTCCGAAAAACGTTGAAATGAGGGCCAAATACTTCGTTAGATTCTACCTCCGGCGTCAACCAGCTCTCAGTTCCTAGTATAATATCGACATCGTTAATCGCAACTGCGGCATGGAAATCGGCTACTTTCCCTCTAATACTCCGACAATTTAGGACGATTACCCTTAACTGCTTTGTATTATTTGTGGAGTCTAAATTCCCATTTTTCACATTCGCATTCTGACGGGAAATGGGTGAAGTATTTGGGGTTGAAACATTGAATTTATTTGCACCATCCCTACCAGAACCAAGATATGAGTTATCTGAACATCCTCTTCGATGAACTGAAGGATCCTCGGGCCTCACGGTGTTCCTAAAAAATAATTCACATCAAGACGTTTCCATATTTTAGCAGCCACCATGGTCGCCATTTTCTGTGTGTAGTGTACGCCCGACCTGTCAAATGCGTCCCAGATGGCAGCTATCATCGGTCGAAGGTCAACGAAGCACCAGTTGTTTCTGCAACACAGCTCCGCAGTCTACTCTCAGCCATCGCACAGTTCGGTTCACTTCCGTGTTTACGCGCGAGCAGTGTCGAGTGGTGTTCACCAAGTGATTGGATTTCACTAATCGGTTCAGTGTGTGTTAGTGTATTTATCGACTGCCTAATTTAAGTGTTAAAACTATAGTGGTGAACTAACGCGAAGAAAGACGTTAATACACGGTAGCCAGCACCGTATTGTTCCAGAACCTTAGTCTCCGGAACGCTGCACACGTACTAAACGATGCAAAACCCAACTTTCGATCCTGTCTTTGACATCGAAGATCCTCAGATACCTCCTACATTTCAAGACACCGGAAAAAATCTTGGCATCCAGATGCAGCTTGTGAAAGAACCGTCATACGCCAAACGACTCCCATATATGGCAGCGAAAGAGATGCAGTATGACCAGGTCGGAGATTTAACAGAGCAAAAGCAGCCTCGCCAGACTCAAAAATTGGCATCACGATCCCGTCCAAGATCACGCTTACCTTAGAAGAGTAACCAGTCATCACCAGTGAGTAAACGCGCGAAGCAGAAAGACCAGTGTCAACATACCCTAGAGCTTACTGCAAAAGCCCCGCAACCTATCAATGTAAATGATTCATTAGTTAATGAAAAGATATCCCCGAATGTGAGAAACCTAAGCCCTATGTCAATACCACAGCCATACCTGGACTCATCCAGTAACTACGACAAATCTGACTACCCCTTAAATCAAAGTAGCCAAGACAATAGATATTCACCTACTGACAATGGCCCTTACTATGTGATGGTCGAAAGCACTAACAACAACATACGCAGACTCCATCCTATGTCTGTTGGAAAAATACTTTTCCGCCAGAACAACCACCTAAGATCAGAAATCAGTAACATAACTTCACCAGGCGCAACAGAATTAGAATTGAAGCTAAATCTAGTGCTTCTGCAAACTCCTTGGTGGAACTAAAATCACTTAAAGACAACAACTTAGAGGCGTACATCCCGTACTACATGACGAGGAAGCAGGGAGTGATTCGAAACATTGACACCTCACTGTCCACAGACGAAATAATTAGTGAAATAGTTTCTCCCTTCCCCGTACTGAAAGTCAGAAGATTCCCATCGGATAGTGGTACTCAGTACCGCCCCCTACCTGTATGTGTGCTAACCTTCCAGTCCCAAGTATTACCGCAATACGTTTACTTATATGGTATGCGTTGCGTAGTCCAACCCTATGTGCCACCTGTATTACAGTGTTACCGTTGTACTAGATATAATCATAGTCAATCACAGTGCAAAAGCCAACCTCGTTGCAGCAGATGTGCAGGCCCCCACAATCTCAAAGATTGCACCTCAGAAAACCAACTAAGTTGCATTTACTGTCAAGGAAACCACTTGTCCACCGACCGTTCTTGTCCAGAATATATATAGCTAGCTGAAAGAAAACAAACTTTGGTAGCCAATAGTCCCCAATACTGGCCACAATTGACATACCCGCGTTCATACGCGAACATAGCAGCATCCAGCCCCAAACTTGTACAAATGGGTCAGCAACCACTTGAGCAAATTTCTATTCCTATAGCTGCCAAACAAGTCGTTCCGCAAACCTTGCCTCCAAGCTCCATCGTAGGCTATGACGGTAGCAGCCCTCAAGCACGTGAAGTCGGAAGCCGCTATGATTTCCACCAAACAGCTCCACGCAGCCGCCCAAAAGGAAACTCGACCCAAAGCGATGGTCCTTCAAGCCCAATAATAAACAACCGTCATGAACCTGCAAGTCAACAAACACCATTAGAGTCAACCTATGGCAATAAGAGCACAGAATCTATCCCACTCTCCAATAAATCATCCCCACTGGTTGAAAAGCTCTTGATCTTCATTATCTCTATACTAGAAGAAACCAAAGCTAGTGGCATAATAGACCCGACACTCATTGGCACTAAACTACATGAACTATGGAAAACACCTTATGTGACACTAAAATCGTACATCAAATAAAAACACGGCAATGGAATTCTAGGTCGCTATTGCCAAACAAAAAAAGCCTCACTGCAGAACCTATGTTGGCGACATCTTGTAATTGGTTGGAATTAAACCTCTACCAGGAAATTTATGGCTCAAGGACGACAGATTACAATGCTACAATGGAACGCCCGTTCACTAAGATCTAATAAGGAAAGTACTGAACAGGCATTAAGAGCGCACGACGTAGATATTGCCACAGTCACCGAAACATGGCTGAAACCAACTGACAACATTAGAATTAAAAGTTACATCATCATTCGTTATGATTGTGATGACGGATATGGGGGAACTGCTATCTTCGTCAGACAGGGAATAACGTACAACAAAGTGCAACTTGACACCACAGGACTACCGATTGAAGCCTGCGCCATCTCCTTAAGAGTTAACAATACCTGGCTGACAATAGCGACGATATATCGGACGCCCAACACAGCTCTAACAAAACCTGAAATATTAAGTCTATTACAAAAACTACCAAGCCCATATATTATCACCGGAGTTCTGAATGCGCACAACAGTGCTTGGGGGAGCGAGAAAACAAATCATCTTAGCCGAATAATAATAGAGATAAAAGAAGAAGAAAATCTAGTAATACTTAATGACGGCACAGCCACAGAATCTGTAACCCGACGGAACGTAAATCAGTAGTGGACATTGCATTGGCCTCCTCGAATATTGCAACATTGCTCGATCACAGAGTGATTCACGAGCCTCTGGGATCGGATCACTACCCGATTTTGATCACCATGAGACTAAATCAACCCAGCAAAAAACCTCAGGCAACATCAGGTCACAAATGGAATTTCAGGAACGCAAACTGGAACGTATACGCTGATACTGCTGCGACACAGTTAAACAACCTAAACGATGGTGGAGTGACAGAGGAAGACTATAACAGCCTGATCCGGATTATAAACCATGCGGCCAAACAAGGCATACCCCACAACAAAGAAAAAGAAATGAACACTACCAGGAACCACCCAACATGGTGGAATGAGGAAAGCGAGAAGGCTATTCAAGAGAGGCGCTCCAAAAATATCGCAGATGCAGCAACATGGAAAATTTCGTAGAGTTAAACAAGCACAAGCTCGTACAAAAAGAACATTGAAACAGATGAAGAGGGAAGGCTGGAAAAATTTCTGCGCATCAATCAATAGGAACACCCCAATTACCACCATATGGACAAAAGTCAAAAACTACAAACGATCAACTGAAACAGTGCACCCGACGTCGAACATATGCACGGAAATGCTGGAAAAAATACTAACAACATTAGCACCTCCTTCCACCTACCCAATCTGCAACTCTCCACCTAAAGATGAAGCTAGCGACCCCATGTCAAGACCTTTTAACATGGAAGAATTTGAAAAAAGCGTCCAAGAATTCGAATAGCACGGCACCAGGAATGTTCAACGTCCACTACGGAATGATCGGACACCTACCATCACGAGGGAAAATATTGCTCCTAAAAGTTCCTAAACAATGTCTGGAATAAAAGACAACAGATTGCAGGATTAAAAACTTCGAGAATCATCCCGATCCTGAAGCCGGGAAAAAACCCGTCAACAGCCACAGCTTACAGGCCAATAGCACTACTGTCATGGCCATATAAACAACTGGAGAGGATGGTGAAGAATATTATCGAATGGTTTGCCGAACACAATGATCTTCTCCCAGACCACCTATTGGCGTACAGACGCGGTAGAGGCACCAATGACCTCCTAGTAAGACTTGTCACGGACATCCAATCCAGCCTAAGTAGAAACCGATATCTCATAGTCCTCTATACTGACATCAAAGCGCCTATGACAATGTCAGCCTCGAGCTACTGGCGGGGAAGATGCAGAACATTGGCTTCTCCGCAACGTTTACACACAACCTAATATCAATTCTGCAGAACAGAATACTGATCATAAAACCGCAAAGGAGTTACGATAGGACCGCGACACACGAGCCAGGGTCTGCCGCAAGGATCGATTCTATCACCCATCCTCTTCAATATATACACGTATGACCTGGCCAAAATACTACCCAGGGGAGTGTACATACTACAATATGCAGATGACATATGCATATACGCAGAAGGCGAAACGCTGACGGAATGCATAAAATTGCTTAGTACAGCGATGGAAAGATTAAACAAATGGTTGCAAGATAATGGGATGCAGATTGCACCAGAAAAATCAGCAGTCGTAATATACACGAGACACCGATTACAACAAATGGAATCTGTACGACTTGGGCCGTACCTATTTCCAAACAAAAAGGTAATCAAATACCTGGGCATGCAAATAGACTCCAAACTTAGCTGGGGTCCACATATAACATACGTGATAGACAAATGTGAGAAGGCTATCAATCTGCTGCGTGCAACAAGTGGCTGCTGGTGGGGAGCTGACCCGAAAGTACTCTTACTCCTCTACAGAGCTTTGGTGCGTCCGATAATTGACTATGGGTGCCTCTGTTATAGCTCTGCAGCTGAAACTCTGCTCAACAAAATAGATAAGGTTCAATACAAAGCACTGCGCATATGTTTCGGCGCAATGCGCTCTACACCCACAAACGCACTCTTGGTAGAAGCCATGGAACCTCCACTGAACATCCGACGATACTACTCTATGTGGGAAATTCATCTCAAAGATTATGCAGTTCCGAAACAATCCCTTAATAGATGCATTAGAGACACTGGCGCACAGAACCACTGTGGACAGTTACTGGCGTAGGAAAAAAATACCACTGCTCGCTACAACATACATCGACTTAGTTCAATACCAACCTATAATCATTTCCTCAAGAAAATGCCTTGCTTCGAAGGCTCATACAAATCAACTGTAATCAAAATGGAGATGAACTTGGACATACCATTCACAGAAAATACAGCACGGAACACAAGCCTTTTATTGGAAACTCTTGCGCAATACGAAAATAGTGTACACATTTACACCGATGGTTCAAAGATCGGCAGCGGTAGGCTGTGCCTTCGTGGATATGCACGCACGAGTCGAATCGATGTATAAACTCCACAGCGAAGCAACGATATATACCGCCGAAATGGTTGCCATACTCAAGGGATTAGAATATGCCAAGAGCACCAGCTCCAAGACAGTGATCATACTATCTGACTCTCGAAGTGTCCTCGAATCTCTACATCATCTTAATAATAATGCGTGGAGATGCCCCTTAACGTACCAGATCCTGGAAAGTGTCAGGGAACTAGAAGAAATAGGAAAACGGACCATCTTTATCTGGATAAAAGCGCACACGGGAATTTACGGCAACGAAAGAGCGGATCAGTTGGCTAAGTCGGCAGCCTCCGACGGTACAACATACCCATATATCAAGACGACTGATCTCCTGTCCACCCTGCGCGCCAAGGCAAAACAACTGTGGGAAACATCGTGGGAAGAAACAATAAAAACAAAAGGAAAACATTACGGCACCATACATCCAACAATCCCTAAATCGCAGTGGCATCAAACGAATTACGTACCAAGGAAAACAATTGTCACCATTAGCAGACTAAAATTCAATCATGGCTTCTTCCCAAAACACTTACACCGCATTAATTCACTGAACACTCCAACCTGTACACATGGAAGCAGCATATGCGAACCCAACCACCTCCTATTTGCCTGCAAGGAAAAATGGCGGGAGAGCACACAGCTTATACAAGAACTTGTGGGATTAGGAATACAATTACCAATAAACGTTACCCACCTCCTGGCTCTGGAAGATGTTACCATCTACAAAACAATAACGAGGTTCCTGGAAGAGAACAACATCAAGATTTAATGTTATTGTTTTGATCCTGTAATTCTGGGGGGCAATCACATTGTATATATTATTATTTAATCGAATTTTGTACAGAGTGAATGTGATTGTGTTGTTATATTGTACGTATATTGTATTGTGGTCTAGATGCGGTATGACTGGAGTGACGCTCTGTTTTGAAAAGTGACGCTCTGTGTTGAAAAGTGAGTGTCGCATGTTTGTGTAAACAGACTGTAAACATTATACTCTAATTGTATTGTGTATACTGTGTGTGTGATTCCATTGTTGTGTTGCATATTATACTATGTTGCGGCATGGCTGCGGTGTGTCTGTGCAGTGGTACCCAGTGTTGAAGCATGAATGCTCTATCTTTGTGTGGTCAAATTATGTATAATGGGATTGAATTGCTTTTATATATTGTATATGTAATTGTATTGTTATATTGTATATCATATCATATTACAGTTTGGCGCTGGCTTTGGATGTGTAATCAATGGTAAAAACAGTTGTATTCCTATTTCAGTCTTATGCTGCTATTGATACATGTATTTACTGATACAAGTATTATAATGATATGAGGCTGGCTGTAAGGAGAATATCCAAATGCCATAAAAAAAAAACACAGCTCCTGCAAACTACGATTCAAATTAAAAATCTTCCACCATACCACCTCCCCACAATCGATGCGTGGCACGACACTACAAATGGAGAACTGCAACGATACCGAATTATCCCGCGCGGCTTCATACGACTTCTTGCCCAATTTTTCCATAGATTTCACTATATCTGCAACAGAAACACGACACGAGTCATTAGTACCGACGTGCGCAGCTACTCTTAACTGACGACAGTTCGATTCTCTGATTGCTTTCGGAATGGCCTCCATGACACGTGGTACGGTTGCTCCTGTAAGACAAATATAATGCACGTTAGAAAGAGGGTCTGCATTCTAAGGCAATTACCTCACATATGCCCCCTACTGCAGAGCAGTTAAGTAATTTTTTTCAAAGATGATTTCAACAATACGAAATGTTAAAAATAACTTGTGAACTTGGATAAAAAATCTAAATTACATATTACTCTACATCCAATTCAGTGTTCATGATTTTTTTTTTAAATTTTCGTAGAATAAACTTTTGACTTCGTTCTGATTCCGAAGAAATATTCCATGTTGCAATGAAATGTACTAATTGTTCATTACTGTATCGCATTGAATATACAGTTTAAGATATACTGTATTCAGCTACTCAAATCTGATTATTATTATTATTATTATTTTTGAATACTAAATAGACTATCAACTTAGTGTTTGGAGGAGACTTTCCCAAAACTCCAAAAATACCTATCATATATAAAATTTGTTAATTTCTAAATTTCATTTGTATAATCTTACGTTCGTCTTACCTATGCCGAATTTAGTCAGTTAACACTCTCGATACGACTTTCCATTTTTTTCTTAGCTCATTTTCATCTCTTTCATGATTACATTTTTCCTCATTTCACTGTCTCTTCTATCTCATTTTCGTCAATTCTTCGTAATATCTTTACCTCATTTGAGTAGTCTGTCCCTGTTGCCATCTTTTCTCCAATTTCATTGTAACTGCTAAATTACACCTCTTCTTCATAATTACTGCTACTCTCTGCCCTCTCTTTTTGCCTCTTCTTTCTTTTTCATCACTCAGCTTCTAACAAATTTTCTTTTGATATAAATGGTTTATCTGCTACCATTTATGCTTGTACACCACTTCACTCTTCTTTATCTTCGCCTGACTTCAAATATTTCTACCATTTGAGTTGCTCGTTTTTACTTAGCACTTCCTTTCCTACACTACAACATTTTATCTTTTTTACGCTTCATCACATTTTTTCCTTCGTGGAAAAATTCCAATCCACATTTCATTCTGCTTTTAGACCTGTCCTCGTCAGACAATTGAATGTTGAGAATTATTCTTAATACTGCCACCCTTCAGACCATGTTGTCAGTTAAATTAGTACCTTTAGTTATTTCACATTGATTATTCATTTCTTTGGTTCATATCGCTTGATAATCACCTTTTCTTCTTTATTCGATGGTGACTGTCGCAATTTCTACGATCACTTCTCTCCTCCATTGATTTGGGTGATTCCCGAAATCTTGGTCTAGGTCATTTTCACTTTTTTTTGCGGTAATTCGTTTTATAATATAAAAATGGCTGAATTTCTCTGCCAGGTGAAGATTTCATTTCTGGCAACTTGAGCTGATTTTCCATTATTACAATCGCATCCAATTTCTAATCTCTTCTGGTTTCTCTTATGTATTATTTCCCAATGTTCTGATATCCTTTCCCTCTCACTTAACCTGCTACTTTTTGTCCTTTCTTCATTTTAAACTTTGTTGGCTTCTTGTTTTATTTTTTCCCATTTTTTCCATCACTTCGTTTACTTGTTTGGAACTCTGGTCCCTAATGTTCTCAATTTAACCCTTTAAATCGCTGCTACTCCTTCTGTTTGATAGTTTTATTGTCCAGGTTCAATTTTACACTATCGATACTATCATCCGCCGTCTTTTTAATTTTACATTCTCGCTCTGCTACATAACCACACACGGCATTCTTGTGAGCACCTTCTTTTTTGAATGACATAACTTTCTGCTTTACCGCACCAAGTTATTCCTCCTGTTTTTTTCTCTTCTTGTGAACGCTTGGAAAATATTTCTTGGCTACTCAGATTCTCCTCTTGTGATCTTCTCAATTCGCTTAATGCCTGCTATAATCTTTCTTGTAACTGCTTGGCAATTTTTTCTTGTTACTCTGATTCTCTCTGGTTTTTTTTTTTTTTTTTACTTATGTGTAAAATATATTTACATATATCTTCTTCAGATTTTTCTTGTGGTTGCATTATTTACTTTTTCAGATTTTCTGTAACTTATTCCCGTGGTTTTCTTGTCTCTTCTTGTAACTGCATAATTTGCCCACTCGGATTCTCAGAACAGTGTTGTATAAACACGAACAAAATTTCACTTTACTAGTTGAATGAACATGCCAATGTAACTGTTTAATCTATTTATTGCGTCTCATCGAGGCATCATCAGCGACGAATTATTTACATTTGTTAATATGCTATGCAACTGCGCATCTCCGTTTCTTTATACAAAGCTTGGTTTGCCTGTATCGTATTTACACTACTGTATTGGCAAGCCAAGCTTTGTATAACGAAACGGAGATGCGCAGCTGTATACCATATTAACAAATGTAAATAATTCGTCGCTGATGATGCCTCGATGAGAGGTGAAACGCGTACGACGCAGCAATAAATAAATTAAACAGTTGCATTGGCGTGTTCATTCAACTAGTAATTAATTAAGCAACTGTGGAAACATGGCCTGCAACAACATCGCAACATTTCACTGTTTTCTGGTTGCGTTTTCTGAATTCTTTCATCGGTTACTGCAGCTCGATCAGACAAAACTTTTATATTTTCAAACTATTCCAACATACACGTCCCATCAACTGCACCAGAATTATAGACAGTGATATCATTGAACTCCGTTATCAACATTACTTGCTATTTTGACAAACGAAATACCAATTTAACTGCGACATATATATGAAAATTACAAGATATTTTAGTATGGTCAAACAGTCAGTGACATAAAAAAATATGAGGTAAATACAATGCACCAAATGAAATTCACTTGCTAATTACAGTAGGTTCAACGATGATATGAACAGACGTGAACACTAAATAATAGAGAAAAATCCTTTTTAAAAACCTGTAAAAATTTAATAGATTGGGTTTTCTGTTTTCTGCATCAGAACATGAATATACAAACAATCTATTTACGACCTTCCACTCGCGTAATTTATCATTTATAAACACAATTATTACTCTACAATTTGCTAGCGGTGTTTAACATTACATTATAATGGCTTATTGATTATTTCAGTGTTCTACCTCAGCTAAATTATTACTTTAATTCTGTGAACTTTGTAGCCTAAAATCAAATAACAAATATGAGAAAATTTTCTACTCGTTAATTTACTTTTAGATAACACTAATCATTCAAATATCTGTTATTTCTGGACAGTTTGTTGCTGCTAAGTGCCGTATGTTACAAAATAAGTGATTCTTTGAAAACAATCACATCACTTTTTTCAATATTTAAACATTTATTTCAAACACTGCATGTATTATACTTCTGTGCACTTCTTTAAGCATTAGATTAATACATTTTTTTCCGTCTTAGTATCAACTCACCTCTCTTTTTCACTATAATAATGAATACCATTCCCTTTGCTAATGTCAGCTCTATCCATCATATAAAAATCCTGCTTATAGCAAGCCTACTTAATAACTTATATTCTTATGCTGTAGCCGTCAACATATTATTTTTTATACATCATTTTATATTCATTAGTTCTGTAGTTGTTATCTCACAATATATGGAACAAGTATTTTTTTACTCTTCTGGCCTTACGCTTCATGGGCATCGAGTTCATTACAGTCGGAGAAATACTGGAGGCAAGGAATAGGAAGAAATTTGGTCATTACTTTTTCATAGAACCGTCCTGCCATTCGTCTGGAGTGATCTGGAGAAACCATAGAAAACCAAAATCTGGATGGCCGGACGAGGATTCGAACCCGCGAGGCCAGAGCGTTACCACACACGGTGTGTACAGATAGAATTCCTTGGAGTGACTATAATGTGGAATTAGAAAATCGTGAAAAATAGGTAATTCCCGCTATTAAAGGCGTCGTTTAGCCGTTTTGGTTAACAAGAAATCGTGAAAACCAGCAGAATCCATATTGTAATGTCTGTTCCACGAACCACACATATCGCTACACACAGACAGCACATCCCTAGCAGGCATATTGGAATATATACTGACATTGCACGAACAAAGACACGTGACTTGGAAAAAGTCCCTTAACAAACAAAACAGTTAGCATGTATATAGCGCCCATTTTATAATGCTGGCTGTGAACTTTATCATTACCGCCATCTCCAGTAACACATCTGCAACATAAAAGCAGACATCACCTCAGAACCGACCGATAAGCCATCGAACTTCAACTAAGATTTCTTGCCACACATCTTGACTGCCTTGGGGAATAAACAAGTCTAATGTTTTTATGATGGGAGAAATATGAAAAGACAGATAAAATTGAGTCGAGTAAGATAGTAACACAGTGTCTGCTGCTATTATTTGGGTCATGAGTGTCTTAAATTCTGAATTGTTAAAATTTGTCCTGTTGTCATTATGTAAATTTTGAATACACGACCATGACTTAGTCTTCATCTGAACCAATCGCTTCTGCCCAGTGGTATAACTATTAATTAATCGAGGTTAATATTCTACATACCTAAAGTTGTAAGTGGACCCTCACAATCTGTTATTATGTTACAACAGTTTAACCACAGACACGCTATGCTGGTATATAAAGTTAGTTGGTTCGAGTCTTGGTGGAAGTGATACATTTACCTTGTAGTCTCGGGGGAAAACCTTAGTAAAATTATTCAAGCTATGAGCTAAATTAGAAGCTTTGTTTCCTGACATTTCTATTGACTTAAGAAACCATTTGATGGGTGTCTGTGCTTAAACTTTTGTAAATAAAGGCAGGTTGAGAGAGTCCACCCACGAAGTTAAGTATGTCGAATCCATTATGGAAAGATCAGGAGTCGGGTGGGTCGAATGGCGTTCCCGCTCAAGGTAGATGGCATATTAGTGAAGGAAGGCTGTGGATATCCCTCGGACAGTGGAGAGTAACTACAAGAACACAGCTGATACAAGGATCCGGTTTATTATACTCGGTCTAACAATACACAATGAAAGATAGTGGAGTGATGTTGCCTCGATGGTCAGGCATGAAGAGAGCTCGGTGATTTTTTTTTTTTTTAAATCTTTCATTCCCTCTGCTGAAGGCAGGGGCGGGCCGTTGTAGAACGCGAGTTCTTCTCAGCCAGGTGGGTTACATTTTATTTTTGTTTTCCTTTATTTGATACATTTCCTTACTACTAACTTAAAAACTAAAAACTTAAATTAGTGTTTGAGTGGGTCCTTGTTTTTATTTTTGATCTTTTCATTTGATCATGGTAAAAATACGTTGTGCTAACAGCTGCAATATCTTGGTCAGGGTCAGCTGGTCTTGGCTTCTGTCCCTGTCGTCAGGGAGTGGTTGGCTGGAGCACCTCGCACAGCCGTTGTCTTCATCGTGGTGTTGGCGTTGGATATCTTGGCGGCTTCTTTTCGACGTTGCTTGTTTCTGACTTGCTCTATCTGTCGGCCAGCGGTGATTTTGTGCGTCGTGAGGGGCTGGCTGCCTGGGTCCTGCATGGCTCTGCTGATACGGTGTACTAGCTTTCGGCACGTGGACTGTCTTGGCGCTAGGGTGAGGCAGGTTTTTGCCAGTTGCTTTCCACAGATTACGCCTTACAGGACAGCCTTCGTATGAAGCTGCGTGCGTACCGCGGCAGTTGGCACATGTTAGTTGTGCATCACGCTGTCGGCTGCATTTCTTGACGTTGTGCTTCTCTCCGCAACGGACACAGCGCTCCTGAGAATGGCAGTCTATGGCAAGGTGCAGAAACTTCTGGCACCTGTAGCACTGCTGGATGCCTGTGATTTTCTTCCTTCTCTACTTGCGTTGGTGTTGGCTTGGAGCCTGTGTGCTGTGTGCTACCCTTAAGTAGCCTCTCGTAGATGTCACTGCAATCACTGTGGCGCTGTCATCCTGCTCGCTGAGTCTGGCGCCATCTAGTAGCTAGCCCCATACACCATATCCGACACGGCCATCCTGCTGAGACAGCCGTCCCTGGCTGTCGGTCATAGGCCCCGGGTGCTTGACTTGTCGGAGCTAGGAATGGGATAGAAAGTCGGCCATGGCCTTACGAAGGAACCTGGAGTAATTTCGGGAAACCATGGAAAATCGAAATCAGGATGGTAGTTGGTTGTTGCAATGGAGTCTTCAAGAATGCCCGTCACAGGCAGTGCTCTTGTGATACCAGAAGGGGTTGTTGTATCCGTCACGGCTGTCTGGTTGCCCGGCTTGGTGATGCTGGTTTGGCCGTCTCCTTATCACAGCATCCGTCGAATGTGTGAAGATTCTGTGAACAAAAGACGGTTAACTGCAGTATGTTCGACTAACCTGACTTAAAGGAAAATTTTGTTGCATAATGGCATTATCAACGTAATGAGGAAAGAATTAAGATAATCCATGTTAAATGTATGCCTTTCAAATTTAACATGAAAAAAAAGAAAAACAATTTTACTATCTTCATAACATCAAAGCAAGTTTTTAGAAACTCATTTTCTTCCTGGCGAAGTCCCAGGGAAATTTTAATAGTGTTTTCTGGACACTAACCTGAACAAATTTCTTTTCAATACATGCAAAAGAACGAAATTTCATGACAGGACCATCCACAGACTTTCTTGTAGTGATGTCTGATAACAGTAAAGTTTCATGGTGTCAGATTATAAAATTTACTCTTCAAGGCGAGGTTCGATACAAGGTAATAACATTTACTCTTGATGGCGCGGTCCCATACAAATTAAAAATTTACTTATCACGGTGAGGTCCCATACCAATTACAAAATTTAGCTCCTTATATCGAAGTCCTGGTAAATTTTAAAATTTTGCTCTTTATGGAGAAGAGGACCCTGCAGATTTTAAAATTATGGTGTTGGTATCAAAGAAATTTTAAGGTATCATTCCTAGTAGTGAAGTCCTTGGAAATTGTGGTACTTTGACGGCAACGTCCAACATTTATTTTCAAGTTTGTTTTCTTTTTAAGAAATTTTGAATGAACCATCGTTCTACATTGGGTCGTGTGGGTAACGTTTTTTTGAAAAAGAAGCACTTTGTTCATGATAGTGTCCTGCTAAAGTTTCGCTCTAGGCGCTATTAATGACATGATGTTTTAGTTCGACACGAACTGCTACTGCTGAGAAATGAATCCAGATGCTGAAGACTTACGAGAAGTAGTGCGTGCGTTATATTGCTGCGTGTTACCTTTGTGCCGGAGATGTGGAGTGCAGAGATGAAAGGTGAGGAAACTATTTGTGCAGCGGGTGGGTAGAGAAGGCAATGACCCTTGCTGTTTGGTTTTTGAATTACTCGTTTGTGATTTTTTGAGCGGTTGAGTAATACGAATTTTGCATTATTGTGGAATTAATCTTTTGGGTCGTGCTTGCTGCCGAGATTTTCTGACGCATTTCGGCTTCGAAGTTTTAGACTTTCGGGTGTTATACTCTGCGGGTAGCCAATTGTCTAACACAGTTGATTTTCCGTGGTGTGTAGCGACAGTTGTTTGTTAGTAGCGGCGTGGCTGTTCCGACTTCGGAAGTCAACATGTGCCATCCGCTTTTCCTTCCTGGTACTGTAAGTACAAATCGAAGGCCTGCAGGTACGCTTGCCCTGTTTGAGGATTTCCTTGTCCTTTTGCTAATCTAGCGTATTGGTGTTTCCTTCTGCGAGTTTGAAGAATGTGGCCATAATTTGGTAAACTGGGGTATGAATTGTCGAAATTTTAAACCCTATAAACTTTCGCAGTTGCGTGATGATCCATAGAGAGGAGGAGGAAGTTGATATGTGCACGCGGATATTCTGTTTCGGTTGGGTTAAACGTTTCCATCTGTTATGATAAATCCTAAGTATTTGATTTGGCTTTTAAGAAATATGTATCTGGCTATATTAAAGAAACTCGCTGCGGTTTCGATTTTCAGCCCATGTTTTAAACTGTAAAATCCTGTCAGTAGTGGATGAAAAAGTAGTCTATATGTGCTATTGCTATGGTATACACTACTGGGCCTAAAGATTTTACGTCCGTTCTTTGAAAAACTGAACCTGCCGTCGGGTTTAAAGAATTTTAAGCCAAGTTCTCGGTTGCACGTATTTGATGGAAGCCGCTTAGAATATCCTAACAGCAAAACAAGTGAACCATTTGCTATATGGTCTTCAAATAGAAGGCCATAAAAATTAATCTGTGATGGTATTGTCATTGAACTGCCTATTGTCCAATTACATGCGGTCGGAACAGGTGTTTTTGGACCGGTAATACAGGCCTGGCGAATGGCGAAAGTCATGCCGTTATTATGCTTTCGTTTAATGTTCCTGTACTTTGTGCCTGGCGGTCTTTTTTTATTCTGCCTAGTGTCAATTTGTGGGGCCGATACTATGCAGCAAGGGGTCACATGTGCGATACGCCCAGCCCATGTTGACGCGTCGTTCGTTACCTATGAGGAGTGTCTAGAACGCTAGCAATTTAGCGAGGGTGGGCGATATTGGGATGGGACATCAAATTATTTTAGTGGTGGTTAGATAGGTGGGATTCCCACGAATTTGTAATATCCTAACGTTTTTCGGCTTCTGCTAAAGGTGACTAGTTGACTTAGCGTCGCTTCCTTGCTACAGGATTTCTTGCCCTGGTAGTACTTTATTTACTAGCTTGTGGTTAGAAAGCACATAGAAAAACGTGTCTACAATCATAAAATCTCTGCCTAGCTCGAGATCTGGCAGTTAGCGTGGGTAGCATCCAAGCCTAGCGACACTAAGGCCAGGTGTATCCGTTTTCCAGCCAATTTGATGACGCTACTCTTTGACAGGGGGTCGTTAAAACCCAAGGTCATAGTAAAATGGAAGCGACTCACAGTAGTTGCTCAGCCATCCACCTCGCAGCTCCAGGTGCACCTGTTGACCCGTTTGTAGACGGCGATGGGGCCAGTGGCTCCGCTGGCTCTCCGTCAAGTGGCCACTCTCGTGGGCACTGCGCTGCCCAATGACCTCTGCGTCCGTGACGGTAGCAGGCTGCTTGGCTGTCCGCTGGCTCTGGTTCTGCTGCTCTGCTAGGGTTTGAGAGTTCTCGATCTGTCGTCGATCGGTGAAGCTTTTTTCCTCACCACGTCCATAATGATAGTTGGCAGTCGGTGGCATTCAGAATAGTACTATCCAGCTACTGTTGCGCTTGTCGGAAGTCAGCTTCCTCTACCGGCACGTGGTTGCTTCTAGTTCTCAAATCATCTTCTCTGGTAGTTTCCCCGTTGTTTTCTGTCTGTTACAATTGGGTTAGGCTGGCCCAAATATTAGCCACGGCTCATTCGCGGCCCTGCCAGCGTGCTCTCTATGTTTTCGCAGCGTGTTCCTCGTCTGTCCTGGATTGCCCTTGCTGACTAGTGTTCAGCGTTGTGGCGGCGCTTTTCACCTGGTCGTAACTTGCGGGGAAGAGCTCCTTGAAATGAGTCTTCGTGTTGCCCACGAAGACTGCTGATCCCTGGAGTGGGTGGCTGATGGTGGCTCTTGAATCGCTTCCTTGAAGCGGTCGTTCGCTTACACGAGGATAGTAGTTCGCTGCCCGATGTAGGCGGATTTTTCGCCGCGATGACTTCCATCGGGGTTTTGCTGCTCGGCATCCAACAAGGCACGAAATGATGCTGCACAGGGCTGTGTTCGTTGCAACTCTCTCCAGTCTGGGGGCAATCCCACTTCTGATGTCGAATCCATTCGGGAAAGATCAGGAGTCGGGTGGGTCGAATGGCGTTCCCGCTCGAGGTAGATGGCTCATTAGCGGAGGTAAGCTGTGGATATCCCTCAGACAGTGGAGAGTAACTACGAGAACACAGCTGATACAAGGATCCGGTTTATTAGACTCGGTCTAACAATACACAATGACAGATAGCGGAGTAATGTCGCCTCGATGGTCAGGCATGAAGAGATCTCCGTGTGCTGCCATTAAGTAGTCTCTCGTAGATGTCACTGCAATCTCTGTGGTGCTGGCATCCTGCTCGCTGAGTCTGGCGCCATCTAGTAGCTAGCCCGATATACCACATCCGACAAGTAAGTAAAATTATAACATCGATTAATCAACTCTCATTTAACCGGGTGAATGAGAGGTCTCTTAGCTCAGTCTGACTAGAGACCGAAAGTACCTTTGTTCGAATCCCTGGCCCCGTGAGGATTTTCCAAATCTCCTAAAACTCCTTCACATTTGTCATTATTTGCTGTGTAATATGAAGTACTCCAGAGCACTTCTGTGGTTCTTATTCCAGGTTAAACTGTAGGTTCTCTATCTCTGGTACGCTTACCCGGTTAGGTTAAGGTGGCTACGATAGGGACCGAATACGCCGCCAGTAAAAAATCATGTCATCAGCTCGTTACGACCACGCAGGCTAATACCTGGTTGCAGGGATACGTCCGGAAATAGTCAGAACAATGAAAGTCTACCTGAACGAACAGCTACCACCAACAAAGTTTTATTTGTTATAGTTAGCGAGCATTGTCTGTTGTGGACTTCACACATCCAATTGCGTAGCATCGTTAAGTCCTTGTTTTCAGCATAGCAAATTCCACCTCCAGCCTTGGGATGTTTCGTGAAAGCGTCTGTGTACTGTGCTGTAATGCCAGTGATCTTATTTCGGTGATCAACAACGTCACTTACCTAAATTAAGATTCTAATATTGATGAATAATTACGTGAGCATGACATGTGAGTTATCACGTTTTATCTATTAAAAAGCATAATAATTCCAGCAGCACTTTTAGTGTAGCCACGAGTAAGATTTGTGATGTTTATAATTTACTACCACTTGTTGGTATGACGTTATCTACCACAGACTAAATTATCAGAATTTGATCGTCGATGAAACCGAGTGTTCTTTAATAAAGAATGGCTCTCAGGTCCTTTCAGCTTGCCACTCAATAAGTACTGAGTAAAAACCCGAGGGTCGTAGTTCCTGATGACGATCTTCCCCAGTCTGGCACGAATATATTATAACTAGAAATGTTAAGGTTCAGCTCTTTGAAAATTATATTGTGATATTTGGCCCTCTCACTTTCGCGCACCTCTATGTGATCGACATAGCTCGATATACCCAAGCAATATTTTACTGAGGTAACATTCACTGGGTTAAGCTGGTTATAGTGGGTACTATTGCCATAAATTTATCTCTACGTTCCTCATTGGTGGAGCCAGGTAACGGGACACTGTGATGAGCTTGACCGCGTAGTCGTATTTGGTTTTCCTGAAATTTAAATTGTATTTTCCACGGTAGATGCGCATTCCATGTTTCGTCTGTTCATCCGTGGACTAGTAAATTCGTAAAATCCAATTGAATTAATCATAATAGCATCTTGACGACATTCAAGTTCCAACCAAACCTTCTTCAATTCATCCAGAATGCGCTTTACATGAACGTCTTCTATGGAAGTGCGGAGGTTTGCGCCATTTTTCACGTTAAATCTGGGCAACGGTATTTTTACATTCCCAAGCACAAAACTAACGTAACGAGTCATGGAGTCACCTTATACCCTCGCAAAATTTTCCATCGCCATAATCTTCAGATCAACGCCTTTATATTTCGCGAGAACTTCCACTTTAAACGCATTACGTGCTTCGCGAACTTCAGAATTCAATTTTACCCACGCATCAATCTCTTCCAACTAATTTATATTTTAGTTTAGTTACCTCGTCCAACCCCTCAACCTGTTTCGACATTAATTGTAACTCGATCACAAATACGGTTTCCAATTTTGAAATTGCAACTTCTGCCGTGTTCGTTCTGGAACTTAGTGTGGCGTGCATAAACATTAATTTGTCATTTTGCACTCAACCCTGCTCCGAGATAACCCTAACTTCACTTATGCCTGCTCCGAGATGCCCTTAACTGCACCTATTTTACTACCATTTTCACTACTATGCAACTAATATACTTTTTCCTTTATTGTATATCAGCTTTGCATGTGTTTAATATCGACTAATATATAAAGGTCACTCCAGATATTAATTCATAGTTTTGACGAACAGATTAACGGCGTATTTCTTTCATCAGAATATTGACCATTGAGTAGGGATAAGGCTCATAGTTTGCAGGCTTATCAGAGTAGCACGCGTTTAAAGCAATCTTTGATTTCCAGAAAGATGGAAACTTGAAGCAATCAAAGTTGCACTTTTTTTATAAGGATTGACATTATGCCTCTATTGGTGCAGTGTCATTGTGCAAGGTCTTAAGGGCACGATGTAATTGAATGTTAAACTAGCACAGTTATAAACAGATATAACTACGAGAAGTTAGATTTAGACAGAAAGCCTAAATAGCCCCGTTTTCATACATCGTAGCAGGTGGACACAGTAATTAACACACCAATCATTGTCACAGGAATATTCATAGTAACAATTAATAAGTCGAAATAATATTTATTAAAATTAAATTGACGTTGAAAGAAGATATTACGCATCTGAAGTGTGATCGGGGTGGGTTATGTAAATGGGTCAATAACGTGGTTGGATTTGGATTTTGGAAGGTCAGCGTTGTCGTGAGGTATTGGTGCATATAGCAGGATCCAATGTGTTGTAGCCGTTACTCTTTGGCATCGCATTCGGGAGGATGCAGGTTCGAATTCCCTTCCGGGCATCCAGATTTGGTTTTTCCATCATTTCCCTAAATCACTCCAGGCGAATGCTGGAATACTTTCTTCAAAAGGCCATAGCCGAATTCTTTCCGTTCCTTGTCCCCAGTCCCATCCTGCCTGTAATGATCTCGACGTCGAAAAGAATTAAAGGCAAAAAAAAAAAAAAAAAAATGCTGTATAGAAAGTTGCTGTACACGTTGACTTCGCGGATTTTCTCGTGAAGACTTGTGGTGAATGAGTTTTCTTGTTTTTGAACGGTCCTTCCATATGCCCCGTGATTTTTGAACAATCCTATACTTGCTATTACCAAATATCAACCAAGTGTCTACGTTGCAAAACTTGAAGAATTTTGGTTGGGCCGGAAGTGGTTTAGAAGTATTGAAGTCAATGGTTTTGCGTGGAAAGTACTACATACCATATATTAAAAGGGTACTAAGACTTAGATCTCGTCAGATGATCTGCTGAAATACAAACTTAACCTGTCATTTATCATTTTTGTTCATTTTACAAAATGTGAAAAATTTACGTTGATTTTGAAAGGCAGAGATTTTGCGCGGGCAGTTACAGAGTGACAATTATTCTAAATAACACCCATCTTGTAGAACTATTCTACTTCTACTACTAGCGGCCAAGAGGAGTAAACATGATGTTGAATCTTTTGCCCCATTACCTGTTAACAAAACCTTAACATATTTTCTAAAGACTTTCTTGGCTAACAATTCAGTTTATTATCATAACGTTTTGGCAAGTTACTTTAAATCGTACCATGAATTCTAAGTACAGATTGTTGAAAGATTCTACATTGAATTTTTGTAAGAAACAAGTTTCGTCACTGGTCTATTCAAGAAGTTCAGGTGGTTTCGTTATAGCGTCAACGTTTTCTTTTTCACCTTTCCGAAATTAATCAGTCTGTCTTGATCTTAAAGACGTTCAAATTTATTTATGTGATTCTCGATGGTGTGCAGTCCTCAAAACACTTGTAAACCAAATGAATTGGTAGGCTTGTTTTTTTTTTCTTATTGCTTTACGCCTCGTCGACAGCTAAGGTCATTAGAGGCGAAATGGGACTGGGGACATTGGGGACAAGGAACGGGAAGGAATGCTGCCATGACTTTTTGAAGGAAGCATCCCGGCATTCGCCTGGAGTGATTTGGGAAAACCATGGAAAACCCAAATCTGGATGCCTGGACGGGGATTCGAACCCGCGTCCTCTCGAATACGAGGCCAGAACGTTAACCGTTCACCCATCCACGCTCGGTAGGTAGGCTTGCGTGGCCGTATTTGCAAGTGTCCCACAGAATACTGCGTTTTTATTTGGATTAATATGATCCAGGTCATATTACTGCAACGTAGGGCCGCAATCTAATCTGAATACACAAGGCTGCTGTGGAGAGAAAACCCGTGGTGGCTACTAGAAGAGTGAAGCATTAGAAAATTTAATCAATAGCAATAATTTCAACGATCACTCCATGACGCTAAGAAACATGTAAAACAATACAGATTCTCTAAAAAAGGCTACATTATGTAAGCCGATAGCTTATAACCGAAAGTCGGAACTCCCCAGAAAACTAGATAGTATTGGCCTGTATACTATGCTACATGTCTGCGATGTTCACACTCCACAGAATTTCGCCAGCTTAACCGAAACTTGCGGACATCTATTTAGAGACTGGAAAAGCCACAAAGATAGCTCGTGCATCAACTCAACCTTCTTTTCTCATCAGTCAAGTATCGAAGGGATACATTTTATTTTACTTTCTATACGAATCGCAGTATATCGTCACGTAAACGAGTAGGTGAACTCGCAGGGAATGACATCGTACGATTTCAACTTGTTTTACTTGATGAAGAATTAAAAATGGACAGAAACCTGCTATATATCAAGAGAAATGGTGCAGTATTACAGTGTGTCCTGTACAACACCATAAAATTTTTGGACAGGGTTAATGAATTCGGAGCTCATAATAAACTTGTTAAACTGCTTTTTCTCTGCTTTATCGATGTCATTTTGAAGTTAACGGTCACCTTATAAAAAAGTTCTGTCGCAGGGTATATAATTAATGAAATTAAACAGTCTACCTCATTCATTTCTACTGAAAAAAATTAACCTAGCCAACAGTTTCAGAACTGTCCAACTCAGTTCACTGTGAATAATAGAAGTGTTGTACTGTAGCTTAATGATTTCCAGGACTCACATCGTAGAAAGATTTTGTTAGATTTGAATCACTTAACCAAGCACCGATCAGCGTGCTAGCCAGTTTTCGAATATTTCCTTTTCTGCTTCGGGGAGCATTATAGATGCTCGAGAAACATTTCTCCATATCTCGACCCATCAGCCCTATTAGAGGCTAGCCACAACTCTCACTTGAGCTTATATTCCGATTGAAGACCTTTCCCGACTGTTACTCTAGACAGAAGTTTTCACCCCTAGAATTAACAATAATTTTATACATAATGAAAAAACTCTCAAAACTCTGCGTATCAATATGAATTAGTACCTTATAATCATGAAACTAGATGAAATTCCCGTTTGTCACTTGGGGAAGCCAGGATTTTTTTTTCCGAGTATATTTTTGGTTTACATGATTTACTAAATCGTTCCACATATAAATACCATGAGCTATTTCCTTCTTGTTCATTGGCGACTGATGTGTTGCAGCACGCTCCGAGCGTCGTGCGCCGCCTGTCGAGCCGCGTCTTTGCAGACAGAGCCGCGGCGCAACTGCTCGCACTAGTCTCTCTGCTCTGCACTGCACTCGTCGCGCTGTCTCCACTGGTAAGACAAATCAAATAGCCTCTTATTAATTAAAAAAAGAAATCAGGTAGAAGAATCTATATTTGGCAAACAAAAGTCTCCAGATTCAATCTAAATAGCACAATATTAAGGCTCAACTGAATTTACAACGAGCTTTAAAGTTCATGAGGTTATTTGCCAGCTAGCTTTAAATGGAATTGAGCAGAGATCCTGTCTCATTGGGTCGATTATGGATGCTTCAAAGTCTTTCCAAACCATGAAACGATGATGGGCGATAGAACACATTACCAAAATCACCAACAACAGTAGCTACGGCGTGCGGCGTAGACCAGCAAGTTGTACCATCAATGTATGGACAGCGTCAATCGACCAGCCAGTGGTCGAATCCAGAACCCTGCAGCATTGTGCCACCTGTGCTATGACGTCTGGATATGGTGACTGCCGACCCCAGAATGCCTAGTATGACCCGCTTCTCCTTCTCTTCCCGAAGTTTCGTTACATGGAACAAGGAAGCCATGAATTAACATTTTTAGACCCCGTATATGATACGGCATTGGATGTCTAACTTCTTCCCAAACGCACGTGAGGTTCGAAGTCATCCCATTCGCTCTCGCCCTCACGCGTTTTTCACCCCTGCTGCTGTTCAGGTATCCTTGCGAAGGGTCAACGCACTGACCTTGACAGTTGGCTGTTTCCACCCGCTGTATCCGAGCGAACAATGGCCCGCAGCATCCCACGCTATCGGTAGAAATACCGTTACCAGCTTCAAAATCCCTTCTGCTCCTCCAAGTAGCAACCTCTTTATTCAGATAAATTGTTAAGAAATTATGGCAGCCTGGGATATCCATAACGTGGATCGGATAATTGAGTTACTAAATATTCATAAATATTAACATAATCTGAATATAAAAAATTAAATACAAATATTTATACATTTGTAGTACGCCATAATCATGCGTGCTACAAGTTACAATATCGTATCCTTTTTGTTGTGTATTGCTACACTACATTGAAAAATTTGAGAGAAGCTGGACTCCTAGGGCGCACAAGTGGACGGTGAGACGAGCCTCCCCCACGCTTTTGTTGGTCACATACCGCAACAGGGCACGACAGCACAGTCCACCTGTGCGCCCTCGGAGTCCAGCTTCTCTCAAATATTTCAATGTAGTGTAGCAATACACTACATACGATACTAAAGGCATCTGAATCAATATTATCCGAACCAGCCCATTTACGCTTTTTAATCTTTCTTTACCTCCTGTATAATCACTGAGATCGATAACAAATCTTGTAATCTATTCATTTCTTTTTCTATGGCTAAACTCTTCATCGTATCAAAACTTGTAGTTTCAACGTTATATTTCATTTAACAAACGAATGAAATCAAGTCCATTGTTTACAAGATACATGGCTTTAATGGTAGCTCTCTTAGCTTTGCGAGTGATATATCTAAAGGGGCCTGTACACCTTTGTTTAAACCAGTGGTCCGCAACTGGTGTGCCGCGGCACACTGGTGTGCCGCGACAAGGAGAAAGGTTTGCCGCGAAATTTTAAGCATTGTAAGGAATTAACTGTCAAGTTTTTTTTTATTAATTATATTTTAATTTGAATGGCCGCGAATTGCTACATATTGTCGTATTCTAAGAAATTAAATGTTATTTATTTACTCACCGTTGTTGTTAGTTTTGTTTATGCATTTTTGAAATATTTTTATTCCTCGCCACTGCTCCTGTGCTTTGAGATTCTGTTACATTTACAGCATGTTCTGCGTATGTGCTATTCCCTCAGTCAAAACTGCTGGGATTAGCAGAACCTTCCAAGCCTTTTGTTACTTTATTAACTTACGTTGTCCGTGTAGGAGCTTCTCCAACAATACTACGTTGTTTCTTTTCGGTTGAACCCACATATTGTTTATACATCACTGTAAAAACAATCGGCACCCTATACGTGACTTCTTTGAAGTGTATAAACCCCACTTCTTTCAATTATTTCTTCAGTTCCATCACAGTTGTGCTCTGAAGTGGTCCGATAACTGTGTTAGTAGTTAGTCTTGATATTTTCTATTACAATTAGCAGACTATTTTATTTCTTCAAGTTTGACAAATTCCTCGAACGGAGTGTTCCGTCTATGAGTGCAACTGGTGAAACCGTTGAGCCAGAAAGAAAGAAACAAAGTTGATGTACCGAAAATAAAGTTTTTTTTTTGGGTGTGGTGAAAAAATGTACACAATTACCTAATATATCGTTTGTAGTGAAAAACTCAGTAAGGCTGCTATGGTTCCCAGTAAATTGAAACGACATTTGCCAACGAAGATTCTTTTCTTTCAAGCAAACAAGTCAATTATTTTCGTCGGTTGTTGGAAAATAAGAAGAAGAAAAGAACGATCATGACCGCTATAGTACGTGTTTCGGAAAAAGTACAGTAAGCCAGTTATAAGGCAGCCGAACTTATCGCAAAAGGCCAAGAAACCACATACAATAGATGAAACACCATTAATGCCGTTTGTAAAGAGATGGTGAGAATACGTAGTTCTGGGTTTAGAATCTGCTAGTGAAATTTCAAAAATTTCTCTTTCTGCCGACACAATCAGCAGCCGAGTTATTAAAATGTCTCGTGATATTAAAGACATTATGGAGCAAAAAATCCGCAACAGTACGAAGTTCTCACTTCACATCGACGAGTCCACACATATTAGCCGCCACGCACAACTTCTGGCTTACATTCGGTACGTTGATGGAGATGTGGTTGTAATTTATTCTTTTGCAAAGAACTTCCAGAGCAATCTATCGGTCAAGAAGTATTTCGTTTGACTGATGAATATTTTCTCCTTAATGAATTAACATGGAAGGATTGCGTTAGTGTTTGTACAAACGGATCGTCTACTATGACAGGCCCAGTGAAAGGATTTGCAGCTAAAGTACACCAAATCCCAAGGTACGATGCGATCATTGTCTCATTCACCATGAAGCCATTGTTTATTTGTCTCTGCTACCTTCTCTGAAAGATGTGCTGGACGAAGTAGTAAAAGTCATGAAATTCTTCAAATCGCGGCCCTAAATTCGTGACCTTTTTCAGTTTTATGTCGGGATATGGTTTCATAACACACTGCACTCCTGCTACATACAGAAGTTCACTGGCTGTCACGAGGAAAGGTGTTAACGCGAATATTTGAACTTAGAGAAGAGGTCCAGGAATTTTTGGCTGTTGAAAGACATAAGTACGCGGATTTATTCGCAGATGGCGAATGGGTATGTAAATTGGCATATCTTATCGACTTTTCGTACACTTGAATGAGCTGAACATCAAAATGCATGGTAGGAACGAAAATAATCTTATTTAATATGGATAAGATTAAAGGATTTGAGAATTAGATGGATTTGTGGTTACAGAGAATTGAAAATGGGTCGTGTGAAATTTTTCCGACTGTATGGTCACTTCATAACGGTAATAAAATGGTGATGGGCTTAATTAAATAACATTTAGGAGTCCTGCAGCAGAGATTCAAAAGTACTTTGGAGAAAGCGTTGAAGATTTCGACTGGGTTCGTTAACCATTCGTTTCAAATTCGGAACATCTTTCAATTAATATTCAAGCTGAATTGGCAGATTTGAAAGCTGACAGAACGTTGAAATTAAAACTTCTGGATGTTTCTTTAGATATATTTTGGTTAACAATAAGAAGTGAATATCCATCTATCTCCGACATGGCAGTTAATGTGTTATTGCCATTTCCAACTACATATTTATGTGAATTGGGCTTCTCAATGTTGACTGAGATTAAAACATTCAAGAGGGAAAGACTCAAATCCGTCGGTGAAGAAATGTCAACGATTTCTCCACCGATCAGCCAACTGTGTGCAGTTAAGCAGGCACAAGAGTCACATTGAACGTTTGTGTACAATTATTTACTTTAATAGTGATTTAAAACTGCCTGATTATTAATTTTATGCAACCGCTGTTTTTAGCTATCATTTTTTTTACTTGTTAGGAGGCTATATAACTCGGAAAAAATTTCGTGTATAGAGGACCTTATTTTTTCTTTTTGCTCAACTGCCGGACCGGTGAGGTATGCCGAGAGATTAATGGATAATCTTTGGTGTGCCGCGTGTAGGAAAAGGTTGCGGACCATTGGTTTAAACTACCCGGTTATCTATCCTAAATAACTGAGTCAATGTCTGAACAGTTATCTAAACTCTTAGTTTTGGCATTCAGAGCAATAGTGATGAGTGACAATAGGTGACAAAAAAGGAAAGTTGTAGTTTGTTGTGTGGTTGAAAATTTTTGCATTGTGTTATCCTAATAGGGATTAGTAGGTAAACTAAGAAACAATAAATAGATAAAAGCTGTATTTCAGAAAGTTTTAATGTAATGTAAACAATCCTACATAACCTTTTGAACCAACGAAATGACTCTTACAAAAAATAAGTATATTTTTTTTTTAAAAAATTGACCAAATTAATATTGTTTTTACTATTTATTTTCAATTTAAATTCTGTGAGAAACTGTTTACAATCTTCATATTACTTTTCGAATGCTAAGAAATAAGTGAACTTTCCAGAAAATTCTGACCGCCACTTATATGATGCAAATTAAATAATTATTTTGTGTTATAATTTTACATTTGCAAGGTCCAATTACCGAATACTTATTGTTTTCAGTATTCACTGCAATTGTTTATTCACTTGGGTCTGGAGTTTCCCGGTACGCAAAATCATCAGTCCGCTAAAATACATAAACATCATTATTGCAGGCTATCAGTATCTTCAATTCTTTCCGAAACGTGGATCGTAGGTTGTTTATTATCTCCAGATGTTTCAGTTTTTATTTTAAAACATCATACACAGCTGCTTTTTGTACACGATTAGCACATTCTACATTCTAAAGTTCAGAAAGATCCCTATATCCTTCAATAAAAACCAAAAATAATTCTTTTTTCCTTAGAAGTCATGACGGAAACGAGTTGAGCGTACGGTGACTAGCTATCACAAGACTGTGCGAACTTCACGAATACTGGAGGGAAATGCAAGGCCTATCTTCACAGTTGCATCCATTTATCACCCAGACGTGACACTTCTGATAAATCGCGCTGTAAAGCTTCAGGTGCAGAGGACCCTTAATGCTACGTTATGGTATATATCGGGGCAGTTGCAGTGTTGTACCTTTTTAACCGACTTCAAAAAAGGAGGAGGTTCTCAATTCGTCTGATTTTTTTTTTTTTTTTTTTTTTTGATGTATGTTCAGCGATTTCTTCGACAATTTGAACCGATTTAAATGAAATTTTTATAGTGGATAGAGTATACCTCCAAAGTGGTCCCATATGAATTTCATTGAGAAACCACCCCTTCTACCCCTTTACACCCCTTAATTTTTTATACAAACCCACACTTTCTATCCGATTTTGATGGAACTTTGGAAATGTATATTAAAAATAAACAGAAAAATACTGTCAACTTTTGGTTTAAAAAAATCGAACCCCTCTCCCCCTATCCACCCCTTAATTTTTGCCAATGTTCTTTATACAGAGCTAAAGTCGACACCATTTAACTGATCTCCATTAAAGTTGTCATATACATGTAGTTTTTCATGGAAAAGGTTTCTGACCCAAAAAATAAAATAAACACCCCTCTCTCCCTTTACACCCCTTAATTTTTATACAAACCAACATCTTTTATCCGATTTCAATGGAACTTTGGACATGTATAGTAAAAAATAAAGAGAAAAATGCTGTCAACATTTGGTTTGAAAAAACTGAACCCCTCTCACCCTATCCACCCCTTAATTTTTGCCAATGTTCTTTATACAAATCTATAGTTGACATCATTTAACTGATCTCCATTAAAGTTGTCATATACATGTAATATTTAATGGAGAAGGTTTCTGACCAAAAAATAAAAAAAGCCACCCCATCTCCCCCTTTACACCCCTTAATTTTATAGAAACCTATATTTCATATCTGATTTTAATTAATCTTTGCCAATGTAAACTTGCAAACAAACAGAAAAATCTTGTCAACATTTGGTCTGTCAAAGCTCAACCTCCTACCAACCCCTTAATTTTTTTCAATGGCCTTTTTATTGTTTTGTTTTTTATAAAAACCTACAGTCGCCACCATGAAAGTTGGCGCTTATATGTATTTTTTCACGAGGAAGGTTTCGGTCCAAAAAATAAAAAAACACCCCCACTCCCCATTAAACCCTTTAATTTTTATGCAAAGTCACAGTTTTTATCCAGTTTAGATAGAACTTAGCAAACTTTTACTGTAAAACAAAGAGAAAAATAATGTCAGCTTTTGGTTTACAAAAACTGAACCTCTTTCCCCATTTCCGCCCCTTGAATTTTTTGGAATGCTACAGTTAACACCATTTGACAGATCTTTATGAAAGTTGGCACATATATGTATTTTTTTATTTAGAAGATTTCTGACCAAAAAATAAAAAGAAACTACCCTACCTCCCCTTTTACATCCCTTAATGTTTGTACAAACCCACATTTTAATCCGATTTCGGTGGAACTTCGCATGTGTATACTTTAAAGCAAATAGAAAAAGAAACATACTACTCACATTACTTTGACAAAAACACAAACCCTATTCCCCTTTCTACCCCTTTAATTACTGTCAATGTTAATTATATAAAGCTACCGTTTCTATCTGATTTTGAAGGAAGTATGCACATGAATACTTCAAAACAAACAGAAAAATACTGTTTGCATTTGGTTTAGAAAAGCCAAACCTCTCTTCCCCTTTCCACCCCTTTAATTTACAAAAAGCACAGTTTTCTATCTGATTCTGAAGAAAATTTGCACACGTATACTTTAAGAAATACATAACAATTGTGTTTAAATTAGGTTGCAGAAGCTCAACCCCTCTTCCCATCTACCCCCACCCCTCCTAATTTCCAATGTTCTTTATAGGTACCTACCGTTTTTATCAGATTTCGATGGAACGCTGCAAATGTATACTTAAGAACAAAGAGAAACATTATGTTTACAAAACCCAACCACTCACTCCTTTACCCCATTTAATTTTTGATGTTCTTTACACAAAGCTACAGTTTTAATCTGGTTTCGATGGAACTTTGCACATGTATACTTTAAAACAAAGAGAAAAATGCTGTCCACACTACCTTAACAAAAACCAAACTACTCTTCACCTCCACACCCCTTAATTATTTTTTTATTCCCACCAAAAAATTTTATATGATATCAATAGAAATTTACAAATGTATACTTTAAATCAATGAGAAAAGACTACATTTGGAATACAAAAGCCCAATCCCTCTTCTCCTTTACCACCATCGTTAATAATTTCCAATGTTCTTTACAAAATCCACAGTTTTAAGTACCGTCAAAATCAATTAAGCTATTTTTAAGTCATTGCAGAATATTTATAAAATGTATGTGTCCTACTGTCTCAACATGAACTTCAGATTTCAACTTGGACCCCGAGCTTTAAAGTTGTGAAAAACAATTAAATATCTATATTTTATGTGTGATGCAGGAACGAACAGATATATTCCAGAGACAGATTTGTGTATTTGGTATGTATTAATGTTACATGTTTCGATTATCGGGCAGCAGCTTTAACAGATGTTATGATTAGATCGAAACACAGCCTGGACCAAAATGTAAAATGACATTCCTTAACACAGCATCCAATTCACCCCATTCTGAAAGTTGTTGTAAAGACAGATTTTGTAAAGCATTCGCTTAAACCACTGAGCTACCAGGAAGTTCGCAAAATGAGAACTGCTGCGGCATATTTAAATACAAATTAACTATATTACCACTAAAAATTTAAAAATAAAACATTTTTTTGAAAAACATAAAAACCGTCTTCAAAAAAGGGCACTAAAATTTTTAAAATAACTTTATACCTTGCTTAGAAGAAAGTAAATCTAAATGGACAATATTTTACATTAATGTTATTGAAATTTTTACATTAATTAGTTATTATTGGAGTCGGTGCCAGCCAAAACAAGAAAAACAAAAAGATAAAAACAATAATAAGTAACAATAAAACATAAAAAATAATGTTACTACTTACCCACAATTAATTCTAGAAACATTTTTCAACAAAACTGAAACATATAGATGATACACCGATATTATACTAACTATAAAGTGTTTACTGCATGATGCAGCCTACCAGCTGACACTATACCGCCAGAGATATGCCTGGATGTCCAACGAGGCCGAGCCACAGATAACATACCGTTAATTTGTTTCCCTAGGCTGTCTCCCGCAATAAAACTATCTTATTCACGACATGCTGTAAAATATTTGGAACTTTCGTTCGTACTCTCGGTTCGCCTCGAACACCAAATAAAGTTCAGTATTTCGATCTGCGCGATCTTATTAGTGGTAAGTGAAAATAAGTTTGGTGATGTTAAATTTACTTTAGTTACTACTTCTATATTTTTGGACGTCGCAGATTGTGTTGATGATTTCTTAATTTACCGACAGCAACTTTTTAACATCTTTTTTTTTCTTTTCCATGCTATAAGTTCCCACAAAATAGATTTTAGTTGAGAAACCAAAAGAAGCGCGCGTTAGAACAAGCAGTCTGAAAAGTCAATGGCGCTAAAAATATCTTACCAGCAATGTTATATCAATTAATTTGGATAACCGCGTATCATTTTAGCCAACTGTAATAGTCCGTAATACACTGCAAACAATGATTTTTTTCTTGTATATATTATTATTGTATATTGTTGATTTTATATATAATGGTTGAAATGTTTTCTGTCCTAGCACCTGTTCGAATTTACTATTTGTGTAAATATGTCACCTTTTATTGTGTGTATTGAGACTGTCGTATGTTTTAGAAATGTGAAATGATGTGAATTCAAAGTCTGCGAAACATTTTTAATACCGTAATGTAACCATCGTTTTAGTTTGTAAAACGAATCACCTGAAAAAAGTAAGTATTCTTCGAGTTGGCTCAGTGTCAGTTTGGAATAGTCCCCTGACTATACCACCTAAAGCAATAGTACTCTCTTCGTAGCTGTGCATAATTGGTTGAATAAGCTACAGGAGAAAATTTAGCCCAGAGCCATTGAGATTGTTCAGATACATATGAGCATGGTAGTACCAGTGCCACAGTAACGAAACTGTTGTACAGATACGTATTTTGTTATCTATCTTTTGCTTGGTGGAATGTATGGCGTGTTTGATGAAAGAATTCAGTTATTCTTTTTATGACTTGGTCCATTGTTTCTAATTGTGTTACTTCTTGCATTTACGGTATTCTCTTCCTTCTATCGGTATTTAGAATTAGGCAGAAAAATTTGCTTTGTAATATGTGTAGCTGCGATAGGCTTGTGTTACAAGTTTTCCCCCAAATTTAACAGGTATGGTTTCTTTCTGTTAAATTTATTTGTACAGAGGGAGTTTTGATTGTAGATTCATTGTTTGGATGATCAATATGCGAAATAGATTCTCGATAACACCTACGACGTTTAGACTTTTATCTGATTTGTGTTGACGGAAGATGCGTATTTCTCTATGCTGAATCCTCGATACTCGTGATGGTTCTTCCACGGTATCTGTTTTCCAAATAATGTCAAGTAATGGCTAAATTCTGGTCTTCTGTGGGTGAACAATATTATTGCTGATTTGTTGGAGATTATTTTTAATTTCTTTCTCTTGCTCTAATATTATAATTTCAGTAATTGGTTTTGCCGTCTGGTGACGTTTTCCATACGTTTTCTTCTTATGATGAAATTGTGGTGTCATCAACGAATTGGGCAAATAGGACATTTCTTACGGTTGGAAAATCATTTAATTGTATATAAAAAGTGTCGGTGCGAACACCAATCTCTGCGGGACTTTTCCTAAGGTCTATATTGTGGCTCGCACATCCTGCATTTCTGCATGTCCTTCGTTGCAAATTTTTTTATCACTTTCGAGATGGCTGTGTCCATTACTGTTTGTATAATTAGCATGTCTGCCAGGTTTAAGTGCCACGCCTTATCACAGGTCTTTTGTACATCATTAAAAACTACTGCTGTGGAGTTGGTAGTAGTTGTATCGCTGCTATAAGCGTGGTTGTTCTATTCTGTTCTTCCAGTTCCGGCAATATTCTTGTCATAACCACTCTTTCCAGCAGTTTTTTTTGTTGAATTGAACCGACTGATTGGTCTGTTATTTGCCGGTGAAGATGAGTTTTTCTCTGTTTTTTAGGGACAGGTATTATTTACGCTTTTTTTTTTCAGGATACAAGGAAGTAGGCTCTTCTGGGGCAGCTGTTCGCTATTCTTGTTGATAGTGCTATTCCCTTCTTAGACCGGTGCTTCAAGTAACACTTTGTTATTTAATCTGCTCGTGGGAGTTTGTTAATTCTGAGTTGGGGGATTATGTACTTTCAACGAATCGGAGTGCCCAAACCTTTGTATTCTCTTCTATCTCTTTTGAGGAATTTTGTAACAGATTCTTTAGTTTCTTTCTTATTCTTCCATTTTTTCGTCCGTTTGCTATATTTTGGGAGTTGCATTTAGTTCTTCGAGAGAGTCAAACAGTATCTATGCTTTGCCAGGGTGTCTTGGGGGTTTTACTGTCATTATAAGGTCTTCAGCGTTTCGGTGTTGGAGTGTAACAGAGGCGATCTTTTTTTCCCATCGACCAGAATTTAGTTTTAAATGAATGTAATCTTTCTCGGCGTTGTTTATTTATAAACGTTTCTCGGGAAACAAACCGAGTGATGTTGGTATTAATGCACTTCAAGGCAGACTTCAAGACTTGCAACTTCACCTGAAGATGGCGACGGAGAATAAAGTCGCCGAAATATTGTGCATTAATACCAACATCACTCGGTTTGTTTCCCGAGAAACGTTTATAAAAAAAAGAATTTAGTTTGCTTCTTTTATAATGTAATGGTTTATTAAACTTCTGTCTCGCGTGTTTCTATAAGTCTGCCAATTTTTTGGGGGTGGAAGATCTTTAGGATTATTAGTGCTTCGAGCTTATCTTTCAGATGAGTCATCTGACAGGTCTGTCTTGTGGTTTGTTGCTATTGACGCTTTATGATTGGCCTGATGGATGAACAGTTAGGTGGTCTATAGTGCTGCTGATTTGAAGTGAGTTTTCCTTTGTGTAAGAGGTTTTGATTGAAGTGTAAATATACTCCGTTCCATCTGCGATCATCCGATTATTTATCTTGGCTATTACATTGTTATGATCTAATGACAACTCTTCTGTAGTAACGGGCTGTAAAATAAGCGGAATGTTCTTCGTTTTTACGATGTCAGTGACATCTGCTTGATATTAAGAATTATCCGGTTCGCTGGATAGTATCCGGGTGGATGACATTTAAGTTTAGTTCGTGTGCCACCTGAATTAGTTGATTGCAATGTGGGTTTGAAATTCTTGAATTCCATGCTGGATGTTTAGCGTTTAAATCTCCCCCCACTAGTATTTGGGCCCACATTCGTGATTTAATCCCTATCTTCTCGTGTTAGATATCAATTTCGACTCTGGTATGTTGCCACATTGGTTGATTTACCCACAAAAGAAAATGTTCCCACTCCCTTGTGCATGAAATCGTGTGCCAGCTTGTGTTCATGGTTATCTTTCCGCTTCCATGAATTATTTCTAATTCTTCTACCAAAATCGCTCCAAGCCCCATCATCAACATATGCCTTGTACATTCCCAGCACTCTCTTCACCCTCCTCCTTTCCTCCAATGACTCCCAATGCTGCTCCATTTTCATATCACTTGTTGACTGGGTCCTGCGATAATTTCCACAAACATATCTAGCTGCTCTTCTTTGCGCGCCATCCAACTCCTGTATTTGATAACCAGAAAGTGGGTAGCAGACAACACCACCATATTCAAGCAATGGTCTGACCAAAGTTTTGTAACCCAATTCCATAACTTCTCTGGCACATCCTTTCATCATCCTCTCCAGTAAATGAAGGATTTTGTAATCTTTTCATACCACCTGTCCAATGTGCTCTGCCCAGTTGAATTTATTATCAAATGTTATTTGGTTGCATATCTATCTATCCGTCATTTTGTCTATTACTGATGTCAAACTAATTGGCCTGTAATTTTCAACCCTGTTTGATACCCCTCCTTTATGAACAGATCCTACCATCGCTCTTTAAAGGCCTTTGCTAAGCACCAAGATTCCAGACTCATTTTAAATAAAATTTAAAGGCCAGGTACAATATTACATTGTTGTTTTTTTGTTTTTGATTTTTGTTTTTGCCTTTCTGAGTTCCTTCATAATTTCCTGAGAATCTGTTTCAAGTTTTGTAATTTCCTCATTTATACTTATAGGAAAACTCTTCTCTGATTAGTTCCCTCCCATCACAGTATGATAGTCCCTAGTGGTCTCACTAAACCAGTTACTCAATATCTCTGCCGTTTTAAAATCCTCTGTGAATTCAACTCCATTCAACTACTCGTACAATTGCCTGAATACCTTCCCTACCTCTCAGTTTTGTAACATAACCACTACCTTCGTAAATCCATACTTTGCTTCTCTGTTTGCTGTCATTAATTGATTGTTTAGTTATTACATTGTCTCTTGTTTGAGTTTTTATTCCTGTCACTTCAATATTTTGTAGACCATTCAGTTCAATTCGGCGGAGGTATATTGTTGATTTTACTAATGCCCCTGTTCGTACTCCTCTTTCTCCTATACTTTCGTTTTAGTAGGTTGTCAGGGTACTTAATTTGAAACCCAGAAGTAGTATTAAGTTAAGTTTTTCTGATAGGATAGAATCTAGAGTCTGTTGTTGCTGAAATGAGGCTAGTTCATGTTTTTTTATTACTCCGTTTGCACTTCACACTGTCATACTTGTGTTCCATTTTGGTGTTGGGATCTATTTGCTGTTATTGAAATAATGCCCATATGCCTTGTAGTAACGCACCAAATTTCTCCTAGATGCGCAATTACAAATTCTGTCAGCATGGTTTTTATTCGATCCAGTTTGTTGCTTATATTTTCAGCTGAAACACTTGTTTGGTTTGCTTCCTGTGATTGGTTTCCTGTTGTTTCCTTTTGTCTGTTACGCCTATAATGCTTTGGAATATTTACGTTTTACCAGCGTTGTGTTTTCCTGGATAGATTTGTTGAAAGTGTTTGATTTGATTCCAGGCTTCTTGGCTACTTTGCTCCCTGTTTTTCTTCTGGACATATTTCTGTTAATTGGTTAGAGAGTGCTTTCTGATATACTGGATAAACTCGACATGATGACCGGACGTGGTGGGTGAACGGTTAACGGTGAACGTTCTGGCCTCGCATTCGGGAGGACGCGGGTTCGAATTCCCGTCCAGGCATCCAAATTTGGGTTTTCGATGGTTTCCCCAAATCACTCCAGGCGAATGCCGGGATGCTTCCTTCAAAAAGGCCATGTCCGAATTCCTTCCCATTCCTTGTCCCCAAGTCCTATCCCGCCTCTAATCACCTTAGTCGTCAACGAAGCGTAAAGCAATAAGTAAAAAACAAAAAAAATATCTACACGATGCAGGGTGATCATCGCTTAAGTTGGCTCATTTTGTTTTTGTTTCTCGAACAATTGGACGATTTTTGGAATCGTGTAGCTCAGAACATTTCACAAATCTGCTTGGAAGAATACAGTAGTTTGCAGTATGTGTAGTCCTCAGAAACAGACCACATTATGATGGCCCTGTATTTTTCCTTGCGTAGTTGCTCTATCAGTCGTAATATAGTGCAGTACTTGTGCCTTTTTAGGAGGCGTGAATCTTACACAGCATACGGCTAGAGGTTTCCGTTCCTTTGTTTGTCTTAAGCTGGTTGGTGATTTCCACTGGGTATCCCCTTTCTGATAGGATATAAAAGATATTTCTCGTTATCACATTTGGAGGTAAACCCTTTATTACCACTTTTATTGGTTATTTGTCCAGTGTTTGGTGTTTGCAGTATCCTAGCTTTCTTTGAACAGATGGTTTTTGTTTTTAAAGTAGTGATACACATTGTCCACGTAATATTTAATGATGCTGTATCTATATATTACATTTAGGTGACCTATGTTTTTTGTTTCTCGATCTCCTTGTTAATTTTGAACAGATTCCCCGATTGATTGTTGACTATATGCAGTGTATGTATTTTCTGTTGTTCCATCACTCCTTGTGATTTTTTTCTTTCGTTTCTCATGTTCTGCTGGTCGTCTTCTTTTCCACTCACTTCCACTGCCAGTGATGTGAATCTGTTTCTAAGTTTTATTTGGTGTCTGAAGTTCTTTTAAACTATTTTCATGTTTTTTTTTTTTTTCAGATGTTCATCGCTCTCTATCGACGACGATTTAAAAGCATTGTTGGTCTTGTTCGCCCTCACCTCATCCAAATGGCTCTCCATCATATGTGAACACTTCTCATCTCATTGTATCTTCTTCGAACCTAGATATGTCACGGTTTGTTGAATATTCCAAGTCGAAATTTGTTTGTTCGTGGATTAGTTCATTCTCGCACAATAGTCCTATTTCACTAGACGATTGCTCCGTCGCCCCTGAAGTGGTCAAGGCTAACTTGCAATAGTCAGTAATGTTATTAGTATTTCCTGTTATTACCATAAGGTATTCCCGGAATCCACCAACAGTAAAGTCACTCGACTCCGGTGAGCCGTATCGTCAGTGCTCAACCCACGCCGTGTCGAACATTTGATGCAAGTCCAGAGCCATGGTAGAAGACTTTAAATTCGGGTTAGAAAGAAGACTGGATATATTTTATCTTGTCCTGAACGCAAACTCTAAATCGCTACCACGCTGCGGAGTAAATTTCAACAAACCCTGATACGGCCAATAATGGAGTACGGCTGCTCCGCGTAGGGATATGCACCGAAGCTACAACAACAAACCTATATGTGTTAGATAACACTGCCAAGCTGCTAAACACGTTCAAGGCGCAGCACAAGCAGCTGCAGCGGACACCAATCTCATAAATATAGAACGGTACGAAGTTGAGGAGATCGAAATCGAATCAATGAACGCAAGACGAGTATGAGTAAATCAATAGAATCGTGTAGAGCAATAAGAAAACAACATACGCAAAACAAAAGCAGGGGTAGATATTGCCAACGAAGGTGAAAGGCATTGGAAATGACTTCGCTCTCCTGCTGAATAGATGAAGTGAATGTTTTCAAAACAAGTCTTTAAAGATGTCGTAGAAACCCAGTGAAGAACGTACTTAACGTATCTTTTTTTTTTCTTAGTTAAGTGGCATTAATATATTGGAAACCGATTGATATTGACTGAGAAACTTTAATTTAAAATCTTAGATCTTGAAAGGTATTTATAGATGATCAGCAATTGTTTCGCATTTCTAGTGGTAGTTCAAACATGTAGACGTTGTAACAGTAACAATTTTGTAACTTCTACAAAGACAAATTTTGAAAGTTATATTCAATTATTACTAGAGAAATTCAGTTGAAAAATACAGTCTTAGACAAGATGGGGCAAGGCAAGTTTAAAATAAGATTGACTTTAAATTATGGACGTCATATAAAATAATAATTTCTGTTCGTCTGGAATTAATATCCTTTAACGAAAAAACTAGAATGTATATTATTATATTAAAAAAAAGTTTTCTAGCTAAGTATCGTGGAATGATCGTATTTGGCTCCTAATGGTTTTTTTTTATTTCTTGTTGCAGTTTTCTCCGCTGCAGCCATGTCAGCAGCAGTTGAACATCAGCACCTCTCAATACCCAGCTTGTTATCATCATCATCTAGTCTTCGATGTGAGTAACAACCTCTGTCGAAAGCAATTACTTTCTACTTGAACTCAGAAAACTGAAATACTCTGAGTAGTACAGCGTCCGTATTTATTTTTAAGGAGACGAATGTAAGTCTCCAGATTAGGTGTGTGTTATGTGCATTGATTTTGTTTGCAGGAATGCCGTTATAGTTATCACCATTTTTATTTTTTTTTTTTGTATTTGGCAATCGGCATTCCATGTATTTTTATATATCTTCAATGTTAATGAATCTTTCCGAATTTTATAAGAACATTCAATTGTAGGTCAACACAGGACACAAATAACATCCATGCTCTCGGCCGGACTCGAACAGGCGACCATCGGTACGTGCAGTCAGCACTCTAGCCCGTACGCTACCGAGGCCGGCCAGTTATCACCCTATAGAAACTGGTCAAAAATGAATTCTACAATTAGCACAAAATTTTAAATTGCGAGCTGCTTCAACAGACAACTCCATTAAAATTCTATTGTTGAACTCGAATTTCTAAGAGTTCTGTAAAAATGAAATTCATAGATGATATGAAACATTGATAAGTATGTAACTATGTAATTAAAATATAATGAATTATTTTTTTCTGTCTTGTTACCTAGGTATGGTAACAAATCGAACATTGGTATCAAAGTGTTACAACTGAAATGCGTATTGCTTGAACCATTGAGTCAAACAATTTGACAAGCAGGTGTACAGTTTACATCAATAGAAATTTTCCCAAATGTTGCAACACGCTATTGTTAGAATTGCTTAAAATATTGACGCAGTGCAGACAATAAGTGGACCAGTGAACGTTATTTACGTTTAGATGTTTCCATGGGAGGCTGGGAGAGTCGTTTCCTTATCAGAACAGCTGTAATAAGAATGGAATGTGAAGGCAAAGAAATAGAAAGACCCTTGAGTGAAATAAAATATATATATAATTGTTCACGGACATAGGTGGTTGGGAGGGAAGTGTGAATGAGGTCACGGTATCGTAACTCGATAGAGCGAGTCATTCACTTTATTTTCCTCATTGTTCGAACTGTTAAATATGTCGTATTTCGTCAGTGATTATCTATAGAAAAACCTCTCGGGATTCTAGCCGCGTCAAAGTTAAGTCGGCTGGTAAGTTAAGTGGGGATTCGCAATGGGAGCAGTGCCGGCTCTCGAAACGTCGCCAGTCGACTTTACTTTGACGCGGCTAGAATCCCGTCGTGAAGATGTTCGTAGTTATCTAGTGATTATCTACTTTGCTAGCACGCGAAGGATTTGTGTAAAGTTTATTTAATTAATGGTTTAATAGTCCGGGGACTTGACGTGTTATAATGAATATTACCTAATCGTGTGGCAACGAAAGCCATCAGCGTGACGTACGTGATGACACGATGACTTTTAATTGTTTTTATTACATTTCTGAAAGTTATATTCGTCATTTTACTTAAATTAACATTAGAATATACATACAAACGAACAGCCTAATCTAGCTTTGTATTCACAAGATAAAACACTTCATTTCAGTTTGTTTAAAGGTGAACGGAAATCACCACCAGGCAAAACATTTCGCCTACACCATTGTTCCTCCCCATATCATCGCGATTTATCACATACTTCCTTTATACGTTACCAGCCACCTTACATATGCAGCTCAGATATTCCCATCATTCAAATTAAAAACCTAGTAAAAAATCCTGTCATAAACATTTTGAAATTGTGTTTATGTATTTGTAGAATAAACGGGGAAAAGAAAAGTTCCCACGTAATAATTGAATCTTCTTTGCCTATTACTATACAGGCCTACCAGGAAACTTCTCTACTGCAATTATTGGATTGACAGACTGCAGGTTAATCCCCGTAACGTTCTGATTATCTGTAAATATTAGTTTCCATGTCTTTGCATTTCCAAAATGTCCCGTTTTGCTAACTGAAAATCGTAGAGGAGTGATATTTTCTAATATTTCAGGTTTTATGAACACTGATACCATCATCATCACTATCCTTTAACAAGTACGACTTCAGTCAAATTACCTAATCCACTCTACACGTCCAGTGGAGGATATTAAATATTTTTGATATCTTCTTTCTATCAGAGGCCGACGGCTTAACATTCTCAGGAGGACGAGATTTTTCACTATATTGGTTTGTGTATGTTCTCATTTTTTTCTTTTTGTGCGGCATGTTGCCTTCTCAAGAATATATTCTCTTTCCACCCAACATCTTCCTTCCGGGTAGAGTTTGATTTCTGATTCTGGCATTGTGGATATGAAACTCGCAACAAAAAAAATAAAAATAAAAATATGAAACTCGCAACCGGGGTAGTTACTTATTTTAAATGTAAATAAACCAGTCTACACCCCATATTACAATTTACAGTGTTGTTAAAGTATACCTCGGTAGTAGGCAACATTTCTCCTAAGATGTGTGCTGGTCCTCCACAAAAAGATGAAAATTCATGGAAAGCTGCATCATATATAGTTTAGCCATATTTCCCTTTGGGTTTCGTAATGTAAATTTTAAAACTACAATGCCAGCTTCTCGCATCCCGGTCAGCCATCATCGACCAGCACAAAAATGTGTTGTCTACCATATTATCCCCCCTGAATGGGACCGTAATGGTCAACACACCCCAACCGGTTTGAATGACCAACTATCACTGGACTGCAGTAGTATAATAATGGGTTTTCTACTTACTTCCCTCATTTCCTGCACCCCCTCCATCACCTACTGCAGCCACAAAAAAGGGGCTATTACCTACCTGCGGGCTGTCCGCCGCCTTTTAATTAAAATTATTGCCGCAAAATAAACGAGGTTATTACCTACCTGCGAAGATTGCTTCGGGACTACCTCTACCTTTAATCAAAATTTCTGCTGGATAATAAACGAGGCTATTATCTACCTGGAGAGATTGCTTCTAATAAACGAGGCTATTACCTACCTGCGAAGATTGCTTCGGGCTGCGCAAAAAAAAAAAAAAAAAAAAAAAATGGGTATTGAAGGAACTGAGTCGCATTTTTGTTTTTAACGCAAAGTGTATTAGATAGATATTCAACATATCTCGTCATCTTGAGTTATGCATTAAAGCTAGTGAAAATATTCCATCGTTAATAATGTGTTAATGATCATATTTCCCACCCAGTTGACAAGTGGTAAATTTAAATCACCACCAATAATGAAAATTGTACTCTCATCTCTGAACGGTGAATATGAATTTAGTTCCTTCCCAAGAGCCTCAACTTCATCATTAATTCTTCCACTACGGTAAGCAGGCAACACTCTTGTCCGGTATTCCTTGTTATAACCAAAACTCCAATACTCTACCTCTATGATTATTTTTGGTTCGTGTATCTGTATTAAGTTTAGAAATTCTATTACTTTGTTCATTAGACTTTTACAGTTCACCAGGAACACTCTTATTAATAGTTTTGTGATATTTTCAGCATTAATCATCGTCTTCAGAGTTTTGCCATAGTCTTTAGCTAACATCTCAGCAGGTATACCCTTCTGCGTTCTGTTTTGTTGTAGGCCATCCATAATTAATCCCCACCTGCCAATGATGTCCACAGGCACAACCCCCAACAGATAACTAATGCCATTCTGAAGTAGCACCTCGGTCTCCATGTATACCCGCCTCTTTGGCCGATCATGGCGACTCAATACCTGCAAGCGTTCCACCCTTTATGCTGAGCTTCCTTCACCATCTTTCTCAGACCACTCTCTATGCTATAACTTCCATTCCTATCAATACTACTTTCCGTACCTCCCATTACCACTACTCTGTTAGTGAAACCCCTAAATCATAAACTTAGAATACTTCTACAGAACGTAAAGTCCTATACACAACTAACAGTTTCATCCAAAGAAGCGATCTTCTCTTATTTACAGTCAAAGTTGTGCTTAAATTGTCCTGCAAGATTTTGTTTCTTGGTGAATCAATGGAAAATGTTTTAATTTAACTGCACCAATGACACAATGGCTATTTCTGTGACTTATTGGGTTCAAAGTGTTTATTGATCCTATGGAGTACTGTAAAATCCTGCCTTGAAGTCGTATATCTCAACAACCCTTGCCTGTTTACTGTATTTAAGAAGATTAAATTACAAAAGAAGTAGTTGGAAGTTAAAAAAAAAAAAAAAAAATCTTATACCGGCGCCGCCTTTGCTCACGCATTTGTATCGCAGGAAGCAGACCATAGTAAACGTAAAGTTGAAAGAATTCACGAAACAGAGGTGAAACACAAATATAATTTTAAAAAATCTATCTTGACATTCGAAGACAGTATCAGGGAAATCACTGGTTTCATGTACAATATTAATTCGTTTGGTCTTGCGATCTGGCGGCAGACTTTCAATTTTCCGTGCAATATGAAATGTGGCGCCCACATGTCTGCCCCGTGCAGGGATAATTGGTCACTCCTTCACAGTCTTCCTGTTCGTCTCGAAACAGTAACACGTCTTCCGCCTACAGCTGTCGCATCAGTTCACTACTATCTGTCGCCAATTTCTGTTCCTTACGTCGGTATATCAGCTCAACGCCAGCGATTCCAAGAGGTTGACTTTGCGCTTGTCAACCCAATGTGATTCCGTGCATGATGTGGTACTTGAAAAGGTGCGCTAACACAGGATTACTCTCTCATTCGAAGAATGTGACGTACTGATCAGGGAGTCGAATGCGGTGTCCAGCTATCGTGTTTTACGTCAGCTTCCACTTCACACCAATTAGAGGTACATATTGTACAACACAATCGTGCAGGATCAGACCGTATTCAGACGTGTAACCAGGGAAATTTTCACCGCTGTCAAATACAGGTCCAATCTTAACTATTTCATTTTGTTGTGAATAGTCAACAACAACTAGAGGTGCAGTTGCATCAAATTCTACACGTTTTAGTAATGGTGAGGGACAATCATGTTCATAGTAAGACTGATTAAATCTTGCATACTTGTTACACAGCATGGTTGTTCCGTTTTTCTTAAAGTCTAAATTGATGTTCTCATATGGGAACAATACTTTATTAATGCACAATTTGGCACTACGGAGGTGGCAGTGATCAAACTCGGCTGCAATTTTTTTCGTGTTACGTTTCCTGTTTGTTTGAAAACACAGAGCTACAGTTCTAGATTTCCCCAGTTGCCTTGTTGTCTTCAAACTCCATACTTGTGTGTTGCTTATAGAAAGTATTTGGATATTCAACCAGGTCCCAAATTGTGAAATTAATAAGTCATGGCTTCCCACTTTCCACAGTCTTCGTTTCCCTGTCACCTACTTGGACATGCGGCATCACCCACGCGACTTTATTAAGGCTTACTTTATTACTTTGAAGAGTTGCATTGACTTGTATATATGAATTTGTGTCATACTTACCACGAATCAGTACTAGTTCTTGTTTTACATTTGTATGTATCCTTTTACAGTCTTCACAACAACCAAAATGCACTCTAAATAGTATACATACATCAATGTGACCATCTCCAAGATCGCCTGGGCTCCATCCTGCGTTGTTCAGCAGCCCAATTTGTTGATAATCGTCAGAAATTAGTGCCTTTATTGTGCTTGTGATGCCAACGCAATTCGGTCAATTTCATGCCTATTAAGTTATGGCCGAATTTGCTCAAACAGGAATGCAATGGCATTGGTTGTGAGAAGTGAATTCATTGTTCTGGTTACATCTTCTTTGACGAATCTTCCTTCAATATGTAGCTAACATTCGATAGGCACAGTATATGTATCTTTGTTCTCAATAGGTATCCAAATCTCGTCATTGTTATTAAATATTGATAGCGTATGTGGTTGATGAGTCAGAAACTGTTTACGAGTTACCAACTCGTCAAATTCCACACTGTAAGTTGTATCAAGTAGTTCATCCATTCTTTAACGTATAACCTAACGAATGTAGGAGGAGGACGTTAGCAGGTGTTAACCGTTTCCCTGTCGGTTCACACTGACAACTTCACGTGTTTGCCGCTTCTTGTTATAACGAGTGCCCATTCTTTATATGTAGTCTCAGGGTAATCGTTTCTCGTACGAATTCACTGTCCAGGTCGACAAGTCTAATGCGAATATTTTTGAGCGTTTTCACAGTGATAGGGAGATAGATAACATTTACAGGAACTTCTACAATCTTGTACCCTGGCGGCTCTGTTGATAGAATATCATTAATATGTAGACTACAGTTCGTATCAAGTCACCGAAGTGACAACTTCCTCGTTGACTCAGTGAACGTGCTCTCGTATTTTCCTGCTTAGAGTGGAATTGAATAGTTATACTGAAATGCTTTTCGTAACAAGTGTATCGAAACCAGTTCTGACTACAGAGTCCAGCTTCTACAGTGCGCCCTCAGCATCCACCGGAGGGTATCCTCCCTACTGCGTGGGAATGTTTGGCGGCCAATATGGAGAAGGCGGCGAAGCGACTTCGCCCCAGACGACCGCAGACGTATCAACAGCAGCAGCTGCAGTCGGAGCGGCTGTAGTGGAAGCAGTAAGTACTATCAGTGCAAGTGATGCGGCGGACGATGTCATGGAGTATAATTCGGAGCTGGATAGTGGTGATAAAGAACGTGTTAATACTAGAAAACGCCCAATAGACCCAAATATAGAATCTACAGCAGGTAAGAGGAAAATTGTCAGTCTCGAAAGAAGTTATGAGCCCTCCTCATCAGAAAACAACATAGAGCTAGTTAGGAAACAACTGCATCAGAATGTAAAGCCCAGCAGTAATCAGATACCATCCAATAAGAATAACAGTAGACCTCTTCTGCTTTATAGGCGGTGGGATAATGGTCCATTTATCATGTTTATCGAGAGTAAGAATAATAATATTGGAAAACTCCATCCAATTTCTGTTGGGAAAATGCTTCATTTATCAATCCCCGAAGCCAAAGGGAAAACCTTGAATATTTGTTACTCCGGTAGAAATAGATTAAAGCTTGAAGTAGGAAATGCAAATTTTGCTAACAATATTATGAAATCGTCAGGAAAAATCGGCAAGGATTTAGAAATATATGTTCCTTCCCACCTAATATACAAACAACTGGTAATAAGAGGTGGTAGCAGAAGTCGAATCGCTGGTCAAGGTAATTAATGCCCGGAGAATGAACAAAATAGTAGTACAGAACAATGAAAAACTGGTAATTAACCTTCAAACATGCGTGTTAACATTTGACAGCCAATCCATTCCAAGTCTTGTGAATACTCACGGGAATAGATGTGAGGTAACGCCATTTTTTCCGTCGTTTAAAATATGTTATAAATGCTATACATATGGGCACCTAAGTAAACAATGTCGCGGACAAGCTAGGTGTATTAAGTGTGGCGGGACACACCCTGACATACAATGTACGGCTCAATCCATTAGGTGCTTCCACTGTGGCGGATCACATTATGTCACTGATCGAACATGTCCGGAATACAACAGACGTAAAAATATGCAGGAGTTTGCCACCAGAAATAACATTCCCCTAAGGGAAGCGGAGGCTACCTTAAACAACAGATCATATGCGCAAGTGGCTTCAATATATGAGCGGGAAAAGTCACGATTTATGCCCTCTGTAGCCCCGGATATGGGAAGCTACATTGACTTCCCACAGGGCCGTAGCTGAGGGGGGGGGGGGGGCATTGTGGGGCAATGCCCTACCCTAAAATTCCATTGCCCTACCTTAAAAGATACTATCAACTAAGCTAATACGCTATTTACCTAAACTATTTGTTCATAGTATGAAATGATGGGAAAAAATTAATTTACTACTAACATAGTGACATGTAAACAATTCCGAATTAACCACAGTTCGTCACTATCATATATACCAATTCCTTATTCCGCTCACAGATGCCATTTGAAGCATATATTGTCTATGATGTTCGTTAGTGTACTGTAGGTACAGTGTTTCAGGCACTTGGTGACAATTTTTATTTATTGCTGTGAACTGAAGACCAATTGATTTTGCGATGGGTATACGGGCTTTCTTTAGCAAAAAACGAAGACCTCAAGAGGAAATTGACCAAGAAGGACCTTATTCCTCCAAACAGTTAGAAGCACAAAATACAATTACCACTCCTAGTCCTATGGAAACCTGCAGAAAACACCAACCTGCAACACATGCAGTGAACACCACCCTACCTACTTCACCAAATGCAAATTCAAACCAGCCCCCATCAAACCTGAACTCACTGTACCCCTCCGACCCATTGACCCTCCCATACCACCCACCAACTTCATATGCCGCCCACAAACCATAGAAGATATCCTACGATTCATTATAATTGCTTTGAAATATCTAAACCCCTTCTCGCGAGGTCACACACTCGCACAAATATCTATCACTGCCCGAGCAGTTTTTGGAATTCACAAAAATGCCACCTATTCCCACAACAACGCCCACTTCCAATTCCTCGCGCTAGAAACCCTCGTATAAGCTCCACAACCCCACGCCGAAAAACCCAAATATACATCTTTTTCATTACATTTTATTTAACAACATCCATTCACGCTTACCAACAAAAACCTTCTACATACTCTCACCATACATGATACCCAATGCCTCAAGTTAAAAGAAATCTTCCTCCAACCACATCACCAATTTCGTATGTCCCCTTATCAACTCGCCAGATCCAACAACCCTTCACAAGTAGCGCCCGGAGGCGTGGTCATTGGTTATAAAAATCTATCCCCACCCAAATACACCCACCCCTCAATCATCCATCTGAACATGTCATCGTCACCCTCTTGCGTTCCACTCCCAATCAAGGTCATATTCTACATACATAATCACTACAACTCATATATCATTATGGCAGACATCGCTATCCATAGTCGCACCCAACAAGAACTCCATCAAACCCTAGCAACCATGAGAGGTGTCATCATTAACATCCCATCACCCACCGCTCTGAATCAAACACAATCCGTGATACAGTTGTAGCCTCCCCAAATATCCTAAGCCACGCCACACATCATGTTCTCAATCCCATTGGCAGTGACCACCTCCCGAACATGCTCTCCATCCGATACAATGCCCCTAAGATCCCACGCCCACCCAATCCTACACCCCACCGATACATTCAGAACTACCGCAATACCAAATTGAATAACTACAGAAAATTCATCGATGACCAAATAGACGCAGACAAACCAAATATATACCGAGCGGGGCGGTGTTACGGTTAGCGTTCTCGCCTCGCATTCGGGAGGACGGCGGTTCGAATCCCCGTCCGGGCATCCAGATTTGGGTTTTCCATGGTTTCCCCAAATCACTCCAGGCAAATGCCGGGATGCTTCCTTCAAAAGGCCATGGCCGAATTCCTTCCCATTCCTTGCCCCCATCCTTGCCCCCCATCCTTTCCCGTCTCTAAAGACCTCGATGTTAAAAAGAGACGTAAAGCAGTTACAAAAAAAAAAAAAAAAAAAAAAAAAAAAACAAATAACACCGACGCTGACAGCCTACTTAAAGCCACTTAATAGCTTCAATACACCATCGTAGACGCTACTGACACTCACATTCCCCTGACTCCTATCACCTCTCACAAACCATCATTACCAAGACGAACACACCAACTCCTTCATCTCTCATATCGCCTCTTCCGCACTTATCAACGCACCCACGATCCATCCTCAACCGTAAGCTCCAACGAACAGTCTGTAACTATATAACCGTCCACAAAAGACGCACTTGGAGGGACACCTGTAACCAGCTAAATAAAAAGTATATACAGAACTCCTCACAATACTGATCCACTTTCCGATGCATAATGGTCTCAAACCCGCCACCACCTACCCCCTCCTCCACAATAACCTTCCTGTACCCAATAACACCAAAAAACCAAATCTCTTCGCAGACCAACTCAAAACCATCCATACTACACCAAATGACCCCCTATTTGACTACGCTGACTTCGCCATAATCGAACAGCATGCCAACCCCTCATTACTACCGCTCAAACCCGATTTCAACTACATCCAAACTGTCAGCCGCACTGGGCTTAACACCCCCATCACTACTAACGATATCCTATCAGTACTTTACTACAAGAAAAATACAACTCTTGGCCCTGACTCCATCACATACAGACACATCAAAGAAGCAACCAGCTCCTTCCATCAACTCCTAGCCCACCTGTATACAAATACCCTATACTTTGGCATCTACACTCCTAAATGGAAATCCTCAAAAATCCTCACGTTTCCCAAAACAAATAAGCCAAAATCAGATCCAAACTCATACCAGCCCATCAACCTCACCTCCGTCTTTAGTAAAATATTTGAAAGCATACTGTCAAAAAGAATCCACCAACACATGTCTTAACACTCACTCCTATCACCAGGTCAGTGAGGCTTCCACCCAAAACTATCCACCCAATATCAACTCCTCAAACTAGTATACTTCCCACATCAACACCCACCGATCCGCAATTCTCTTCCTGTGAGACACGGAAAAAGCTTTCGACCGAGTATGGCACGCTAGACTCATTTTTAAACTGCAAACCTTCGCCTTACCCATCACCTACATTCGTACAATAGCCTCCTTTCTCACACACCGTACCTCGTTTGTAGCCATAAATAACTTCTTCTCCCGCATCTTCTCCCCTACCGCAGGTGACCCCTCAAGGATACGTACTCTCACCACTCCTATTCATCTTATACATTTCTGACATACCTATACCCGCACTACCTATATACATCCTCAAATACGTCGATGACACCGCCTACCTAGCCATGTATAAATCACTACAACAATTGCAAAAATCTATAGACAGAACTGGACAAATTTTTACTGTGGTGCAACCGCTGGAGGTGAATCATAAATCCTCACAAAATCCAAATCATCATTTTCGGAAAGACAAGTAGAAGATACCGCCTTGCCAACGTCAAAATTACCATCCAGCAACAACCCACTATTATATACCTAGGCATCACCCTTAAATAACATCTAACCTGGACACCCCACCTTAAAACAATCTCCTCCAAAGCAAATATCCGACTCAACCTTCTTAAACTACTCCTGGGGACTCTGCAGCAACGTTATCATCAACACCTACAAAGCCTTCCTCCGCCCCATCCTCACCTATGTCACCTCTCTTGGTTATCCGCTCCCGACCGCTTCTACAATACACCTTAAATTATAGAATCACACAAACTCCGAATCATCTACCGTATGCGACTGCCATCACCCGCCTACCTATTTTACACCTAAATAAAATTTCCCCACACCATGATCCACTTAGAATCCCTCCGCATAAAATACGCAACAAATAGTCTTATAACTCCAAACCTAATCACCGAACCCCATCACCTCACCACTTTCTACAAACAAGTACCACCCACACTCCACCTCCTTAACATCCTTATCCTAACCCAACACATAGACCGACCACCACCAATACCCAACCAAGAGAAGTGATCCAAGTTTATACCCTACCCTTTAACCCATTATCTGAAAACCATCATCTGTAAACTTGCCTGAAATATTGTACAAAAAAACCTAAAACTAATAGCATTCTGATTATGTAAAAAACTGAAAAAATTCTATTGTTATATGACATTGTAACATTTATATTTATGTTTTCATCAATTGTAAAATATGTATCTTTAACATTTTTAATACTTAGGTCAATATCCTTAGCTGCTATACTAATGTTGGGTTTTTATACTCCGTCTAGTGCAGCTATCAAATGAAAAAACTTTGTTATGGCCTATGCATTTCGGTTTATTAGACCATCATCAGTGCACAGTGCCCTGTGCAAATATTGGCAATCAATAACCACAGAAAAAACATGTTGACAGTTCAAGAAAAAAATTTTCATATACAAAAGGCACTAAACGAAGGGGAAAATGTGATCAATGAATACATCCATCTTACGAACCAGACACTATTTAGAACACTAAAAATAAACTCACATTCAAACAAAGATAAAACTTAACTTCAGTAAGCAAATTAGGTTGGTAATACATATGCCATAGACAGTTAGCATCTCTGAGAAAAACCATAAACAATAACAAAAGTCTGTTTAAAAGCTACATTGTATAAATACGTGTATAAATATGCTTTTAATAAAAAATGATCAGTTGGTGAATAACCTCAAGAACAACAACAACAACTAAGCTTGTTGCAGAAGCTACTTTCAATAATCAGACGTGTGGAAATTATGTTTCTTGGCGAAAATTGTTCAGTGAGTGAGAAACTTCAAGGGGAGAAACTGATATGGAACAATTCCATACATTAATGTAATATAAAAAAACTGTAAGTAAAATAAGCTATAATAATATTTAATAACAAAATTTATACATTCATTTAGATAAACATTATGCTGCACATCAAAAATTGTACATAACTTGTTCCAGGGCACTGATGATGGTCTAATAAACCGAAATGCATAGGCCATAACAAAGTTTTTTCATTTGATAGCTGCACTAGACGGAGTATAAAAACCCAACATGTGTATCTTTAGGCTGAAGAGCACAATTTGTGTGGTGCTACCCCGACTTCCCCCACCAGGGGAAGGAATGAAACAATAATAAATATATATATGATTGAAGGCGCAGTTCTGCACTGGAAGAAGACCACAGAAGGATGGTCAAAACATCGACTACACAAAACATGACGCGGTGTCATTCAGACAGCCAAGAATCAACTGAGTACTGGCCGCGGAAGCCTACGATTACACTGAATAAACGATTTTCTTTATCTTATCTATCTATCACCCCTCCCGACTATTAAGTAATACCTCACTCACTCACAATCACAAATACGACAAAAATCAATTCACCAGATTAGATCAAGTAAATTTTTAACTTCCTGTACCCATCGCTGCCCTACCTTAAATTCAACTCTAGCTACGGCCCAGACTTCCCACCTATAAAGTTGGGTAGTGGGACAACAGCACTAGTAGTACCAGAGATGGGCAATGGAATAATTAGGATACCAACAGGTCCAACTCAATATCTCAATGGAGATTCTACACAATTTCAGGAAAATTTACAGGAGGGTCCTGCCAGGCCTCAGCTGTTACACGCCGGTGTACTAGCAAGCCCTGCCGTAACCCCCCTAAAACATGGGCGCAAATTCGGCAAATTACGAGCACAGAAGTTCCATACGGGACCACTCAAATACTACAGCTGTGCCCTTAGGGACTCTACAACAACAACAACTCTACCAAGAGCTACCACCCCAGACGACACAGCTTGCCACCAGCCTACATGGCGTGGCAACAAACATGCAAACCAATCCAATGCTTGCTAATCAGACAGACACCTCCATAACGGAAACGCACAATTGATATGATGGAACAATAAATAACTATAGAGATTTATCTTATAAAGATCATTGGATCCCTGACAACAGGAATGTAAAACCAATTGTTTACAACCCATACCCACCACAACCACACAGTGCTATACAGAGAACAAGCGCAGTGGACATCTTCACATACAGAGTGCTCGAAATCATAATGAATATCCTAAACCAGTATGTGGGTAACCAAGGGATCGTCCCATTGCAATTCGCTCCACGTATCAAGCAGCTGATACAACAAACGCTTTCCAATGGATTTAACTGAGAACACAATGGCGCTTTCGAAATCCGAGACGACAGGCTCAGATATTATGCAACTTTTTTTTTTAACTGCTTTACGTCTCTTTTTAACATCGAGGTCTTTAGAGACGGGAAAGGATGGGGGGCAAGGATGGGGGCAAGGAATGGGAAGGAATTCGGCCATGGCCTTTTGAAGGAAGCATCCCGGCATTTGCCTGGAGTGATTTGGGGAAACCATGGAAAACCCAAATCTGGATGCCCGGACGGGGATTCGAACCGCCGTCCTCCCGAATGCGAGGCGAGAACGCTAACCGTTACACCGCCCCGCTCGGTGATATTATGCACTGCAACAACATATCACGTAATAGCTCTCAATCTAGCGGTAAAATGGCTAACAACAAACTGGGAATCTTACAATGGAATGCTCGCTCAATCAAAGCCAATAAACTTAGCCTGATGCAATATATGTTGGACCATAAGATCTCAATAAGTGCTATCTCAGAAACCTGGTTAAAGCCGGGAGAACTTTTCTTCTTCCGAAATTACAATATCGTACGGGCAGACAGAGCGGACTTGTATGGCGGCACTGCCCTATTAATACAAAAGTCAATACCATTACAACTGGTGAACATCACGTCTACTAACCTCTCTTTTGAAGTTTGTGCAGCACGGCTTCCCTTTAAAGACAAATGCATAACGGTAGTATCCATATACAAGTCACAAAACAAACCACCACTAAACAAATCTGAGCTGGAAATACTAATGCGTCAGTTAGAAGAACCGGTATTGATCCTTGGCGACCTGAACGCTCACCATTCTTTATGGGAAGTGCGTATGAAGACCGCAACGGCCGAATAATTACGGAAGTAATGGAGGAATTAGTGGTGCTAAATGATGGCTCTGCAACTCGAATCAATAGACCTACACAACAACAATCATCCGTGGACATATCACTTGCATCGGCGACTATTGCCCCACATATAATATAGGAAGTCGTAGAAGGTTCACTAGGCTCGGATCATTTCCCGATTCTGCTTAAACTCTCCCACTCTAAACTGAGAGAGCAAACTATCTTCTCGCATTATAAATGGAACATCAAGCGGGCCAACTGGAATCAATACCAGCAGGAAGCAGAAGCTGCCTTTCCTCACTATAAACCTACAGAGGACATACAAAAGGACTACAGAGCCTTCATAAACTGCATAGAGAAAGCTGCAGGTTGCAGTATTCCAAAACAAAAGCAAAGCTATGTGATCAACACAACCCCAGTGGAGTGGTGGGACCAGGAATTAAAAGAAGCAATAAAAGAAAGAAAGCAAGCCATTAAAACTTACAGGAAAGACCTCACAATGGCGAACTACATTGAATGTAAAAAGGCATGTGCGAAAACAAAAAAAACTCTTGAGGAAGAAGAAAAGGAAAAACTGGGAAGAGTACTGCTCAAGGCTGAATGTCAACACACCGATCAAAGAAGTTTGGAGTAAAATACGTAAGCTGAAAAATATAAGAGATGCAAGGACCACGGAGCGGACTCCACCATTGAATATTCTGACTGATATGCTAGAAAATATAACACCACCTTATGTGGATCCCCAAACCCTAAACTTACAGGATAATACACAGCATCTCCTAAGTCAACCTTTCAAGAGTGAAGAGCTCAGCAGAGCACTTGGCTATGGTAAATCTACAGCACCCGGGCCGGATAACATACACTACCCCATGCTCCGCCTAATCCTTCTTAATGGGAAAACATACCTGCTCGAACTCATCAATCGCATCTTGTCTGAGAAGAGCGAGATCCCACCTATGAAGACAGCTAGAATAATTATCATAAGAAAACCCGGAAAGACAGCTGATTGTGCCTCAGCATACAGACCGATATCCTTGTTATCTTGTATCTACAAAGTGCTAGAAAGGATGGTCATACACAGACTTGAATGGTGGTTCGAACACTACAAGTTACTCCCATCTACCCAATATGGCTTTCGAAGAGGTAAAGGCACTAACGATATACTAGCTCATCTCACCACTGACATACACTCATGCCTTACCAATAACAACTACATGGTTGCCATCTTCACAGATCTCAAATCAGCTTACGACAAAGTCTTGCCACCGATCCTGGGAAAAAAATTAATGGAGAACGGTGTGCCAGGCCCCTTCACAGCAAGGCTGGTATCTAATATTACCAATAGATGGCTAGTAGCTCAGTGGAAAACCATCAGATTGGGGCCAAGAAAATGTAGCAAAGGTATACCACAGGGACCAGTCTTGTCTCCATTACTTTTTAATATCTACACAGCTGACCTGCACAAGATATTGCCACAGTCGGTCATAGTCCTACAATACGCCGACTACATCTGTATTCATACAATAGGCACAAGCATTGAAAGTGGTCAGACAATATTAAATGAAGCGATGCGAATACTGATAAAGTGGTTGTTTGCTAATGGACAAGAGATATCAAGCAATAAAAGCTCAGTCTGTATTTTTATTCCAATGACTAGCATGAACTTTGTACCTTACAATCTTCCAGTAAAGAATAGTGTGAAATACCTAGGACTAACAATAGACAATAAACTTAAATGGGGTGAACATATCATACAAATAGAAAAAAAAAGTCTGTTCAGCTAATAACCTGATTCTAGCGTTAACAGGACTAAAGTGGGGAGCAAGTCCACAAATCGCACTGATGATGTACAGATCCTTAGTACGACCACATTTTGATTATGGGTGCATCTGTTACGGGTCAGCTACCGAACGTACAATAGCCAGGTTAGATGTCCTGCAGTATAGAGTACTAAGCACCTGCTTGGGGGCAATGCAAACTACACCCACGAATGCGTTATGCGCAGAAGCAGGCGAACCACCACTACACCTACGCAGATCCTACCTATACTCAAAGTTCGTATTGAAACAGGAACAGCTGTCGGATAATAGACTAGTTAATGCTATCCACAAACTATCAATGGACTGTCTGACAAAAAGATACTGGAGACACAAACGAATGCCACCTTTGGTTTCGGCATATCTTGAAACCAAAACACTGAGCGATAAAGCCTACAAGAGTTAACAATTATATTGGTACGAATTACCACTATGGCACACACTTAAAGAAGTTACAGTAATTATTCAAAAAAAAAAAAAAACATGAAAATCCCAACATACAGACATATTTAGAAAATTTGAAGAAATTGCTTCCAGCCAGGTGCATATACACCAATGGGTCCAGAAACAATAATTACGTAGGAAGTGCATTCATCAGTACTGACAGTATGGAACAGGGCACTTTCAAACTGCCGAGTGAAACCTCAGTTATGACAGCAGAACTAATTGCAATCCTAGAAGCCCTTAAGTATGTCAGCAGCTTACAGGACAACTACATCATTGTGCTATCTGACTCACTCTCCGCACTAACGGCTCTGAAGAACCAACATTTAAACCAAAGTAACAACCCAATTATATACGAAATCATTAAAATAATCATAGATCTGGAAAACATTAATAAACTTGTATTGTTGTCATGGGTGAAAGGACATTATGGGTATAGAGGCAATGAATTAGCCGACCAACTGGCAAAGGAAGCAACCGTTGCTGGTAAAGGACAAAGAATGGGAACACACATCCACTAAGAAGGGTAAACACTATGCAAGCTTACACCCGGTAATTTTAAAACGACCATGTTTCCAAAATGTTCGATGACCCAGGAAACTATACACCAGTATATCTAGACTAAAATTTGGGCATGCACGCTTCAAAAAGCATCTATATAGGATCGGGGTTGTAGAAGATTCATACTGTGAATGTGGTCAGGAAGAAGACGTTAACCATATATTCTTTGGATGTCCACTAAAAGAGACATATCCGACAACCTTACTAAGAAACAGGTGCAGCTGGGGCAGCAACTGCCAACAAATGTTTCTACTCTGTTAGCTACTATCAAATACAAAATATTTTCCCTCATGTACTCTTTCTTACGGCAAATCAAACTGTAATTATAAAAATAGCTGCATTAATAAGTGTAACAGACAAATCCTATCATTGCAAGGCTCACTATGTATTATAAATGTTTTAATGTATATCTTAAACCTGTAAAACCAGTTTTTTTTATTTTGTTCTTTGCACCGAAGGTAGTATACAGTTTGTCATTTTAACCTGTAGAAGGAATCATGTAATTAAAACTTTAATATAAATTTTGTAACTTGTAAACTAGATATTTTAATTTACAGAAAGTAATATGCAATTTGTCATTTTAACCTGTACAATGAATTATGTAACCAAAACTTCAATGTAAATTTTGTACCTGGTAAACTAGATATTTTAATGTACAGAATGTAGTATGCAATTTGTCATTTTAACCTATACAATGAATTATGTAACCAAAACTTCAATGTAAATTTTGTACTTTGTAAACTAGATATTTTGCTGTACAGAATGTATTAATGCAATTTGTATTTTTAACATGTACAATGAACTATGTAACCGGCTTCATGTAATCTAATCTTCTAAATAGAAAATGGCTAGATGGCCTGCAGGGCTGAAAGCCAAATAAAAAAAAAAAAAAACTTTGAATATGTGCAGGGTGTATTCTCAAGTACGGAATCCAGGTTTTAACACAAGTTTCGAAAAACCTAGCAGTGATCCGATTGAGTTTGGTTTCATCATCATCGTCTAGGACAGCTTCCAGCCACCAGCCGGCTCTGCTGGGAACAAAAGCCTTGCGAGCGCTTCGTGTCTAACCACCATCTCTCTTTTTCCACTGTCGCCAAATTTCCTCCTCTTCCCCCATACATTACTTAACGCCTTTAATCCATCTGTCCCTCGGTCTTCCTAAAGGCCTCTTCCCTTTCAGCTCCATGTGAAGCATCTTCCTTGGTAACTTCTCCTCTCCCAATCTCTTTACATGCCCGTTCCACAGTAACCTAGATTTTTCAATTCTCTGTTGTAGCGGTTCTTCCTTTATCATCTCCCTGATTCTCTTATTCCTTATCCTGTCTATTCTGGTTACTCCTACGCCTCTTTATCCGGACATCCCTGCTCCATACCAGACTTCTAATGCTTTTAAAAAATCCATCTGCACATCTTCCTCTTTGGTTTATCTCCATCCTGTTTCCTCCAATTTCTTCAATACAGCTTCCCAAATATTTGAAACATTCCACTCTATTTAGTTGCTCTCTTCCAAGTGATATGCATATGCCCGTCCTGTTCTGCATTCTTGTTGTTATCACCACTTTATCTCGCAGAGAACTTCAAACCATAAGCTGCAACTACTCTCTCCCACACATCCAGCTGATCCTGCGCCTCTCTTTTATCCTCTCCCCAAACTCATAGGTCATCCGCAAATACCATTGCTTTTATTTTTCCTTCCCCAATGCTCTGCACCATCTACATCAATATTTCATCCATAGCTACAATAAATAACAGGGGTGATAGGGAAATCCCTTGTTTTAGTCCATTTTTCAAATGGAACCATCCAGTCTTGTCCCTTCCCACTTTGCCACAGCTCTTACTACTCTCATACATATCCTTCAATCTTTCCACTATCTCCATCTTTACTGACTTCCCACACTTTGTTTTGGCTGAGGCTGTCTTTGGCCTTTTCAATGTCCATGAAGGCCATCACCAGATCTTTTACATACTCTTAGTGCCGCTCATGTAGCTGTCTTATTGCAAATATAAGATCGATAGTTGACCTTCCAGGTCTAAATCCTTATTGTTCTCCCTTAGCTGCCTTTCAACCGCTCTTCTTATTCGGCTTTCCAAAACTTTCTCATATATCTTGGCACAGTGGCACATCAGGATAATACCACGGTAGTTCTGGCAGACAGTCTTGTCCCGTTTCTTAAATATGGCTATTATTACTCCTTTCCTCCAGTCATCTGGAATTCTTCCCGTCTTCCACACAGCCTGCATCACCATCATCTCCAAGCTCACTTTATCTACTCCGGGCGCTTTACCTCCCTTCATTCTCTTTACCGCGCTACAATTCCTTCCATGTAATATCTTCCTTTTCCTCTTGATACTGGTCCTGTTATTCCTCTCTACTCACATTTTCATCGCTGAGTCTTGAAGCATTTAACATATCCTCAAAATGCTCCCTCCAGACTTTCTTAGTGTCGTCCTTCATCTCCACAAAGTTTCCATTCTTACCCTTTATACCTGCTTCGATTATGCTCTTGCTTATACTTTTTATCATGGCATACAATACCTTCTTACTGTCCTCAATATTCTCTTTTAGCATTTCCGTCCATTTTTCCATCCATTTCCTCTTTTTCTTCCTGTATCACTGTTTTTTTATTCTTTCTTTTTGCAGCTGTATACTCTCTTTCATTCCTCTGTTCTCCTTTGGAACCATTCCCTGACGGCTTTATTCTTTTGTAGCACAGCATCCTTTGCCCTGTCATTCCACCATGGGGTTTCTTTTTCTTTTTTCCTACCAGCTGTCGTACCACATAATGCTTCGGCTGTTTTTACCAGGTGGTTTTAAAACGTTAACATTCTTCCTCTGCCGACTGCAAAGTCGTGCCTAGGTATTTTCTGCCCAAGCTGCTCTTAGTACTCTCTCCTGCACGCGCCATCCTTCAGTTTCCACACTCTTAAACTTCTCTCCTGGTTATCTGATTTTCTTGCTCCCTTTTTCTCTTTCAGACTGGCTATTAGAAGTCGATGGTCACTATCTAAGGCTTCTGATGGATGACCTTTATTTCCACAATACTCTCTCTCATCTCTGCTTCGATTAGGAAGTAGTCAACAATCGACTTCCGAGACAAGTCTGCACTATACCATGTTATTTTATGGCTTTCCCTCTTCTTGAACCAGGAATTACCCACAGTCAAACATTCTTCCTTCTACATTTCTACTGCCAATCCTTGTGTTCCAAGGACCTCTTCATATCATTTCCTTGCAATACCAACATGGGCATTGAGGTCTTTCATTATAATTTGGTTGCTTCTGCCAAGCTGCTGCTGCAGATCCTCTTCGAAACTTTCCTTTTCCTGCTCAGTGCAGCCTACCTGAGGGCATAGACTTGTATTAACTCCATTTTCTTGTCCCTAATGTTCAATTCAAACTTTATCATTCTGTCGTTTATTCCTACTACATCTTCTCCTAAACTTCCTTTATCACAAGTGCAACTCCATTTCTTTTTCCGTCACTATTCTCAACACAATACAGCTTGTACCCCTTCCGTAATTCATTCATGCCCTTCCCTCTCAATCTTGTCTCTGCTAATCCCAGTATATCCAGTTTCCGTCTTTCCATCAAATCTTGAGTTTGGTTTACTGAAGACAATTTTCACAGGTGTTTGTATCTCACACTTGAGTGAGTTGTTGTTTGCTCTAAAAATCAATTTCTCGTTAGGGACCGTGCACAAACTACGTGGCTCGGTCGAGGGGGGGGGGAGGGGTTTACTGGAAGGCTACGCTGGGCTACGTGGGGGAGGGGGGGGTTCCGAGCCAGGCCACGTAGCTTTCCTTTCATAATATTTTTCACAGTTAAAATGAGGAACAGAACCCACAACAGCATGTGAATACTTATTTCCCACAGGTAATTATCTATTTACAATAGTCTGACAAGAGAAAACAGCACAAAATGTCTTCTGGAATCAAAAGGGAAAAAAGCTACGTGCTACGTGTGTGTGTGTGAGGGGGGGGGGGGGGTAGAGGCAAAAGCTACGTAGGGCTACGTGGGGGGGAGGGGGGGTTCACAGGAGGGCTAAATGGAGCTACGTGGTTTATGCACGCTCCCTTATTAGTCTACATAACAATAAATTTTCCACATCTTCAGTATCATATGATCCTGTGGATATATCAGTTACTCTTTTTTTCAAGTAATGAAATTTAAAATTTAACTCGTCAATGATCGGGATCGAGATTTATGTTTGAAAACCCACTAGCCTGATTTTATACCCCTCTTGAGTCAAATATATCGGTGGAAAGTATTCACAACTCAAGACTGAGCTATTAGCAGACAGGTAGAGTGTCACAGACATATGTTACTCTGACCGAGGTTCATGCAAAACTGACGTCAAACACTTTCGTACAAAAATTTTCCTGGTGGCGTTTTACGTTGTATTCTGTTGCCTGCAAAGTACCACTACAATCTCAGTGGTGGGGGTAAGTAAACGAAACTTTCGAAATATTCAACTACACTTTGTTTGTACCTGATGTACGCAACCCAATGTGTTCCAGCATTTTCAGCACTGTCCAAGTTCACGATCATAATTTTTCTCAGAAAATGAGGTATACGCTGACGTTTTACAAATCTACGCATATCCTTGTTCGTCAGCGGCTGGATCGACATTTTTTTTTTTTCTTCTTCATTCCTGATTCACCGTTTCTGTACGGTTTCAAATAAAGACCTTTGCCTTTTATTGCAATTGCTTCAATAGTTTCATTGTGCAGTTTCTCTTCAGCCGACTGCCTTTTTGCTTCCTTAGCTGCTGCTATTAGACGCAAGTTACTCGAACTGAAGATTGAATAGATGGAATCTGAAAAAAAAAAAAAAATCGTTGATTCCTTAAGACCACGGACGGATACTGAAGAAAAAGTTTTCTTACCTCGGCGACTTTAGCAGCAGCAGTTCTGACTCGATCAAAGATTTCTTGAGTTCAATAAGCGAAGTCAACGCGATTATGATTCAGTATATGGTGTTCAAAAAAATAGTGATTCATTATTTATTGAAAATTCACCCATGTCTATTGGAGAAGATGTGACTGTAATAGACGGCACTGAATATGAGAGACCACAAGGATTAATTTCAACTGTTTTTTTTTTATTTAAAATATATACCATCAAGGACTTGAAAAGATATTTACAAACATTATACACCACACATGATCAAAGAGTAAAATTTAATCCATCCAGTAAAGTTCGGAAACCTGCAAACAATATCAAGTATAAAAACATAATCACTAAACTTGTCAGTCAGTCTGGTTCTGAACTTCTCCCCATGAAGGAGTATGTGTATTTGGACGATCCCAACGAACTCGTTGAACGACTAAAGTTACTTACATCGTCCACATCAGCAGGACGTAAAGCACACACCAATGAAATTGTATCGGCGATAAAATAACATTGTGAAAGAGACATCATATTGTAACATGGATCAAGTTGTAGTAGAACTGCATAGACCTGAAAGAAGGAATTTCCCAAGACGGCGTGTAAGGATCAAAGAACTTGACGATCTCGAGGTACTGCTGCTAGTGTTCACCAGTGTTTTTAAAATCCTTGTAGGTGCCACACGTTGTAAATCGTTAATATTTTGTGTTTAATGCGAGTATCATTTACTTTATTTGATCTCCAATTATTTGTGGAAGCGATAACGATAGGGATGATGATGGTCTGTCAGTAGCCACAAAGTGGTGGCTACTTTCTACGGCTGGTATCGGAAAGTTCAGTTAACAGCAAATAAATGAACGTAGACAAACGCTTGGTGAATTTCACCATTTAAATCAGGATCTGAAAAATCATCCAGACTAATTCCATGCCCACCTACGAAACACACCACAAACTTAACGGTAAAATCCTGGACAAACTGAAGTCAAATGTTTATAACAGTTACCACAACAATCCAATACATGCTGAGTGAAAACTCGTCGTGACTATAAATTAATGGTAATTATTGTAAATAAAGTAATGTACCGTTTAACAAAACATTTTCGAGTCAAATCTAAAATTTATCAATCCAAAATCAGAATTTCTATTTAAAAATCAGAATTTTCCATTTCAAATTCAGTCAACAGTTTATTTTAAACAATAATTAACACGAATTTTTTTTTTACTTTCTTTAAATTTAATGATTGTTGGACTGAATTGTCTGATGTTCCATATTCGTCGGTATATGATGTGTAATAATTTCTGAATAGTCAATCAAGTCATCAACAATAGATAATTATTTCAATTAGGGCAAATGTAGTGGGAGCAGGAAAGGAGGAAAGCTGGGTGCGTAGGAAAATTGCCACCGGAGCGTGCGCTCCATTGCAATTTAATTAAATATTATTATTATTATAAAATTTGTTGTAATTTATCTGCCGCTGACTTGCTTGAAACATTCACTTTTCCGTAGTTGTACAATTTATAAAAATCTGTACTTATTATTTCATCAGTAATTTATTTAAAACAGAATGTAGCATTGTCAATGTCAGTACTTTGTTAATTTATTGATGTGCAGTTGTGTAAAACTAAATGAGATACATTAAATAAAATAATATTTAGAACAAGACAAAATTAAACAACACCACTCTGTATAATACGAAAGCCGAACTGCGTAATCAATTGTAGAAGCTGGATCGCGTAGCCATGACATAGCTCAGCCAAGCAGACCTCCAGCGGGGCGCTAGGCCGCGAGGTGAAAACAAAATAGTTTGTTCTCTCATCGACATCCAGGTGAGTGGCGAGCAGCGCGCGCGGCGCGAGCGCCTCGGCGTGCGCTGACTCATTACTAACAATGCTTTTGTTTCACGTGGATGAAGCATCTACCGCGACCGCAAGCGCGACCTACACCGCGAGCTGCTCGGCATGTTTTCACCCTTACACTTGATTACGCAGTTCGGCTTTCGTATTATACAGAGTGGTGTTATTTAATTTTGTCTTGTTCTAAATATTGATTTATTTAATTTATGTCATTTCGTTTTATACAACTGCAGATATAAATTAACAATGTACTGACATTGACAATGCTACATTCTGTTTTAAATAAATTATTGATGAAATAGTAAGTACAGATTTTTATAAATTGGACAACTACCGAAAAGTTAATGTTTCAAGCAATTAGATAGTCAGCGGTAAATAATTACAACAAATTTTATAATAATAATAATATTTAATTAAATTTCAATCAGCGCACGCTCCGATGGTAAATTCCATACATATACATCTTTCCCCCCTTTCCTGCACCCACCTATATTTCCCCGAACTGAAATAATTATCTATTGTAGTGACTTGATTGACTATTCAGAAATTATTACACATCATATACCGACGGAAATGGAACATCAAACAATTCAGTCCTACAATCATTATAAATTTAAAGAAAGTAAAAACAAAAATAAAAAATTCTCGTGCCAATTATTATTTAAAATAAACTGTTAACTGATTTTGAATTGGAAAATTCTGATTTTTAAACAGAAGTTCTGATTTTGGATTGAAAAATTTGAGATTTGACTTGAAAATGCTATGTTAAACGGTATATTACGTTATTTACAATAATTACCAGTTTTCCCTCAGCATGTATTGGATTGTTGTGGTAACTGTTACAAACATTTGACTTCAGTTTGTCCAGGATTTTACCGTAAAGTTTGTGGTGTTTTTCGTAGGTGGGCACGGAATTAGTCTGGATAATTTTTCAGATCCTGATTTAAATGGTGAAGTTCGCCAAGCGTTTGTCTCTGTTCATTTATTTATTGTTAACTGAACCTTCCGATACTTTGTAGCTACTGACAGACCATCGTCATCCCTATCGTTATCGTTTCCACAAATCATTGCAGGTTAATTAAAGTAAATGATACTCGCGTTAAACACAAAATATTAACGATTTACAACGTGTGGCACCTACAAGGGTTTTCAAAACACTGGTGAACGCTAGCAGCTATACCTCGACATCTACTTTCACCTGCACCGCGAGCTGGGCGGCGTGTTTTTATCCATCTACCGCGACATCGACCTTCAGCGCGACCGCCACCGCCACCTACACGGCGACCTGCTCGGCATGTTTTCACCCTTACACTCTACTATGTACAGCAACGTTTTTTCTGTGCACTTAATCAAATGACTCCTTACAAAGCATATCGTTAAGCGAAATTACAGACTATAATTTTTTTACATTGTTTTAAGGGCTATGTACAGCTTTTTGATTGTAATCAATTGACTCCAAACAAACCAATAGTGCACAACATTGGTACAAAAAATTAACTATTTGCAGCGACCTACACAGTGCACTAAACATATATTTAGAAGGATAAACGGTATATTTCATCTTCACTCATACACTATTTGCACACATTCATGCATTATTTACTTAGGAACACAATTGTGCCCCCAAGGTAGGATCGCTATCCCTTCGCGGAAAATATACCGTTTATCGTCTGCAGATGGAATTTGGGTATTGCTTCGTGGAGACAATTGACATAGTCTTCCATCTGCAGCTGGCATGTGACGGAACAGGCCAAACCCTTATACAGTTATTGAATCTGTAGATTAATTATTTCGAACCACACATTGGGTGCCAAGCTGTAGCGGGTAGGAACAGGGATCGTTATTTTTACTAATTGTTCATTCTGAGTTAGTAAATTTGCTTGCTTCTACTACCATTACCGGATATTAAATTAATTAATTAATTTGCATATTTAAATTTTTATATCCAATGTGGATTATGAAATTACTTAAAAAGTGACAGTTGTCTTTTACCGACCAAAATGTCATAAGCAGCCGTTAGCAGCAGTCACCGACTTTCGTTTTTGATTTAAAGTGTGATAGATAACTATTGTTTTATGTTTGAATATTTCCTGTGTACATAGTGAATTTACCAGCTGAGCTTCAGCAGCCGTTAGCAGCAGACGCCGACTTTTTCGTTTGATTTAAGGTCGGGCCACACTAGACCGCACAGCACCTGGCTCGCAACGCACCGTCACTCGGCCGTGTGTCGGCTTGTTCCCCTTGCGTCCACACTGGTCCGTAGCACGGCCGTGTGACAGACGGGTTCCTGCTCGGTCTCCTTTAACGTATACACTTGGCTGTTTCACGGAATTAATGTTAAAAAATTACCTTAAAAGTGATTTTGGTATCGTAGCTGCGCCTACCACCCGTACTTTATTATAGAGTACTGTACTTTATAATCTACGAAGGTAATAAAGTACGTTAAAAAACTTTTTTTGTGTGACTCCTGTTATCTCCTAATTGTTTGATCTCTTATGCACAAAAATAGTATTCCAAAATTGTTTTAACAAATGGTCGTCACACTGTATTGAAAGATTTTCGTGTAATTCTATATAGTCACGATTAAATGTCAAGCGTCACTCACTTCACATTTAACGTGTTTGTTTTGGTTAAGTTCCTTTTCGAGTCACTCAATATTTTGTTAACAAAAAAGAATAAGATTATTATACATTTTTATTTTAATGCAGACCGCAATGATTCCGTAAAATAATAATAATTTTATGTGATCTAAAAATTCCAGTAACGGAGTTACTTATCGGCTGCGCAGTACATCTCTATCGGTGTCACCTAATTTGAAAAGGAAAACTACAGATTAACGTGAAATTCGTAACACGGAGCGTCTTAGCTTTTTATTAACAAATTAAAGCTTTTCCAGAGGTGAATGTCAATTTTACGATCCATAAAAATTACAGCTGAGACAGGGATTTGAACCAGGGACTTTCATTTCCCCAATTGTACGCCGTAACCTTCTGAGACAAGAGACAAATCTGGTTATAATCAAAAATTATTATTCAAACATAATAAAATAAACGTACTTATAATTTATTTTTGCCATGCCAAAACACAAATGTACTTTATTATATGATTGAATACATATTTTCCATTACTTCTAGATTCAGATTCTTGCGGCAAGTGATTTGGGTACGGAAGGTCCCCTGTTCAAAATCCGAATGTCGGATGCAATTTTTACAGTCCTTAAAATCGACTTACACCACTGAAGATTTGATTTGTTAATGCGAACATGCAAGGGCTCTAACTACATTTTACGAATATCTGATGAAACTGAAGTGAGGCTGGAAAAAAAAAAAGAAAGGAAAAAAAAAAAAAAAAGAGGACACACTTCTAAAGCAATCAGTAACGTTTAAACAATATTTAGTCGTAAAGGACCGGAAATTTCCTAACTCTTTCTATACAGTTCTCCATATCGATCAGCCCGACAGCAGACCGACACCGGGCCGCACCGTCATGCCGCATTTATACTCTCGCCTCGCGTCTCGCCTCGCGCCTCGTGCACGAGCGCTGACGCGAACTGCCGTTTACACTCTCGAAAGAATTCATTCATGGATGACTGGTGGGCGTGCCAGCTATCGTGGTGGGCTGTGGGGGTTTGATCCAATATTTAAACGCTTTCGTTATTTTTTAAAAAATAATTGACTTTTTAAATAGATTTAATGATTTATTTATAATCGTTTCTCGGGAACAAACCGAGTAATATTATTATTGATGCACAATATTACTCGGTTTGTTTCCCGAGAAACGTTTATAAATAAACAACGGCGAGAAAAATTGCATTCATTTATATATTTAATTATGTTGATTTGCACCTTAAAGGAGCAAATAAAACTCTTATAGGTTACCAAAATGTTCTGTGTGTCATTACTTATTTGAAAACTTTTAACTACTGCGTTAAAATCTATTAAGAAGAAAATTTCAATAGTTTCCTGAATTACTATCTATAAACGATAATAACTCCAGAGGATATTGTCAGATTCAGTAGCCACCTCAACTAACTTTAGACATGGAAAAACGATTTGTAGATATTTTGAAATTCGATGTGTATGACTGGATGAAAAATCCTTCTACAGCAAATATTGAAGAAGCTGTTAGAACTTGACAGGAAGAAGGTTTAGAAATCGTAAACATAAATTCGATAGTGATGGATATGAAAACCTGTGGCAAAATAATAAAAAAAACACCTGTCATATCAAAATGTATGACAATTATATTCAGTTTAATGAAACCTTTTCCTTCATATCTCATGTAATCAAGCGCTTGTGCTGTTAATCATAATAGCGCCAAAGAAAGAAACCGAAAGGGGAGACCTTTGTTTGTTCCTTGCAAAATTGACCAAGATATCCAGTTTTTATTTTATCCGCATCTGCCTTAGGAATCTCATTAATATATCAAATAATAAAATCTAATTTCACCTAACTTCGTCCTTTTATATACGCAAAGTATAAATAAAAAGGCAGATTTAACTACAGTGAGTAGTTTTATAAAGGCTTATTGTGCCAAACGTAGCGAAAGTCAGACAAAGTATTTGGCAAACTATTATTATGGGCTTTAACTACCTGTACGTCTGTTTCAGAAGGTATACTTTGATACAAAAGTGGGCGGTAGGTAAAAAGGTTGACTACCTCTGCTGTAAACAATGTGCTCGTGCCTTTGACTCGCGTCAAGAAACCGCCACTAAGGCGAGCGGCACTCGCGAGCTTAAGACGGGTTTACACGCTTCACTTTTCGCAATCACTCATGATGAATCACTCGCAGTGAAAGTGAAAGTGAATTCACTTTTCGTTTACATGTATCATCACAAATGAACCATTCAATTCACTTCAAGATGGCGACAAACAAACTAGTGCGTGTTGGAGTGGATTTAATTTTCAGAAACCTTGTCTAAGGAATTAAAAGTTACATCGTGCAAAAAGTTAATTGAAAAAAGGGAAGTTGGTAGGCGAAAAATTGAGGCTTGCGGCGTGGTAGAATGGGTATTACAGGACAAAATGACATTTAAAAATCATTTTCGAATGTTTGAGTCACAAAGAATTGCTATCAAAAAGTTTACCGCTAATTACAAGACAGGACACTAATGAGGAAATGTCTTCCGGTTAAACTGAAGCTAGGAACTACTCTCAGGTTTCTTGCAACTAGTAAGTGCTTTGAAACACATTCACATTGAAGCACAATTTACACTTTTTTCTGGTTTTAAAAGTTTAGTTAATTCGCTAGATCACCTGGTTCGTAAAGATTTAAAATATTAATAGTCTTATATTGTTAAAAATGGGAGATTCAATTCTTTAATCATGTCCTCCGTAGCCCTATCACTTATGTTTTTATTTTTATAACTTTCAAATTGTGTTTTCTATAAACAATGGTTGTAATGGAAAGATTTTAAAAATAAAGAAATGTTTCTTCTTTCCATTTAAAAACAATTATGTGTTCAAAACAGCAACAATCAGGAACAAACAATTGCGACTGATCCAGGAAGAAGTTTCACTTCGATATTTTGACTGTTTACACGCGTCACTCTTGATGATTCATCCGAGTGAAACCCCAAAAGTGAACGAAAAGTTGAGCCCGCGCCAACTTCTTTCGTCCATCATCTTGGATGATCACTTTGGATGATTCTCTGTTTACACAGTTCACTTTCCTTTCACTGCGAGTGATTCATCCGGAGTTATTGCGAAAAGTGAACCGTGTAAACCCGCCTTTAGAAGAGGCGAGGCGAGAATACGCGAGTACACCGTTTACACTCTCGCGTTCGCGGTGTCTCGCCTCGCCTCGTCTTAGCTCGCGCGAGAGTATAAACGCGGCATCAAAATATAAACCAAATTTATCGGGGCCAACACACGGCCCTGTGTCGGCCGACACGCGGTGTCGTTTGAACTAACTTCAATCTAGTGAGCGACAACAATAAGAAAAGTGACGGTGCGGTGCGCCCCGATTGCGTTGCGGTCTAGTGTGGCCCGACCTTTATAGTTCGGTTTTTGGCTGTTTCAGGAGACATGGCTTGTGCAATGTGTTCCAGTAGGCATCTGGGTTTCAAAGAGATTCTTACTACTATTGCATCTCTTCAAGCACAGGTATGGAACATCCTAAACGAGGAACGGCAGTCGAAGAATTTCTGGAGCCTAATGAAGTAGAACCGGCAAGTGTGGATTGTCAAGTACCTGTTGCAGAAAACGTCTGGCATCGTGTGGATCGGAGAAATTCATCAAAAGTAACCGACGGGAAAATTATATCTTGCCTCTAAGTAAGGCGTTTTCAGTTTTGCAGGAGGCTGAAGATTTAAGTGCAAATGTCCCAGAAGCGCAGCAGGGAAGATTTGTTCGCAGACCCCGAGCGATGCCAGGAGAAGGTTTACTGGTCATTGGCAGCTTCAACGTTCGACGTCTGGAGAAAGCGCTACGAGAACTAGCGTCTAAAAACGGTGCAGACCCTCATACTAACGTATATTCTGTTTGTCTTCCAGGAGCAACCCTACCACGTGTCATGTAGGTCATTCCAAAAGGGATTAGAGAATCGAACTGCCGTCAGTTAAGATTAGCTGCGCACGTCAGTACTAATGACTCGTGTCGTGTTTCTGTTGCTGATATAGTTAAATCCATAGACAAGTAGGGCCAGAAAGCGTATAAAGCAGCGCGGAAAATATCGGTATCGTTCAGTTCTCCATTTGTAGTGTCGTGCCGCGCATCGATTGTGGGGAGGCGGTATGGTGTAAGATTTTTAATTTGAATTGTAATTTGGAGGAGCTGTGTCACAGAAACAACTGGGGCTTCGTCGACCTTCGGCCGAAGATAGCTGCCAGCTGGGACGCATTTGACAGGTCGGGAGTCCATTACACACCGAGAATGGCTACCATGGTGGCTGAAAAATTATGGAACCGTCTTGATATCAGTGATTTTTTTTAGGAACAACGTGGGGTCGAGCATCCTTCAGTCCAACGAAGAGAATGTGCTGATAACCTAGATCTTGGTTCTGGTAATGATGGAGCGAATAAATCGAATATTACAGCTGTAAATACTTCACCAGTTTCGCTTCGGAATATGAATAGGAAAAATGCGAATTTAGACTCCAAAAATAACGATACAAAGCAGCTAAATTGTCGGAGTATTAGAGGAAAATCACCGATTTCCACGCCACAATTGCGACTAATGATGTCGATGTAATACTAGGAACCGAGGGCTGGTTGACTCCAGAGGTTGAATCTAGCGAAGTATTTGCCCCTCAATTCAAGGTTTTCGGATAGACAGAACTACTTCAATCGGCGGAGGAATGTTCGTGGCCGTTAATAAAACCGTCAATTGCTCTGTAGTAACTGAAACAGAAAATGTTTGGGGATTAATAAGGGTGAAGGTAATAGTTAGTAGAAATTTAAAGTTTATAATAATGTCAGTCTATCGACCTACGGATTCTGGATTAGACAACGCGGAGTATTTTAGACAATCACTATAAACAGTATTTCTCAAAAATTTCAGGGACATATATTGATAATGACAGGCAATTTTAACATACCGTCGGTTGATTGGGTCACATGTATGTTCAGGTCAGGCGGAAGAGATAGGTTAATAAAGAAAATGTTCCTGGAATCATTCATGGAAAATTCTCTTGAACAGACGGTCAGAGATCCATCCTGGAGCGACAAAGATGCCGTGTCCATTCTGGATCTTTTTCTTACAAGCAATCCGGATATTGTTGACACAGTTCGTATAGATGACGGTATAAGCGAACACAAGGCGGTTGTGGTGACTTTAAAATCTAGTCTGACCTTGAAACATGATTTTTTTTTTTTCAATTTCATTCCTCCCAGCTGAAGGCTGAGAGGCGGGCTGCTGGAGAGTCACGAAGACTCTTTTCAGCCTACTAGTCTACGGGGAGGGAAGGGGGATCGAAGGTCAGCCATGGCCTTGTAGGGAACCATCCCAGCATTCGCCTAGAGTGACTGAGGAAAATCTCAGTCAGGATGGCCGAACCGAGTTTGACCCCGGTCCTCCCGAATGGCAAGTAGCAGTGCGAAATCACACTGCCCAAGCCTCGGTGTGAAACATGATGAAGATAACCTCTTATATTGCTTCTATAAGACAGATAAGGCGGGTATGGTTGATCATTTGGTGAAAAATTTTGAAACATACTCGTTAAATATGAATGTTGAGGAACTTTGGTATAATTTGAAAGAAATTATATGGACCGGTTTAAATAAATTTGTTCCTAAGAAACTTAATAAGGTTTGTAAGAACTTTTCGCGGCTCAGTAGTGAGGTGAAACGTTTACTCAGGAAGCGTTTACATATCACGGTAAAGAAATCGGAGGACACATCTCATCACCTTGAATTAGTCCAGCTCTGAAGCGGAAGTGCGAAAGGCAATGCGTTAAGCTCTTAAAGAATTCCAGGTCAGGAATTTATCTGAAGATCTAATTATTAATCCAAAAATATTATGGTCTTATGTCAAAGTAATGAGGCACTCGTAAGGTTATGCCATCACTAATGAAGTATACGTTCAATTATCGGAATCCAGCACAGAGGAAACAGAAATTTTGAATAATATCTTTAACAAAGCTTTCACAACAGAAAATGTAGAGGAGATCCCGATATTTAATAAGCGTACCTAGAAAAGTATGAAAGATCCCGTTCTTGACATCGATGGAATAACAAAACTTCTTAGGAATGTAAGAGCCAATAAGGCTCCCGTACCAGACGGCATTCCTAGTAGATTCTACTCTAGGTAATTGCACCATATTTGATGAAATTATATGCCGCCTTCTTGGTTCAAGGAAACATGCCCGCTGAGTGGAAGACCGCCATCGTAAGTCCAGTATTTAAAATTGGGAATGTTAATGATCCTCAAAATTATAGGCCGATCTCGATAACTTCAATATTTTGCAGGATTTTAGAACATATCATCTATTGAAATGTCATGCGGTTTTTGGATGAAGAACACCTTTTAAACTCAACCAAACATGGATTCAGGAAAGACCGATGATGCGAAACACAACTTGCTCTTTTAATTCAAGACTTGTGTCGGGTTATAAATAAACAGTCCCAGGTTGACTTAGTTCTATTAGATTTTAAAACTTAGCGTTCGACGCTGTGCCTCACACAAGATTACTTACGAATGTTCGTAGTTATGGTATATCTAGACAAATATGTGAATGGGTTGCTAACTTTTTGAAGGGTAGAACACAGTGTGTAGTTATTTTTATTATTACTATTTTAATGGCTTTCAACTTTGTCCGCCATACAGCCAAGTTCTTTACGTTTTATAAAAATTTACATTTCAATTCCTTTACAGTTCTATATACATAGTTTACATTCCTTTACAGTCCTATATGCAACAGTTTACTTTTTTTATGACCGTTTACATTACAATTCTTTTACACTTCTAGATACATAGTTTACAATCCTTTACAGTTCTATAAGCAACAGTTTACATTTTATGGCATTTACATTACAATTCTTTTACGGTTCTATGTATATCAGTTTACATTCTTGGTGTTATACAATGGTATGTCGACATGGAATCAGTTAGATTATTATATCTCTTATCTGCACCGGAGTGTTTATTATACAGTTCGTGGGATTTTTCACACTGCAACTTATTCTATTTTGCTCAATGTAAAGCATTGGTGCCCTAATCATTCACTATGGCCTCAAACACTAGAATTATGTCTGGCTGATATGTATGAGGATATCTCTGTTGGGGTGGTGTACTATTGCAAATGTACTAACTTTTTTCCCGTCATTTCCTGTTGGATTTTCTAATTATCTAAGATTTATATTTGGATGTTTCCCTCCTTAAAGAAGGTCATTACGATTTTGAGTATTTCGTGTTTGCTTGAAGCGAGCAGGATGGAAGCGTTGGTTGGGAATGGAATATTACACTTTATGAGTTCTTTTAGGATTCTGTCCTGAAGGTCTGCTTATTTCTTGCATGAAAATAAGGTGGTTTATGTCCCCTATTGCCTGAACAATGCAGTCGCATAGTGGGTTGTCTCTCAATCCTATGCGCTTGAAGTGGATGGGGAAGTTGCCGTGATGGAATCGGCTTCTGATGATGTTGGTTAAATGGCCTCTGTTTACTTTCCAGTTGTGGGTCCACGGTTTTGAGGGGACGCATAGTTGGATGCGGCCGTAAAAAGCTCCTTCCTACTGCATCAAATTTTTATATTCTGATTGCCATATTTTCTTTGCTCTCTGTTTACTATCTTGCAGGAATGCGTATGGGGGAGATTTAGTTCTAGTCTTTGTCAGTTTGAGATGGCTTCTTTGGCAAGTCTGCCAACATATTCATTGTATTTGATCCCCGTGTGTGAGGGTACCCTTATTAAACTTGTTTTGATACCTAGGTTGTTGCTGAGGTGTATCTCGTGTAATATTTCTATTAACAGGGGTGCCATCCTGTGGATCCTCTTGGGTTCTGATATGCTCCTGATAACCTCCTTTGGTCCTCTATTCCGGAATTATCTTACTGATTCTAATATTGCTTCCGCTTCAGCTAAATATATTGGAGTTTGCGATGGTAAGGAGTGTAAAGTTTGGTGTTGTGTTTTGGGGCAATATAATGTGCTGCCTACCCGATCCCCTGAGTTATTTTTGGATCCGTCTGTATATATGTGGACTGTGTTTGGGTCTGAGTTGTCTAGTGGGGCCCTCAGGGAATAGTTGGCGTTGCTTCCCATTATGTGTTACAAGCACTGTACTTGTATGTCTAGAAATCGGAAATGGTAGGGGGCCTCGAACATCGGGTGTGTGGGGTACTTCGTTATGTTGCTCCCCCTTTCCTTCCACTCGTTATACAAGTTGAGTAGCGGAGTGTTGTTCAGGGCACCTGTTTGTTTTTTTGCTTTCTTGTGTGTCCAGCATTTAAGATTACTTAAGCGTTCCTTCAGTGGGTGTGTAGTGATGTGCAGTTTTTCCACTATGATTTTCTCTGTGAGTTGTATTCTTCTTATGGAAAGAGGCCTTTCGACAGTTTTTACTAGTAGCGCGTTAGTTGGTGTAGATCTTAATGCTCCTAAGCATGTTCTAAGGAAGCGATACAACAAGGAGTCCAGTTTTTACAATGCGTCTTTTGTGCCGTTTGTGTAGAAGATGCTGACGTATCTATTAAGGATCTGTACATTGATTTTTATAGGAGTAGAAGTGCGTTAGGATAGGATCCCCATCTTCATCCCGCCACTGTTCTTAAGATGTTAAGTCGATTTGGCTATTATATGTTGGATGTGTTCTCTCCACGTAAGCCGGGAGTCTAGTATCATACCCAGAAAGTGGCTCTGTTTATTCACTGAGAATGAGTGGGGTCCTAGTTGTATCCTGGGTAATTCGGGAATTTTCCGATTTGAAAATGTCACCACTGATGATTTCTCGTTCAATATGTCTAGACCGTTATGGAAGGTCCACTTAATGAACGCCCATATCGTTCAAATGTTCGAAAACATGTTCTACTGTTGGGCTCATAGTGTATATTACAATATCATCGCCAAATTGAAGAGTTAATATTCTGGGAGAAAAGATCTTATCAAAGTCGTGAGTGCATATTATACAGGTTGATTATAGTTAAAGTTTAAGTTTCAAAACGCTCTAAAAAACGAACCACTGATTAGAATGACCTCAAAATTGAACGGCGTATTATTGACGAAGGGGGAAAGAACATGAAAAAAATAGTTCCAAATTTTAGCGACAGATGGCGCTGTAAGCATCAGAATTTCGTCTACAAATGACAAATCGTAAACCAACTGTACTGTTCAGTGTGCATGACTGTTAGTTCCGTAAGCCCATCCACCACGGCAAGGTCGTATTACAGGTATCTTCTGATGCTTACAGCGCCATCTGTCACTAAATTTTTTTTTTTTTTTTTTTTTTTTGTTTTTTTTTTTTTTTGTTTTTTTGTACATGTTCTTTCCCCCTTCTTCAATAATACGTCGTTCAATTTTGACGTCATTCTAAACAGTGGTTCCTTTTTTAGAGCGTTTTGAAACTTAAACATTAATTATAGTCACCCTATCTATAGGAGGGGACTTAATATCGCTCCTTGTGCGAGTTCATTGTAGACCAAACGGGGGCTTACCAGATCACCTGAAGTTGACATATATATGACCCTTTCCGATATGAGGGAATGGATCCGTGCTACAAACTGATGTGGAATTCCCAAGTTGGAGTTTTTTTTGTGCATTGGAACGTTAATTACGACACTGTCGTAAACTGATGAGATATCTAGAAATATTGCTCCTAAGTATTGTTTCCATGTAAATGTAATGTTAATATCTATAGTTATTAATTCTGTGTTATCGAGTATACTTTCTCCCTTCCTAAGTCCAAATTGTGATGTAAGTAATAAGTTATTCCTTTCTAGCAACCATTCTAGCCTGCTTTTTACCATACGCTCTAGTGTTAACCAAACGCACGACATAACAGAGATAAGTCTGTAAGATCCTGAGTGATTAAGATCTTTATTGGGTTTCTTAAAAGGTATAATAGTCTGTGTTCTCCATTCTATGGAGGTCTGTTGTTTCATCCATATTTCGTTAAAAATTTAGTTAGGAGATGAAGTGCGGGGGTAGGCAAGTTGTATAACATCGAGTAATATAGTCTATCTTTACCGGTTGTCGAGTCTTAGAATTGCTTAATATTTTGCTGAACCTCCCACACTGTGAATGGAACGCATAGTTTGTGTTCAAATCGTAGTTCTGTGTTCAGAGAATATTTAATGTTTTTATGGTTGACACTATCCGGTGCAATTTTTTCGGTATAGTCTCTATGCATGAGTTGTCTGTGTTCGTGCTTGCTGTGGGAGTTTTCCTATTATTCAAGCATCTTATCTGATTCCAAATGGAGCTCGTGTTTATATCTTCCCCTAGGTTTTCGTAGTATTTTATCCAGCTAAGATATTTCTGTGTTCTTAATGTTCGTTTAGTAATTGCATAGGTCTGCTTATAGTTTAAATAATGTTCTAAGGTCGGTTCTTTTCGATAGTTCTGATAGCGCTAATCTTCTTTTCGCCCTCGCAGGGGCCTGGTACGCAAGTGCCAGGTACGGGTTTGGAGAACTCGCGGTGCCCGAGCTGGAATCTTGTGAACGCTGCAAGTTTCCCACACCGTAAACTACTACCTGCTTCAACGACCACCGTAGGGCGTGACGGTGAAACGTTGTGTGCCTAGAAGAACGGGGAACTTGGCTTAATCGCCCGGATCGCGAGGACTGAACAAACCTCTTTATATAAAAAAAAAACCTCAACCTCTTGGTCAGACACGTGCGGAGGAGGTGAATGGGTGATGAGGAAGATCGCTCGCTAGCGTGCAACCTCAGGGGCACCTGCAACCCCTGTTGGGGAATATGCTATGGCAGTACGCTCCCCGGACCTTTCCTCCTTTACTCGTGGGAACAAAAATTAAATCTTTCAAATCAAAAAAACTTTAAACCAAAACAAAACTACTATCTGCAACACGGATGGGCTGCAGAATAATGCAACCATCCAAACTACCAAGAAGCTGGAGAGGGTTAGTAGTCCACCCGCATCTGGAACAGAGTGTAACGGAATGGCTTGTATATTAGATAATGCTTTTGTGATAACACATAGGAAGGAAGGGACCTTTGAGAAGGTATTCCCTTTCTATATTTCAAAGGGCTTTGAGGGTATTGCAGGCACATTGAAATCTGTGAAGGAATTGAGGAATGGTACGCTACTGCTGGAAACCTCTACAACTCCTTAAGTGTGAGAACCTCAGGGAGTTCGCCGTAACATGCGAGCTCCATAAAATATTAAACAGTAGTAAAGGTGTCATCACCTGCCACGATTTAATAGATGTAGAGAAAGAGGAACTCCTTAAGGAATTGGGAACTGAAAAAGTGGTCGAGGTTCGCCAGATAACACGGAGGGTAAACGGCAGTCTTGAGAAGACTGCCACTTTCATGCTGACATTCGACACTCCAACTGTGCCAAAGTCAATTAAAGCAGGGTATTTGAATTTGAATGTTCGCCCGCATGTACCAGAACCGATGCACTGTTGCAAGTGTCAAAGGAAATGCCACCTGTGGGAAATGCGGCAAGAGTGCCCATGAGCCAGGTACCAAGTGCACTCCACCACAGGTGTGTAGTAACTGTTCCGATTCGCATCCTGCATGGAGCAAGTCGTGTTGAGTTTATCTCGAAGAACGAAAGATTCAGGAGTATAAAACCAAAGAAAGGATTATGTACGTCGAGGTGAAGAAGAAGGTAAAGGCGCTTGCCCCGCCCGTCTTCACTACTAGCTTCGCAACGTAGGTGAAAACTGCGAGAAAAGAAAGTGTTGCCACTCAGACGTCCACCGCAGGCATGAGCACGAGCACGATGTGCCCTTGCTAGTGTAAATGCGGCGCAAAAGCCGTTACGGTCAGAACACCCAAGACCGCGGATGTCGGGAGCAACACGGCCGCAACCTCGACCACTCCTGCAGCAGTTAAATCCTCACCAGCAGCATCACCAGGCGTAACAGTAGACACTCCTGCACCTACTGCAGCACCTGAAGCTGCAGCAGTCACAGTACCACCTATAAAGCTGCAGGAGAAAATTAGGGGTCCAAAGTTTAAACAAACGGACCCCACAAACTTCATAAGGTCACCATCTTCACCCCCTCCCAGGCTTTCCAGTGACAGGGAGAACAAGGGGAAAAGACCTAGATAAAAGAAAAAAGTGTCTTCGAGGTTTCCGACAATGAGCCAGAGATGGAAATAGGATCTTCCCTGCTGGGAGACTTTAACGCCCATAGTGCATTGTGGGGGTCGACCACCGATTTCCCCAGAGGCCGATAAATTTGTAGATTATTGGAGCAAGAGGAATTGTGGATCCTCAACAACGGCCAAATGCCCCATTTTAAAACTGTTTCCGGTATGTCCTCAGCCTTTGACCTCTCTTTGTGCTCTCCTTCAATAGCGGACTCCGTGCGCTGGGAGGTGGATGGTGACCTTCATGGAAGTGACCATTTCCCAATATGGCTGCACGTGGAGCTCGAGCGTGGAAGAAGAACTATTAATCACAAATGGGATGGCAGCAGAACCAATTGGCAGCTCTACCGCCATTCAGTCACTCTTCGACAATGTGAGAACATTGATGAGAAGGTGAAACACTTCACCGAAATGGTTCACCGTGCAACTGATATTTCCATGCCTAGCAACTCGGGAACGCTGCGAAGAACGCCCGTCTCTTTCTGGAACGATGAATGTCGTTCTGCCGTTCAGCGTCACAGACGGGCCTTGCCCCGGTTCAGGTTGCACCCAACAGCTGACAACCTTGCAGCGTTCAGAGTTGCTAGAGTTAAGGTGCGTCGAGTGATTAAGGAGAGCAAGAGAAAGTCATGGCAGCACTTTGTGAGCTCCATTAACCGTTCCACATCATCAGCAAAAGTATGGGAGTCAATTAGCCATATATGTGGAAGGTACTCTCGATCGCCAGTATCTGGATTACTGGATTAGGGGCGTGTAGTCACCGATGAGCGAAGCATAGCACAGCTGATGGCAGAGTCGTTCGCTGCTATTACTTCGTCCGCCAACCCGGAACCGCCGTTTCAGCGACTACCAACTGCTGCCGAAAGGCATATTCTAAGCTTCGACTTGCCTGATTTTCAGCCATACAATTTCCCTTTTACATTTTGGGAGTTAGAATCCGCCAGGACCCGACCTGATCCAGTACCAGATGTTGAGGCATCTTATTAAAGATCCTAAAGAGTACCATCTAGGTATCTTTAACAATATATGCACCGAAGAACACTTCCCAAACTCGGGGAGAGAAGCAATGCTTATCTCTATTCTAAAACCCGGAAAGAACAAATTGTAGCCAGATAGTTATCGTAGCATCGCCTTAACAAGCTGCATCGGGAAGACACTAGAGCAGATGGTGAACCGCCGCCTTGTCTGGTGTCTCGAATCCCGAAACCTACTGAGTCGCTTTCAGTGTGGATTGAGGAAGTTCCGTTCCACCTTTTACAACCTGATCCTGCTGGAAGCGGCGATACAGGACGCCTTTATTTGCAATCATCTTGTTGGCGTGTTTTTTGATATAGACAAGGCCTATGATACTACCTGGCGGTATAGTATTTTAAAATAACTCCATGAATGGGGTTTTAGTGGAAATCTACCCCGCTTCATACAATCATTTTTAACTCAGCATGGCTTCCGGTACCGAGCCGGTAGGGAAGTGTCAGATGTTTTTAACCAGGAAAATGGTGTTTTCTCAGGGGTCAATTTTAAGTGTTAGTCTCTTTGATATTGCGATTAACAGCATCTCAACTGTAATAAGGAGTCAGATACGGTACTCCTTATATGTTGATGATTTTTTAATTTTTTGTGCTTCATCTAGCCTGGGAAGCGCTGAGCGGCAGCTGCAGCTCGCGCTGAACGGTCTGGATGAATGTTCATTGCGTACTGGTTTTCAATATTCTGCCGAGAAAACCCAGTGCGTACTATTTATTCGCTCTCGTAGCCTTTCACCAGAACCTCTCCATACTCTGAGGAACACCGTTTTGAGTTTCAGTGATAGTATTCGCTATCTGGGCCTCATAATTGATTGTAAGTTAAGTTGGCTACAACATCTAAAAGATGTTAAAGCCAGAGCCCTAAAAGCCCTCTACATCTTAAAGTGCCTTTGTGGCAGATCGTGGGGTACTGGCCGCTCCTGCATGCTACAGTTCTATAAAGCATTTGTACGGTCGCGACTTGAATACGGTTGTTTAGTATACAGTTTGGCACGGGACAGTTATCTGCGCATTTTAGACAGTGTCCACCATGCAGGAATCAAGTTCGCAGCAGGTGCCTACCACTCCAGTCCGATAATCAGCATCTGTGCTGAGTCAGGCGAGCCGCCACTATCCACCCGCCAGCATCTCCTCATGGTGCCACACTACTTGCACATTGCCACAACACCAGGTAGTCCCGTGTACCATTTAGTAATTCGCCCACACTACGAACGATTATATACCAACCGCCTAAGAGCAACCAAGCCATTTAGCTTCCGTACAATGGCTATTATGGAGGAATAAGGGTTTGAGATGCCCCCTTTTATCACCAGGGTTGGGGTAAATCTCCTCCCTGGCTTTTAAAGGGGACCAGAACGATTTTAGACCTGTCGCGGTACAGCAAGCTGTTTACCGCTGACAGTGTTTTTATTAGAAATTTTAACGATGATATGAACCAGCATCACGATTTCACCCCGGTATATACGGATGGGTCTAAGCAAGTTAACGGAGTAGGCTGCTCCGTAGTCTTCTCTCGAGCAACTTACACATTCAAGCTAAACAGCATGTGCAGCGTATACACTGCAGAGTGTTACGCCTTGTTAAAGTCGCTCCAGCATATGAAAGTAAGTCAGGGCCAAAAGTATATCATATGTTGTGATTACCTCATCTGCATTCAGGACTTGGGAAGCATGTTCCCAGCAGATCGTCTTGTCCAAGACATACACGACACCCTCCGATCCCTCCAATCCTTTGTAAAGGAGGTCTTATTCTGCTGTGTACCTGGTCATGTGGGAATCAGGGTGAACGAGGCAGCTGATGAAGCTGCCAAGTTAGCCTGCAACAAGGTCAGAGTTGACTCTGATCCGGTACCAAAGTCTGACCTTGCCTCGGCGGCGAAAATTTTTGTTTCTGACGTTTCGTAGATGCAGTGGCTGGCGGTAGAACATAATAAGCTCCGGCTGGTCAAACCGACCGTTCAGCCATGGAGCACCTCCTTCCAGCGTGCGAGGAGGGATGATGTTCTCCTTACTCGCCTCCGTATAGGGCACTGTCGTCTGACACACAGCTTTCTTCTCCGCCGGGAGGAACCACCGTAATTTGATGCTTGTGGCGTACCTCTGACGGTGCGCCACATTTTAATTGATTGTGTATTGTTTTTTAAACTTAAGGGCAGACGTTGGCTTGGCCAACGATCTGTCCCATATTTTTAACAATGAGACCAGCAGTGTGGCGAGTGTTTTAAAATTTTGTGTTTTGGCCGGTCTAGTGCATAAAATTTTAGGCAGATCGTCCTAGTTTTAAGATGGATGGGTGGCCCCTTTACAGCCTCCCATCCGTGTGCATTTTTTTATTTTGTATATTGTTATAATTCCTGGCTATTATACAGCCAGCGAGACATGTAGTGTTTCTAATTATTCTGTTTGGCTCCTTTACAGCCATCCATGTGTTCTACAGTCTTAGGTCCTGGTGGCCCCTTTAAAGCCACATATTATTTTTGTGATTTATTTTATTTGCTGTCTGTATGGCCGACCCCTTTACAGTCGACCACGCAGACAGTATTTTAGTATCCTTCTTAGCCACAGTATTAGTTTAGGACGCTAATGACCTCGCTGTCGACGCTCCCTAAAGCCACAAAAACAACAACACTAACAACAGCTTCTTTTCGCCACTGCTTTGATGCACTCTATACTCCACCAAATTGTTGGGGGATTTTTGGTGTATTTTCGTCGTCCTGCAAGCGGAATTTATTTGTTTATTGCTGTTGTTATTGCAAGTATTAGTTATTAGTAGGCCTCCATTCCCGACGTATCAGTGAGGATACTTCTAACTTCCTCCTCTAAGTACTGTTTATTCAGAATCCAATCTGCTTTTTTTTTTTTTTTTTTTTTTTTTTTTTTTTTTTTTTTGTAACTGCTTTACGTCTCTTTTTAACTTTGAGGTCTTTAGAGACGGGAAAGGATGGGGGGCAAGGATGGGGGCAAGGAATGGGAAGGAATTCGGCCATGGCCTTTTGAAGGAAGCATCCCGGCATTTGCCTGGAGTGATTTGGGGAAACCATGGAAAACCCAAATCTGGATGCCCGGACGGGGATTCGAACCGCCGTCCTCCCGAATGCGAGGCGAGAACGCTAACCGTTACACCGCCCCGCTCGGTTCCGCTTTGTTAATGTTCCAGTGTTTTGTAGGGTGTTCCTTCCGCTCGTAGTTGGTGTTACAACCTATGGTGAGTTTGATGGGTAAGTGATCCGATCCTAAACTGTCGTTCTGAGTTTGCCAAGTGACTAAGGGTGCAATTTTCTTTTTTTCTTTTTATTTATCATTCTTGTTTCATGGATCCCTGCTGAGGAAGGACCTCTTGGATGTGAAACATGTCATGGATAATGCACATACATATGAGTCATAATCATAGTAAAAACAAGTATATGTTCCAAAGACAAATAAAGAGAGTAACAATACACATTAATTTTTACAACTGAATTTTACAAAAGTCATATTGAATACAATTGATTAATTTGTTCAAATTCTTGAATAGAGTAGAAGGAGTTGCCAATAAGATAATCTCTCAGTTTTTCTTTAAATATATCTTTATTATTTGCAAAATGTTTTATACTCTTGGGAAGTTTATTAAACAGATGTATACCAGAATAATTAACTTAGTTCGACAGATGACGGGTTCCCCCCTACTCTTGGGATTAGTATAGGGGATCCGTTGTTCATCATAACGAGATTTTGGTCTTCTGTCATTTCTATTTAGGATGATCCATAGGATTCCTCGTGCTGACAGCCCCAGCTTCTGCTGTGAGCGTTAATGTCGCCCGCTATTAGATAAGGGGGGTGTAACTGTTTGAAGATGTTATCCCAGTCAGTTCGACTAATTCTAGTTCGCGGGGAGCAGTATATACATAGATACTATTGAGCATTCAAGGTTCTTAAGTCATAGTCGGATTGATATTACTTGGAAAGGGAGGTTTGCGGAATTTATTTTTCCAGGTTTGTGGGGTACGTGATGTCGGATCAAGATTGCCACTCCTCCTTTTCCATCTGGTCTATCGTCTATATATCTCTGATAGTATTTGATGTTAATATTAATCTGTGGTTGGAACAATGTTTCAGGTAATAGCGCAATATCTAATTTGGTATTACGCAGTTCGTTATTCAAGCTTTCCGTGTTAGAATATACTGATCTTCCGTTCTGATGTGGGAGGTTAAGTTGGGTAGTGATTTGAGGAGACTTGTGAGGTCTTACATTGATTGTTGGGAACATTGTTCGGAAGATTTAATAATCTGCTGAAGTGAATTCATTACTTGTGTTGGATCTACTGTGCCATTGTTTCTGTTCAATAATGGATATTATTGAAGTCATCAGTTTTTCTTCATTTGGTGTTCCAGTTGTTGCGGGCTGGTGCCCCTATGGCTGGTGATGATTTTGTGGTGTTTCTGTCATTCTATGTAGATGCGGTGATTAGGGATTGTGGGTTATTGGGTGGCTTGGTCCGTTGCTTCTCCACATTAGGCTTTGGGGAATTCTAACTTGATTGCATGTTATACTTAAATTTGGTGTGCTAGTATTTGACTGCGGTTGATTTTATCGATAGTACTGGTTTTTTTCCACTTGGTGCACCGGTAGTTGTGGGTTAGATTGAAGTATCTCTCCACGGAGACTAGCACGAGGGCTAGTATCTCTCCACGGGGACTAGCACGAGGGCTATGGTTGATGTGGAAGTGAGGCATGGTTGTTAAAGGCGGGAATTCAGTGGGGCTGTTAAACCGAGGCCTGGGATCTATTGCTATTCGGGCATAAAATCTATTTTTAAATGTAGCTACAGCTTCCCTGTATCTGACGTTATTGTACACCATGTGCTGTTTTATTCCTTTTGCTTTCTGATAATTAGGGCATGAACGGTCAGTTACTAAGTGTCGACTGAAGTAGTTGACACAAAATGGTGGGGCTGTCTAGGGGCATGAGTCGACATTGTGCTCCGCTGCATCGTGCCTGACTGCGGCAATGATTACTGCCGTGTCCATAGCGCATACATTTATAGCACTGAATAACGGCGGGGATGTAGGGTTCGACTCTACATCTTACACCGTGTGTGTAGACAAATTGAGGGAGAAGTTGTGATCTAAATGTTAGAATGCATTCCAGTAGTGGGATAATTTTATAATTTTTTGCTGCCCTAGTTTAACGGTTTTTTTTGTTTTTTTTTTGTTTTTTTTTTTTTTGGTGAATCGACTAATATGCAAAACTCACACCCGATTACTGAAAGGATTTCTGTATTGTAGCTATTTAAATACTATTTGTCTGGATAATGTATATTTAAAGTATCGTAGAAGAAGTTAACTGATTGAATTACTTTCAGAGTTATGAATATTACAAATTAAACTAGAACACAGTCGCCAGTCTGGTTAGCTTCATTAGCATGGATAACGATTGTCAAGGTTTTAAGTTGCACACATGGAACTAGTTCACATTTGAACCTTTTTATTTGCATCGTCAAATTTATCCTTCACATCAGAAGCAAACTGCCAGACACTTAAACTAAGGTTCGTCTCCCAAATTGCCCATAGATTGCAGGTTCATATACTTTTTAAACGTAGGGAAACAGTGAATAATTACAATACACTTAACCGAAAAGTTCATGCATCACAAACATACGTGGCATCCAACTAACTATCCTAAACACATATACAGTAATTTCACCATACAGAAAATAGCGATCACAGTTCTCATCAATGCTCACTTATATTCTCAACATAAATATTCTAAACTATTCCATATTAATACTGAGGAAATAACTCGTTGTCTACCGATCAACATTTCAATACAATACACACGCCATAACCCGTCAGTGATACATCCACGACAATGCTTCTACTTCAGAGAGCTTATACTTTACTAACTTATCGATACCTGTATGTTCTGTTACCTTAAATAAAATTACATTAAATGTCTTATGCCTGTTCTATTACAGTATCACTGAGAGTTGTGTGAACGTTTCTCATTACCCTGTTTTTATATTATAGACCTTGGAATATAGGCCTCGAAAACATCAGATTTTACCAGATTATTTGCCGGGTCCCTGTTGCTGACTTCTGTCTTAATTCTATTGTGACCGGAACTAGAAATATTTACTAGGTTGTTAGAAGTCATGAAATCTTGTTCCCTCAGGGCAAATACGTCCAATGTTTTTCTCTTTTCCTTCTACTATATGTACGGTCCACTGTCACTTGGTTCATACCTGTTGTTCGTCGAGTTCTGCTGTGGATTCTGTGTGTTGTTTGCAGTAGTGGATGCCGGTGCCAGGTTGTATAAGGCTGCTGAGCTCTGTGTTATGTGCCGTCTGACGATAGTCTTGCGATTTCTCTGTTGGACGCGTAGATCTTCTTCTATCCTCTTCTTCCGGTACCTGGCGCTTGGTAGTCTTGACACTATAGAATTGATAGCCACACATCGGGTCGTCTGGCTGCGGTTCAGGTAGATTAGGTATTGTGTTGGCTGGGTTATCTTCTTCTGCTGGTTGACTGGTGACTGCACACAGTGCTGTTGATACTACCATACGTGTTGTAATGTGGCTGAAATCTGAATCTCTAGTTGAGGAGTCCCCTATGTTGTGGGTTCCTCCCTCGCCATATAACCCCCCAAACATTGTCTCAGCTGTTCACTCAAGAGAAAACGTTGAATAGAGATTACGATTGTTATCTATTTCAGTTAATAACAAACGTGGATGATTTCTGTTCAGTTCATATCTTATATTTAACTTATAACTGACAGAGTGCTGGTACACTTGACAGGGGAAATATAATATCCTGTTCCGTCTACACAACAATAACTGTACGTAACCACTTCGCGAGCACAAGGAAGTTCCTCATCTGTAGGTTGTGACTAGACTGTGACAGTGTGCAGTTCTCGACGGTGATCATTCATTACTCACCGAAATTAGAATCCGGGGTTCCCCAGGGAAGTTTGATTGGGCCTCTGTTGTTTCTCATGTACATTATTGATTTATGCGAGGCAGTAAGAGGAAAAAAAAGACTAGTTTGCAGATGATCCTATTATTTATCGGAAATAAAAACCCAGGACGACTGACCTTTGTTACAAGCGGATGTCATGAAAATAATCCCTTGTTTCTAGGACTGTCAGCTTGACTTAAACGCTAAAAAATGCCAAGTAATGCGTGTAAGTTAAAAAGCGACCTATTAACCTCTGAATACAAAATTAATGGCAATGTCAGAACGTTAGATTCCGCTAAATACCTAGATGTAAAAATTTGTAACTATATTGTTGTGAAATGAACATATTGAGTAAGGTATTTGAGAAGTGCAAATCATATGCTCCGATTTCTAGGTAGCAATTTAAAACAATGTACACAGGAAGTTAAATCGATTGCATATAAAGATCTGGTGGGTCCTCAGTTAGAATATTGTTGTTCTGTATGGGGTACTCATCAAAAAGGTTTAACGGAAGCATTGGAGAAGGTCTAAAGAAGAGCCACCCGATTCGTTACAGGTATATATAGCTTGAGGGAAAGCATAAGTGCGATGTTGAATGATTTGGATTGTGAAGACCCGGAAAAACCGAAGGCTTTGCTGTCGGCACAAACTGATTAAAAAATTCACGACTAACCTACTTCAGGATGACAGCAAAGACATATTATTACCAGTTACATTCATATCAAGGAATGAGTGATAAAATAAGAAAATAGAAATCATGGGTAGAACCGATTTATTTCAATACTATTTTTTCAACGAGCGATTAAGGAATGGAATAGGAAGGAGTTATCGAGCCAGAGAATTCAGATTCCGATAGGAGTAGGTATCTATAAACCCCTCCGGCCATTCTGATCTGGATTTTCCATGGTTTTCCCATATCGATACAGGCGAATGCCACCAGCATTGTTCCAAAAAATAACCCATGGGCGCCTCCTGCCATATTCCGTATTTCCATTCCTATGCACAAATAGTTACACATTAGGATTGGTATAATGCACCCTCCGCCATCCACTTTTAGTGAATCGTGGAATAATAATAATAAGTTGACATATAGCTCGAATGGATGACTCACGACTTACCAAGAAAATTTTCCACATAGTCAACGGTCCGCGACAAAACAAAGCACGCTGGTTTGTAGAAACCTAGAAGGACCTTCACAGAAGCCAGCCTTGACCCACTGACATCCACACGCAGTAAATACAGGCAATTGATCACCTCACATAAATTTGCCCCTAAGAGCCCAACATCAAAAAATTTGAAACTCAGAAATGCATGGACACAAGAGAGACGTCAAGCCCACAGCGAAAGGATGAGGATGTTTTAGGAAAATAAGAAGAACAGCCAGAAGAATAAGAAGGACAATGCAAATTATTGGTTCCACGCGGCTCCTTAGCGGGCTAAACGATATAATTAAAAAAATAATGTGTTGACATTTATGTGTTACTCGTAAGGCTTACAGACAGAGGCGCATTTAAAGCTAATATGAATACAAGTTATTAAAACATCATCAAATGAATTCCCTTTTTTATATTGAGCCAGCAAATGGAAATATTTTAAAGAATACTACAAATAGACAAGAAATGAATGTACTGAAAATAAGACATATGATTTTAACATTTCCTTGGGGTGGTCGATCAACTTTAACATCTTTAACATTTTACAAACAGAACTATCATTGCCAGATGATAAAACAAGCATGAAATAAATGGTGCCAGAATGCTTGAGACTTTGAATTCATAAAATGAAGTGATTGAAAGCCAAATAGGCTCCTAATCGGTCAATTCTCCTAGCCAAGGCTTATAAAGGGCACGAACTCGATGAACCAAAAATGCGTACAGTGTCGTTGTTAGTAGAAACTCGTTACCATTTCATGACTAGATGACTTGGAGCAGCGAAAGCGGTTATGATACATTAGAATTTTGCATCTATTCAACCTAACAGTAACTTGAAAGTACTTGTAAAGCCACAAAGTCGGACATTGCCATACTGTCCGTTTACCTTAAATTGCAACTGCTTTCTTCAGAAACTGGTAACATGAGGTCCTGTCCCTTCATTGTTGGTGTCACTCGTCCATCTTCTTCTCCCTCCATCTTCACCAAGTCATGCCTATTTCGGTCGTACTCGGCGATATGGGCACAAAATTAATGGAATTTTAGGTCATCTGATAATTTTAATATTATTAATTGGCTCGCCAAGAGATTCTCTGAATCACCAGGCAATCTTTATTGGCTGGTGCTGTGTATACCTACTGCAGGAATGATCGGCACACCTCGCGAATCTTTTGAACCTCCCGATTCGAAACTTCCCGGCCATATGTAAATCAATGTCCGTTGTTAAGGCTGGTATTTATTTTTCTGTGGAGCCCTCAACCCTTTATTTGTGGCTCTCTGAGAAACAAATGGTCGCTGGGGCCAGCAGACGCTCACCCTTTGTTATATGGGAGGGGTTTACCTATTGTGCGATGTTGCCAGGTATACAACACCGGTAAGTTCCGCTGAACTTCTTCTCTACCCGTTCAGTGAGCTACCGGTTTGTAATTAGGCACATATGAATATTTCAGAAAATATTCTCCATTACCAGTATTTTAACACATTAAAATTGTACAGGTGGACCCATTTCGGTCATACTACTACAAGGAAAAGGGATTAATTGCATTGAGATCTCGGAGCAGAGCTAGGCAATCAATTATTACATAGTTATTTCCAAGAACAGCTATCGAAACTTCTGTTATCACAGTTATGATATAACGCAGATGATCAACTAATTAATACCACCACGATATTGCAAGAAGGATGTTAATCAGTTATTAAATCAGTGATTTCGGATACTGGTAGTGAGTTGTCTATCAGCGTGACATGATAGCACAGGTAAAAAACAATGAGTAGCACCTCGATCTCTGATTAATGCTAATCAATAAATACTAACAGGTTTTGCAGAAACCAGGTAGTGTAACATTATCAACATAAAATCAGAATTCGGATAGCAAACATTGAATAACTCCGCGATCTCGCAACAAATCTTGTGAATCAATTATTAACACAGTTATTTCAAAATACGGCAATGTAATTAGTCATCATTCTGGTATTACAACACATATAGTGAAACAATAAAAACCACAGTTATTTTGTTACTATGTGGTTAATGAATCGTTAAAACGGTGATTTCGGAAATAGGAAGTGAATCTTTTTACTGTCAATTCAATATCAGAACATATACTAGCTATCAGTTCATACTACCGCTATGTCATAGCAAAGCTAGGGAATCAATTATTAATGAAATAGTGTGAGATCACTGCTGGTGAAAATTCCTCTATCATCCTGATATCATAACACAAATAGTAAGCAATGAATATTCTGGCGATATCGTAACGAAGAGTCAGTCAGTTTTTAACATAGGCCTACAGGTTTGAGACCGTATCTAGAGAAACTTCTATTATTAACGTGTCACTGGAACAGATAAATAAACAATAAATACCAGGGTGATATAGTATCAGATTAATTAATAAATTCTTAATACAGTGATTTCGGAATACAGGTAGCGAAATTTCTATTAAAAAAGTGACATCAGTACATAGATAGTACACGATGGATTGCATGACTATCTCCAACCAAGTCAGTCTAACATTTATTCGCACGGATATTTGAGAATACAGCAAGTGAATCTATTTATATCGCCATGATATTAGAACACAGATATCAAACAATGAACTGATAGATAATCAGTTATTAATACAATGATTTCGGAATGCAGGTAGTGAAAATTGCAGAACGCAGATAGTAAATAGTGAATAGCACTGCGATTTCTAAATACAGCTAGTTAAACTTCTATTCTGATATTAGAACATAGATACTCAAATTATTAAATCTCTGCAATTTCTGATCAAACCTAATAAATCATTTAATAACATACTGATTTTAGAACTCAACTGATGAATGTTGTATAGTCACTTTTTTGCTATAGCACAGATAGCAAAACAAATAATAACAATATGATATAAAGAAACAAACAGGTGATTTCGGGATATAGCTGATGAATGTTTATTATCTATGTGATACAAAAACACAAAAAGTCAAACTATCAATACCTAGCAGTATCGTAAGAGAGTAGTCAATAAAGTATTAACATAGCGATTTCCTAGTAGAACTAATGAAAATTGTATTATTGAACATGATATTATAAGGCAAATATTCAAGCAATTAATACAACTGTGATCTCAAAACGAAGCTAATTGATCAGTGATTTGATAATAGAGTAGGTCAGTCATTTAATATCGCCACAGAGAGTGGGATGTTCTGTAGTTTAGTGGGTGTGAAGTTCCTCCTATATAAGGCCAGTTAATCATATTTAATAATTTTCATTAATTTGCAACTCATTAATCATTACCATCGTTTACGGATGAAAGAGGTGTTTGAATTGATTTTATAGGCAGCGATAAAGCTAAAATGATGTCTAAAACTGACAATTTATTTTACCAAAACAAATGCTCATCAGAGTGGATGTATATTTGCTTTTATATCCACGGACAACAAAATGTTGAAAAAACAGACCTACGTCCTAAATTAACGGTGGTTATATAATACCAATCAATATTGTAAAGTAAAGTGAAATAATTTGACAGTCAGATCAATTGTAATTACCACGACTTTACTAAAATTACAAAATATATACATGAAAAAATAAACAATGTCGGGTAATGGAATGTTCCACCTAATTTTCCTTTTTGGATTACGATTTTTGTATAACAATTAAAATTTGAATCAAATACACTGTAGAGAGACTGTTTATCACGCAGATCGATACGCTCAAGGGGGTGCAAATACTTTAAAATCAGAGGCAGTCTTTTACTATTCTATTGCAGTTGTAGTCGCAATATGTGTCGTCACTGCCTGAAGAAGTTTACGTCCAGCCACTGCTGGCTGAAAAATTCTTTGATATTTCAAAACTTAAGTACTCGACGCTTATTTGAAGCTTCCATTTCGACTCGTCTCATCTACAGATTCTAACACGAAGACCTCCTTCCAGCAAACCTTAAGACTTGCTAATCCTCTAGAATCGTCTTTGGTTCCCTAGTTATCTACTAATCAAGGACTGGTTTCGGTTGTCAGATCACGAGATAGTCTCCAACATGTAAAAAAATTGTAAATAAAATAATAACATTTTAACAGTTTTTACACTTGACCGCTCATTTTCTTTCTCACAAGCATTCATAAAATTCCTAGCATTCACCCGTTATGATGGGCTAGACGCATCGTTTGGCCTCAGTAAATTTCGTTGAAATTCGAGTATAGCTCTAAACCTCTCACCCTTCCTTTTAGTCTCCAAAATTGTCAGTCCGAGACGAATACATCTACCCATAGTGTATTGGGTGCCTTAGTGCGAAATCTACGTTACAATTATCTTTCATACCTTTCTGGTTAATAAAAGGGAATTTTTAATTTTTATTTTTATGATGGAGTGAAAATTTATTAATTTTGCAAGAATCTCGATGTCAGTTGGAATTTAGGAAAATTGACACAATATGACATTTATTTTCTTATCATTGGCGATTACAAGTATCAGCGAATTTACCGTTAACATTAACACAAATTGGTAAAATCATAAAAGCAACGCTCAGAGGTACAATTAGCCGTCATGAGCAAGCAAACAATTATATATTTACTTTTAAATATCTCTCAGAATTAAAATGCAAAAAATAATTACAATTGGAAACAATGAAAAATACAAGTTATGATGACCTCAGACAAAGGTATCATAATACTGTGACTTTACAGTTAAAAAGAAAATCATGGGCGCCACGAATGAACAACATCTCATTCGAAAATAACTAGTCCTGGCAAATTATGCCGCTAGCTCAGTGGTTTTTCAATTACAAAGTTAGAACATGGATCTATCCTCTCAAAATCGCTTAAGGATTCAGTTTCACGGAATGCACAATCAGATGGCTTGGTCGTAATACGTTACCATTGTAGTTCTGCGTCTGATGTCTGCGGTGACCGGAGATGACCCACGGTATGTGAGATTGTCTCACAAGACAGCTACAGACACGTCCTGTCTGTTAATGCGCATCATCGCATTACTGGCGGTGTCGCCTTGATAAGCCTGCTCCAGCAAGCCGGCAGCCAGAAATCATACAGCGACAGTTGGCGAGAGAAGCCAACTTTCCAAGTCCACCTCAGACTAGACTCGCCTAGAATCGAATGTAGAATCTCCAGCTCCTCGCTCTTCGGTCTGCGAGGACAACTTCTGACTCCACCCCCTTGCAGTCTCGAAGATCACATTCAACAGAAAATTCCCAGGATTTTAAGTTATATGCTCATTTGGATTGTATCTTCAGGTTGGCACCTAATGTCAGGTGACATCCCCGATATCTCATTTGCCCCGCGTAACTAATAGAGGTCGGACGTATTCGGCTGCGTTCGGGGACGACTCTGTGTTCGGGCGGCAGGCATTTCGCGCCAACTGAGTGACCTTGTTGACCGCCCACCCCCAGGGAGCAGAGTGTGTCGTCCGGCAAAACCTTAAATCCGGGACTTCCTGTCGCCATGGTTCGGGAAGACCACGATTAGCTTCAAGCCTACACAGCTCAATAATTCTTTAATATTCGCTTTAACAAGATACACTGAATGTTCACCATTGCATTAAGTCCGCACTTGGAAACTTGCGTACTTTAGGAAATTACAACAAAAATCTATTTAGGTTGTCGCCCAAGATTTATGTAAATAACTCTTATATTATTATTTATATAATAAAAAATGCACATTGGAACGCGGCGACAGCGCGTCACGTTACAATAGTGATCACCCTCTATTCAGCTCTGATTTTACATCACCAAGATGCGGGCGGTAACTTGAGGAGGTGGTAAATGGAAAATTCATGACACTGATCTTTTTTTTTTTTTTTTTTTCTTTTTAGCTCTACTCAAGTATTTTTCTCTCGCTCGGAGAATTAGTAGATCCGCCAGTCAGCACAAGGAAATCCCAACTCCATCCGAGGTCTGATCCTCCCAGCGTTGGAAGTATTTCAACACATGCTGACTGAAAACATATCCGGCTAGTAGCGTCATACTGCATGCATCAGTCTGTTAATAAAGTAAATATATGGTTTGAATATCGTTTATTAAAAACAATGTATGGTTGAATACCATTACAAGTGTGAAACAGTTATTATCACCGTAATCTCGGAACAAACGTAATTAGTCAATTAATAACTAAGTTATTTCTATTATCATCGTGTTATTAAAATACAGACACTAAAAGTATTGATATTAACAGGATTGGATGTAATCTATTAATTGTTTACTCGGTGAATTAGGATTAGTAAAACATTTACTATCAATGTAATATTACAAAACACACATTAAAATACTAATAGTTTCACGATATTAAAAAAAAAAGCCGGTCAATTAATTCCTAACACAGTGATACTGAAATCGATATAGTGATAGACTTATTTTTACCGTGATGTATAGAAGCCGATAGTAAATTAATTAATATTACAGTAATCTCGGATCAAAGCTAGTGAACCAATTATCAGCATAATTGTTTTCGGAGTATGACTGGTGAATCTTTAATTACTACCTCGATATTAGATGAAATATAGTCAAACAATTGATAGAACCACGATCTAGTGCTAGACAGTCAATTATGTTGTCAAATTATTACCAGCGCAATTTGTAATATCACCATGATATGCGAACGCAGCTTATTATAAAAGAGATTTCTTTATACAGGTAGTGAAACATATAGTATCATCGTGATATTACATGATATGTATTAAAACAAATAACCTCTCTGCAATATAGAAACAAAGCTAGTCAATCATTAACAAAGTGAATCCAGTATACTTATAGTGAAACACACATATTATTGTGATAACACAACACAGGTAGTCAAATATTTTATCAGCATTGTGATCTCGTAACAAATCTAGTCTTAAATCTGGTCTTTCAATTAATACGCCTTTTCTAGTTTTTCTTCTTCCTAATTTCTAATGGCTTTTTGGTACCAGGATTAAAAAATTTTTCGGATGCACGTTAGTAAGTAAATTGCAGTGATATCACTGATATAGTATTTTATTCAGCTAGTATAGAAAAATAGTTAAACGAATAAACAGAGTTGCTTTTATTTGTTTGCAACAGTACACCCTACTCCTGACGCTGCTAGTGATGGTAACGTGTGCTGTTCACCAAATGTTGGTCAGCCTGGCCAAGATGGCGGCTCTGTGCACTGTGTGTGGATCGTACATAACACTGCGCACTTTGTACGCGAGGTCAGTAATCACAATAAAGATGATTATTATCAGTGAGTCTTACAATTTAAAAAAAAAAAAAAATGTGGTAATTTGTCTGATGAAATCATATGAGGACATACTATCAGAATCGGCATAAGAACTATCAATTTAGTACCTTTGTGATTCAGTGCCAATTTATCAGTTATCGGAAAACTTTCCTCGAACTGGCTTGGATGCTATATAAATGATTGTTGTGTTTTGTTCGGCAGAAATATTGTAGATGTGCAAGTTGAGGTGGTGGTGCTGGTTGGCTCTATGGCAGCGCTCATCATACATGCTCGCCACACTGAAGCCACCTACAGACTTGACTTCCTGTGGAAGCTTCAAGCTACAGGTAAGCAGCAGTGTACTTTCTTGTTATATTTAATCTATTAATGGTGTGCATATGTTTAGTTTAATCTATGAGAGTTTACTGTTTGTAGTCAGTGCTCATCGGTAGCAGTCGGGTGACAGTTAACAACAGCAGCCGGGTTTCGCATTATATTTACCTTTTGGTGTTGTCAATTCGTTAAATTTAATTTCTAATAAATTATTGTTTGTACCCAGTTCTCATAGTTAAGAGCAGCAGCTTAGGTTCTCATTATACTGTCCGTTGTTTTTAATCTGTGATATCAGTGACTTGTGTAGAAGTATCTCTTTTATCCGCTTTTCGGTTCCAGTGCCTATTTTTTTAAACAAAATAAAAAACAAATGATAGTATGTCTAGGGCAGCGATTGTTGTGTACGGACACAAGCTGAGGTAACTGATCTGCACACACAGCTTGCAGCTGTGTTAGCGGAAGTTACACAACTGGAATTTGCTGTAAAGGTTGCAGAAGATGTAATAAAGGGGGACTCTGATGAAGCCATGCCACCACAGATTCACCCATGCCAACCATTGCACCTGCAACCCAGGCTGAGAGGATACAGGATGTGCATCAATTACCTGTTGGTAACTGCCGTGTGGTTACTAGACTTCGAAGCTGCATGCGGGGGCAGTCAAGCAGGATTATAGGTCAGGAGGCCCAGCATGTCCAATCGCTACAAACGGTTTGACATATTGTATGAGGCTGACTATGTCCCACAATTGTTATCTGGAGTTCGTGGATCCCCCAGCCTGCTAGGTCTAAGCAATCGCAAATGGAGATTCTGGTAGGCGGGATTTCTAACGTTAGGCGGTTTATAGAGCCCTTTAGGGAAATGGCTGATTTTTCGGGGAAGAAATCCAGTGTCAATTTGGTGTGTATTCCCGAGGGCCTGATCCAAAATGTGGAACAGGTCCTCCCGGATGCTATTGAACGGACAGGGTGCAGCCAAGTGCAACTCGCTTTCTAAGATTCTCAAAGAAAACCCAAAAAACCCTTACGAATCGTCAGTTGTAGTGACAACAATACGCCAGTAATAGTTCATGATAGTTTAGAGTTTAAAGAAAGCAGCGATAAAGCTAACGTACTTAACGCAGAATTTAAAAATCCATTCGCTGATGAAAGTAAGGATAGCATATGGTATTCCTAATTCATGTGGAGTTAGAGACGGTTTCGATACAAATTGATACTGCTGGTATCATAAAGCATTTAGAGCTCCTGAAGTGGGTGAAAGCAACTGGTCCGGATAGATCGCAGTAAGATTTTCAGAGTACGCGGCGGAAATCTTACCGTTTCTGTCTGAAAGATACAGTAAATCCTTAGAAGAGAAAAAAGATCCTTCCGACAGGAAAATCACGCAGGATTTTCTAACTGGTCGCTCGCAGTATATCGTCGTTGAAGGAGAAGCGTCTTCTAATCTAGATGTTACATTAGGTGTTCCTCTAGAATGTGTAATAGGCCAACTCCTCTTCTAAATTTTCATAAAATTATACGTTGGAGACAACTTAAAGAGCAGTATGATACTGTTTGCTGATGATGCGGTCATTTAAAGGGAAGTAAGGAATTTGGCCGATTGCTTATAAATTCAAAACGACCTGGATGTTATTTCGGCAAGGTGATACAAATGGTAACTTATACTAAATTTTAAATGTTCAAGGCAATGCGCATAACTGACAAAAAGAATCAGTTTATTCAGAAATACAAAGTAAACTGCTCAGTTATTGAAATGGACGACTCCGAGAAGTATTTGGGCGTAATAGTACAAAACAACATAAAATGGGACTTACACATTAACTACGTCGTAGCTAGATCTAACTCTATGTTGCAATTCATAGGAAGAATCTTGATAATTTGTAATACATAAAAATAGGAGAGAGCGTTAAAAACTCTCGTGCGTCCATATTTGGACTACTGCTGCGCCGTTTGGGACCGGTTTCGTTGGGGACTGATTAACAGTATAGAGAAAGTAAATAAATGAGCCGCTCGATTCATGTTTGCTTGCTGTTGACATTATGAAAGCGCCACAGAACTGGTTCATAAATTGGGATGGGAGTATCTGGTAGACAGACGGCGTAGGTATCGTGTTGAATCTATTGGTAAACATTTTCATTTACAAATGCGGTTAAATACTTTGTCACACAACCAATTCGGGCCACAGTATCAGGAGTGATAAGATTAGAGGAATAAAATGCCGCAATGACGCTTTTCTTCCCTCGTGCTGTTCGGGAATGGAATGCACGGAGTAGAGATTAATTTTGATGCAAAGCACCATCTACCACTTACAAATTAGTGAACTGTAGTGAACATACAGCTAGAACATTATGATCACATACATACTAGCCGTTATCTCCACCTTTGGGACGGATAACAGCAGTAACGCGTCTTAGAATGGAAGAAATGAGGCCTTGACAGGTCACTGGAGGAAGTTGGAACCACGTCTGCACTCACAAGTCACTTAATTCCTATAAATTCCGGGGAGACAGGTGATGAGCTCTGACGCCGCGTTCAATCACATCCCAGATGTGTTCGATCGAGTTCTAATTTGGCAAGTTGGGGGGGGGGGGTCAGCTACCTGCCAATGTGTTCCTCGAACCACTCCGTCATACTCCTGGCCTTGTGACATGCCGCATTATCTTCTTAAAGAATGTCACTGCCGTTGGGAAACACGGTCGTCATGAAGGGGTGTACGTGGGCTGCAACCAGAGTAGGATACGTTTCGGTGACTTGCACGAGTTCCACTGGATCCATGGATGCCCACGTAAATCTTTCACAGAGCGTAACTGAGCCGCCGCCAGCTTGTCTCCCGGCCGCAGTACAGGTGTCAAGAAGGTGTTCTCCTGGAAAACGACGGATTCAAAGCCTCCCATCGGCATGATAAAGAAGGAACCGGGATTCATCAGACCATGCAACGATCTGCCACTGCGCCAGCGTCCAGTGACGATGGTCACCTGCCCATTTTAGTCGTAATTGCCGATGTCGTGGTGTTAACATTGGCACATGCATGGGTCGTCGGCTGCGGATGCCCATCGTAGGGAGTGTTCGGTGCATTGTTTGTTCAGACACACTTGCACTCTGCGCAGCATTAAAGTCTTGTGTTAGTTCCGCGATAGTTCGCCGCCTGTTTTGTTTTACCAGTCTGCCGAGCCTACGACGTCCGACATCTGTAATGAGGGCTGGCCGCCCAAATTCTCGACATTTGGACGTGGTTTTACCTTCGTTTCACCAATTGTTGAGGACACGCACCACAGCACTCCTCGAATACCCGACAAGTCGTGCAGTTTACGAAATGCTCGTGCCGAGCCTCCAGGCCATACAATCTGCTCTCTGTCAAATTTGGATAGATCGTTCGCCTTCCCCATTCTAAACAAGGATAGCACGATCACTACATGCACCGTGCGTGTGTCTGACTAGCAGTTATTGTTCGTCAGGTGACGCTGATATCACCTGGATGTACTTATTTATATCGATAGTAGGTAGGTGGTCATAATGTTCTGGCTGATCGGTGTATGTAGATGTAGGAGGTTATTAATTGATGAACTGAATGACTGCAAATAAATTCAAGCTCTTTAAAATTGGATCTTAAGATTCTGCATCAGATATTTTGGCTTTTCCATTACATCCCTATGCCTGTTTCATTCTGCTATGCTGAAGATTTGGATGTTCTAATCATTCCCATTGTTTAACATATGTTCCACTTTGGCAGAACTGAGAGTTCGGGAATGATTCCTATGCAGTACATGACGCAAAGGGGCGTCACAATGTTTTGTTGCTAAAAGGGCATAAGAACTTCGATTACTGTATTAGGTACGGATGGGCCGATGTTGGTAATAACAGTTTTTCGCAAGCACAAGTTAATTAGAAGACTGCTACCTATACAAATACAGGCGTGGTAAATATCTATAACAGTAATATATGAATGAAATTTACGCATCTAGAAATATAACAAAACGCGTGAACCTGAAGTAAGATCATACTTCTTTTTCACCCTACCCACGTGTCGCTTACCATTATTGTACCACCATGCTCATATGCATCCGAACGATCTGAATCGCTCATCGCTATATTTAATCCCAAACCTTATTCAACCCTTCCTACAAATCTGCTTGCACAGTCCTATGCCCTGTAGGATGTATAGTCACGTGAATATCCAAAAAGTGAGACACACACCTTATAAAAAAGTGATACATTTTAATATATTCGTAATACAAACGCTTGGATCAAAAGAAAGGAAAACGTTATACCGACCATATTTCACTTCAAATAAGTAGATATTAATGACAAAATCAATATTTGCTATGTGTAACTATTCTGGGTAAAGATAGTTTTAAGTGAGAGCGTTGACAAATAATTGCAGATTTTTGAAGTTAATTAATTTTGCTGTGTGCTATTAAGATATATTGTTTTTTCACTACTACATTTAAATATATTTTTTATAAATATACGGAAAAACATATAACTAAATTACTGTTGTCGGTGACACGAGGTGACGTCAACGCAGTTTGAGTTGACGGTATTTTAGCGTCATAAAACTTATTTTCACTTATCATTATTATCGAAAGCACTTTAAAGCTCACTGAATACTCATTTTAAAACAAAAACAAAACACGATGAGGGTTCAGTAGATGAAGACAAAATTTCACATAGTCTTGTCACCTTTGTGGTTTTAGTGGTGTTTAGTAAGTAGGCAAAGAACAAAAAACTAAAACAGCTTTTTTCCGATAGAAATATTCTGTGGGTGCTGCTGTTAAAACTCAAACGACGGGTGAAACGCTGGTTGGCTGTTCTTTCAAAATAATAATACAGGTAATAATAAAAAAATAAAAAATGAATTGGTAAATATCCAAGGACGTGCACTGAAAACATTTCGTAATTAACAAACTGCTGCGTTTGCCAGCAGACACGTACGAAATTATGGGTTCATTTCGCATTTTATACGCTTTTTTCTACTTGAAATTATTATAGTAGACCAACTTTTCACCCCATATTGATGTTGATACTACGGTGAGCTCTTCAGACAGTAGTCCGTAAAGAACTCTCACTTATTTAAGGGGTAAAATTATTACCAGTCATCCGGTTACCCAGAATACACCCAGAAGGTGCACAAGTGTGAAAATTTTACATGTTGATACTAGTGCAGATCTTAAATTCATAAACAATTGTTTTCATATTTTGTAACTGTTGTTTATGAGACTGCACAGGAATCTGGGAACAACGAAACGTAATGCTCGTCAACACGCGTATAGGAGTTGTTGCCACCTCTGCTGCCGTCTTGGTTTGTAGTTCTCAGCCGCTAGCACCGTAAGCATCGCGGGTGCCACTGCCATCCCGGAAACATGGTGGCTAGCTTTCGGTTAGTTCCTGGAGTAGACGGTTCGAGTACAGCCACAGACATAAGTGATTTTCATGAACGGTTACGTTCTGACTGTACTGTGGATCACTAAAGACACATTATACATCAATTGAGAAGCTAAAACAATGTAGAGGATGCACGTATCGATAAATTAAGGCAAATACTTTCCTGGTCTATTTTTTACCAATTGATTCTTTAAATGTGTTATATATTTTGAAATGTTACGGAAAAGATTAATTCACAAGGATTGGTAAGGATTCCGGCTACGGTATTTGAGTATGAATTAGTTCTCTGTTAGTCTGAAAGTATTTCGTTAATCATCTGAGAACCAAAACATTGATTTTGTTGACCATGGCATACAGAAAATTACTGACAAATATACTTGAAAGTGGACATCCAGACTGTCAGTGCCAGCAGAACTGGTAATATTTTCAATGATTTCATGGAAAGAATTATATCTTCCAAGGCTTACTCTTAAGTTAGAAAGCAAGCGAAAGTTTCTATATGATAAAGCTGGTTTGTGTAGCAGTTACTGATTCAGAATGCTATTCAGACCTCCTATTATCAAAAGAGATTGATCTAATGTCTTCGTTGTATAGACCTACGTAAGTGACGTTAAAGGCAAAATTATAGTCAGAACCGATAAACTTCTTGACCATAAAATGTCTAACAATTTCGGTCAAATCGCTTAAATCAATTAATGAAGGGTTGTCATAGAGAGCTTAACTGTCTCCTGTAGTATGCTTAGTACTGGAAGGAAATTATTTATTGATATTCACCAATCTAAACTATATATCAAAAAATTTGTTGCCATCACAGCTATAGCAGAATGGAGTTCAAAACATTGAAGGCATATTGTATTGTCCGTCAGGTATGATAGAAACCACACGTATACTATAGTATCGGGAAAACGGAGAAGACAACAGGTGGTGGACGATCGATAGGATTTCTATACTCTCTTTTCTTGAACTGATCTCACGGTCTTGCTCGATTAAATAAGCTGGTAAAGACTGAATGAGAGGAGTGCACTTTGGAGGAATGGTCTTTATAGTGCACGTTGGTAACTTTTTATAGTCCTCAAGCTTCTCATCATCTCATTAAAATAATAAAAATGTTTCCGCTAGCGATATTCAATCCGGCGACGACTGGCTTAAGAAGAAGAGAGCTTGCTCGTTGTGCCACTCTCGCCTTGACGGTTTCTTAACGTTTGAAGCATTTGAACGCAACGAAGAATTTCAATGCCGATTTGCTCGATAACGGTGAAGAATCGCATGTTATAGCTTTGCCAAATTACACCTCTGGCTATGAGCTTTTATTACACAAAGTGTGAATCGAATATAAATTTTATGCTAGCTGCTCTGGTTTCTATCTGCGTCGTAATCATGTCGTCTGACCTTTCTCAAACTGCACACATGTTTCAAAAATAATTATTTTAAAATAGAACTAACATTACATTTCAGAACCAAATAGCTTATTGTGGGAATTATTTATCTAATTCTGCAGGTGGACTACAATTATTAAGCACCGTTGTCAAAGAAAACAAAAATATTATGTAAGAACATGAGAGGAAATCGCGTGAAACTAAATATTAGCATTGTAAAAAATTAAAAGACCATCGTCATTCAAAGATTTTCAGCCAGATTGCTATCATAGAACAAACATAAATTCTTATATAATTGGTATAAGTAAAGGAAGTTAATTGAGAATCTGTGTTAGAAGCAGAGAGTTCTTAAATTACCGTTTTTTTTCGTTTTCTACAATGCTGTTAGTAGTTTCCGTACACATTACCATATGTGCTTTACAGCATTGCGATTGGATACCTACGGGGGTTAAATGCTAATTGCTTAATAAAATACGAATTGTTCTGCGTTATTCTTTGTGTGGAATTACTTCACTATACTAACATAAATAAATACCAGCATTCACCAGTATTCACATGGAGTGATTTGGGGAAACCTTGGAAATCCCAAATCTGGATGACCGGGCGAGGATTCGAACCTGTGTCAACCCGAATGAGAGGCCAGAGCTTCACCGCTATTCGCACCACGCCGATCATTCACAAACTGCCACAACGTCAAAAAATGCGTGTTCCCAAATCGTAAAAAAAAAAAAAAAAAAAAAAAAAAAAAATCAACCTTTAATATGAAGTATTTATTACAGAAAAAAATGATTTTGTTCCCATAAATGGTTAGGAGACATTCTTTTTTGGATTTCTCCCGTACAATAAACAAGGATTCCTACAGTATATTTAAAAACCAGCTATGATTTACAACTTTAGTATATAAGCTGGATAATTGTAGTCGAAATCTATTAAATATTAAGCCAAATGTGCTGTTCGGCGTAATTTTTTTTTTAATGGCATTCGGCAGTTAAGGCCATACAGCCAACTCAATTTGATTACCAGAACTTCCAGTGAATCAGTCATCCAGTGTATATATTGTAGCTTCTAAGTATGTGCACCACAGGACGGACAGGACATTCACACAGACACACAACACTTAAACACCCATGCCCTCGGCCAGACTCGAACCGGTGACCTTCGACACGCGGAGCCAGTACATCAGCCCCTACACTACCGAGGCCACTATGAGAAATTATTTGCTCTACGTGTTCTAAACGTATTCTTCTACGCCGAAGGAAATAGGAAAAACACAACTTATTTCCTAGTGCAACATTTCCTGTTTGCTTCCTCCAGTGTTGTCAAATGTTCTGCTGCAAGAAAACCTGTATTCGTTTCCGCATAGAAGAAATCATGTCTCAATAGATAGACGTTATCAAAAGAACAGACATTGACGACATGGAAAAAAAATGTTCTTCAATTTTGATCCATCATATTTTTACTAAACGGAATACTTCTGTTACAACAGTTTTATTCTTTATACAGATTATCAGTAATTATTAATTCATGAAATTGTGTATCTTTATGTAATTTTACTTCGCTTATACAATAGACAAGGTGCTTCTTTGAATAGGATAAAGCGGCTGAGTGATAACATTCTGTCCTTTGGCTATAACGGTTGTAGGTTCGAGTCAATTGCTAGATGAACATTTTTGCATTATTTAATTTCCCAATTTTACATTAAATGTAAATATTCCTTGCGTATCAACTCTCTCCTCTGTATCTGAAATGCTTTTCAGATATTTCTCTACACTATCTCAGAATCCATAATTCTATTACATTGTTCTAAAGGAATAAAGCTAATGTAGATGTTATATATATTAAGGCACAGTGAAACGTAATGTTCATGGTATGTTTGAAAGACAGGGCAGTTTTAATCAATTAGGTGGGAGATGCTGACTGAAAATGAAGATATTGTTGCGGTGTTGAAAATACTATCTTTGGTTAAGGCAACTGGATTTGATCAGTTTACCTTATATGAGGCAAAATTGTCAGGAGAGAGAGGTATTAAAAAGAAATATGGAAGAGATGTAATGCATAATAGTTTTTCTGGGAAACACGAAGACAATCGTGGTCGGAGAATAATGGTGGAAAATAATTCACAACGTGTTAAAGGTATTTGTGGACTGAGACATGTCTTTCAGCATTGTTAGATAGAATGTTCAAAAATTTAAAGATTTTACAGTCTAACACATCGTAATATAGTGCTTACTGATAAACTGTATAAAAATCAAATTGTTGTAACTGAAGGTTACAATTACAGCGTCTTAACATCACAGAACAAATGTTCTTAAAAAAAAAAGATTTTCTATATCCAGCTGTATTCACGTTTGAGAGCAGAATTTATTTTTAAACCCTTTGCTGTAAAACGTAACAAATAACTGTATGCAGAAACTTCATGTTTTCTATATGTTTGATATGTATTTTGCAACAACAGGAAAGGAAGTAAAGAAAGAAATTAACGTTTTGATTGGAAACAGTAACTTTTTATGTTCTGTAGGGGTACTAATATCTCTTAAATGTTTTAAAAAACTAAAATGAAGTGCATTCAGTGTCTGCACAACTCTTGTATTAACGAAATATAATCCATATTTTCGTTTATAAAACGAATATATTAAAATATATCACGTTTTTTTGTGAGGTGAGTAAGTCTCAATTTTGGATATTCACGGGTCTATACAGCCTACAGGGTATAGCACTGTGTAAGCAGATGTATAGGAAGGGTTGAATATATATATATACAGGGTGCTTCAAAAAAATGTATACACACTTTGAACTTCCATATAAATTTATTTACCGTTCTACAAAGTTAAATTTCAGGAAAATAGAAAGCTAAAAGTCCAATGTAAATCAAACATAAACAACAAATGTTAATACTGTTCAAATTGGTGACCTGCAGCATCAATACAATTCTGAGTACGAGTCACCACAGATTCTGTACATCGTATCAAAACGTCCAATGAGATTTCTCTACACACTGCTTGAATCTCATTCCAAAGAATGTCTAGGTTACGTGGTATACGTTTGTACACCTCATCTTTTACTGTGCCCCACAAGAAGAAATCCAGTGGTGTAAGGTCTGGAGAGCGTGCTGGAAACTCGATTGGCCCCCTGCGTCCTATCCACCGGCCCGACAAATTTTGATCCAGGTAAGCTCGTACGTCCCTGTGATAGTGCGGCGGAGCACCATCTTGTTGAAAATAAAAATCATCATTACCGTATAATGCACGAATGGCAGGAAATATGGAATCAGCAAGCATTGTTAGGTAATTAATACCAGTTACAGTGCCTTCAAATCGAAAAGGTCCAATGAGTCCCCTTGAAGACAAACCGCACCACACATTTACACCTGGCAAATTTACAGCTTTTTCAATTGTAATGTGAGGATTTTCTTCACCCCAGTAAACACAAGTGTGCCTATTGACAGTTCCATTAAGTTTGAATTGGGCTTCATCCGACCAAATGATGCTACCCATAAATCCCGGTTCACGTATCACCATCTCCTGAATCCATTCACAAAATTGCAACCTTCTATCTGGATCGTCGTCACTTAGCTGTTGCACCAGCCTTGGAATTTAAACACGATACTTGCCTCTCTTCAGAATGCGTAGCACGCTGCTAGCACTTACATCACTTTCACGTGCCCCTTGCCTTGAAGATTTGTTAGGAGAGCGTTGAAACAGTTCCAAGACTGCCATTGATGACTCATCACTTGTAGCTGTTCGAGGCCGACCTGAATGACCTTTATGCACATCACACACTGTTCCATGAACTTCGAACTTGTCTCGTATGCGTGTAATTGTTAATCTTGAAGGTGGTTCTGTATCATACTCCCTTCTCCACTGTCTTTGAACTTCATTTACATTCTCAAACTTCCAGTACCACTTAATAACCTGCTTACGTTCTTCAAAACTCAAACGTACGTCCCCCATGTTGATATTACAAATTCCAACTGATAATATAACATAGAGGGACGATTATGCTGGCACCTGGCGAAGAAATATAACACTAGCCTTGTAGAGCGGGAAAACAACAATAGTTTAAAGTGTGTATACATTTTTTTGAAGCACCCGGTATATATATATATATATATATATTGTGTATGTATCTTAAGTAAAACGAGGTCTCCACGGTTAGTATAAATGATTTGATGTTAGCTGTTGGTAATGCGGTAGTAGTTGCTAGAGACTCGGCAAGCAAGTAAGCCGGCGAGATGATAATGTGTCGTAGGACTGAGTGATGGCTGTTGGCAGTATCGCCATGCGATGCGACTGCTGAAATGTATTTGGTATTTTTTGGTGTTCTTGTGGAACACTTTGACATTGGCGAGATTGCAGTCGTCAAAGATGGCTGCACTGAATTCCGCATTCCATTTCCTGTCTTTTTATAATCCCAGAACCACGAACCTAGGTTTCTCCAGCTGCTTTGATGTTTCAGAGACCAAATTTGATTCTTACTGATTGGAAGCAACGGGTACTCCAACAGATCCCAACTTCTGAAAAGAATGCGAAGCAGTTTCCCACTATCAATCATCTTGAGCAACGCTAGTTTTTCTCTGTCACTTACTTGCAAAAGAGGCATCACCCATGCCAGTTTGCTGACGGTGAATTTACTTTCCTGAGGATTTGGATTGGCTTATACATATGAATTTGTATCATCCCTAACTCGAATAAGTATTAGTTCTTGTTTTACATTTGCAAGTATCTTTTTAAAGACTTTGCAAAACCCCAAAAGCATACTCAACGGTATACATACATCAAAGTAACCATTTACAGGAGCGCGTTGAATTGATCAACACTCCCATTTGTGGGGGACTTGCAAAAATAAGCGTTTTCAAAGTACTTGTGATACCAACGTTTCTATTTCGGTCAATTTCTGTTTCATTAAGTTCAAATCGAATTTCCTCCAACAGCAAAGCAAACGCATTGAATGTGATAAGTGAATTTGTTACTGTTCCATCTGATTTCATGAATCTTCATTCAATATGCAAGTAGCTTTCGCATGGTAATGTATATGTATCTTGGTTCTCAATCTTTATACGAATTTTATCATTGGTATTAAAAGTGGCTGGCGTATGAGGACTGGTGACTCAAATATTGTTTGCGGGTCACCGACTCTTCAAACTCCACACTGGAAGTTATGTCTTATATCTCATCCATGACTTTTATCTGAATAGCCAAACGACTGTAGGAAGAGCACGTTCTCAGGTGTTAACCGCTTCACTGTATGTTCACGACTGACAGCTATGTGAGGTTGGCGTTTCTTGTTATAACGAGCGCCCATTCTTCTTTATATGCAGTCTAAGGGTAATGGTTTCGCCTCTAAAATCCACTAAATTACCATCTTGATCGACAACTCTACTGTTTATGTTGATGAGAGTTTTTACTGTGATGGGCAGATAGATGACATTAGCGGGTACTTCAACAATCTTGTACCCTGGTGGCAGGGCCGGCGTTAGGGGGGGAGGGGTAAGCGGGTCAAAATTACCCTTGGCCCGCTGGCTGATGGGGGCCCCCGATCACCGGCTGTAGGGGCCCCCAGGCCATGGAGCCGAGAATCCACCAATTGTCGCCCGGCCAGTTTATACTAGAAAAAAAAATGTCGCCTATTTTACCCCGGGCCCAGGAATTCCGGCTCTGCCTGGTGGAACTATTGTAAAAAAAACTCGCGTAGTGTATTACCAAGCTTATCGTTGTCGTAATTTCCTGTACATATGCTGCACTCTATTCTTATTGCGTTAATTTTGAAGATCAGTGTAGTCTGATGTATGAAATCCAGGCTTTAATACACGTTTCGAAAATCCAAGTAGAGATCCATTGAGTTTGGTTTAGGGTAGTCAATTTCCACAGGTGTTTCAATCTCGCACTTGAGTGAATTGTTGTTTGCTTGAATTATTAGCTTTTCGTTTTTAGTATGCCGAACCAAATGATTTGAAAAATCGTCAATATCGTAAGATTCTGTGGGTATGTCTATCACTGTATCTTTCGAGTAATAAAATTGACAATTTGTTTTGTCTATATTCGGAATCGAATTTTAAGTATGAAAATCAACCAAGCCAACTGTGTATTCGCCTTGGCTCAAATCTATCGGAGGAAAGTAATCACAGCCCAAGACTGAACTCTTGCCCGACATGCAGAGTGTCACACACATGTGTATCTCTGACCAGGGTTCGTTCAAGACTGATGTAATACAATTTTCATACAGGAATTTTAAACACAAATGACCACATACAAGTGGGCCAAATTTCTTGTGCCGTTGCACATTGTAAAGTATTCTGTTCCCTGCAAATTACAGTGGCAACTCCAATGAAGGAGGCAAGCGAAATACTTAACTATACCGTCTTTGTACTTGATGTAAGCTACCCAATGTGTTCCAGCAGTATCAGCACTGTCCAATTTCACGACACCACATTCACATTCACGAATTTTGTGAGGTAGTGTATCACGTATGAAAACACCTCGAAAATATGGTATGCCCAAACGCTTTACATGGTTACGTATGTCGTCATCTGTCAGTGGTTTAACGACTTTTTTTTAAATCCAGACCTTCTTTCCTGTATGGTTTCAAATATAAACCTTTACCCCTCATTGCAATTGCATCCATCGTTTCGTTGTGTCGTTTCTCCTCAGCCAACTGCTTATTCGCCTCTTTTGCTGTTTTGACAGCCTTGGCGACATTTGCAACCCCACCTGCCAAAGCACCAGCTGCTGACAAGCCTGCAAATAATGGTATTAATGGAATAATATCACCCTTTTTCTTCGTTTTCTTTTTCCCAACACCCCCACCAAACTTTAACTTGGCACGCATGTCTCTGTTAACCACAAATTCTGCTGCATGTTCACCAAACTTTGCATCCTTAGCCTTAATTTTTTCTGCTGACTTCTCTGCGAGTATACGATCTGCTTCAGCTCTATCTGCCCTTGTGCATAAACAATGTCGTGTTCCCTGCAGGCTGCATTTAGTGGGTTGATACCCTTCTGCCCAAGAGCCAACCGTTTTTCCAGTTTAGTACCGGGGCCACAAAACTGGTATGTAGGTATATGCGCCTCAAAAGGCATCTTGTCGATGAGCTTGTTTAAAAAGCCACGACCTTCTTCTTCCTCGTAGGAGGCATTGTTATCGACTGACTAACTGAACATATTCGCGCGACTATATATAGCCGCAGCAACCACCAAACCTTGTCAATATGAAGTTCGTCAAACAGAGAGACACATTGCCAGTGAGTAATGTTGATACTGCCGGCAACAATACTAGGCGGAAGAACGGACCTCTGCTACCTGAACAGTGAGGGCAATAGTGTGTAGTCCATCAAATTGTGGGAAAATAAATCTTGTGCTATTCCTGCTGAAACACCCAAATGGACTTAGATTTGTAAATGTATACGTGTTTTCCAAGTCGTTGTAACAGCCAAAGTATCAATTACTAGGGAAAATATCAGAACCCATTAAAGAAATTCAGTATTTGACAGTGATAATCAATATGTACCTCCTCCAAGTGAAGCTATAGCTAATTCTGTGTTTGTGTTTGACGATGTTTCATGTGAGAAGCAGAATCATATACGAGATTACTTTTGCATAGGCAGGCACAGATCAGTGGATTCTTTTTACTTGTGTCAGACATATAGTCGTATACCGAAACAGTTGGTTAGAGACAATGCTAACTTGAGCGTTATCTTTAAACAGGACGATATGAATCTAAAACACATTTACAACGAACACGTCAACACCGATATGAAGTTCAAGGATTTTATGAACCTATGTGGGTACTGCTGGAATGAGCGTAAACACGGATTTTTGGTTATTGACAAAGACTGCGACATATGCCATGGAAGATACCGCAACATATTTGATTCATTTTTGAATAAATAGCCGAACATCCTTTGTGCTGGTATCACTACAAGCATGGACAAGTTTGGGAGAACTTCAGTGACTCAGAATTAGAGAGTGTTTGAGTACCCACCACAGAACATACTTCTTACGAAGGAGGGTAATTTGGATTGCCAGCGTAAAGTACTCAAACGTGTGGCCAATCCCATCAAAGAAGACGATGCCGCTACAAAACGATATGTTGATACATTTATCGAAGAATTTAAAACGGCAGAAGTGACTATGGTTATAACTATTGCAGCAACAGATATGCTTCAAGATCACTCATACATACTAGAGATAGGTCTAAACTATTATGAAATCCCTGTAAATGGTGTAATCGACTCAATAGTCAAACCAGGTAGTGTTGATGTGAGACTGAATTGGATTAAAGATGCAAGGTTATTCTATTTGAAGCGAGGTGATAAACTTAGTTATTTCCCAACAACTGTAAATATTCAACACTACAAACCATTTACAGCAAAATTAACAATGAGATATAAAATAGTACAGTGAACATACACAAGCTTCATTTGGTGTGTAAATATGGACCCAACAACACCTAAACGTGGTATTATAAAGGCTCGCAATACAATTCGACCAAAGTTACTCGAAGTGAAGACAGGTCAGATTGACTCCGAGAAATTTTTCAAGGATTGATTAAGACCTATGGCAGATACTATGGAAAGAGTTTTCTTACCTCAGTGACATATATAGCAGCATTCTCATCTCTTGATCAAACATTTCTTGAAGTCACTAAGTCGAAGTGAGCGAGATTATGATTCAGTGTATAGTGTCCGAAAGAAAAATGATTTACTAATGATTGGGAACTCACCTGTTACTATTGATGAAAATGTTATTTTAATCGATGGTAATGAATATGAATGAACAAGAGGGCTAATGGAATTGTTTTTCTTGAAAAACCCAAAACATTATACTGCCAAGGACTTGAAAAGCTATTCTGAAATATTAAACAACACGAGTACTCACAGAGTAAACTTTAGTCCAACAGGCAAAGTTTTGAAGTCACCTGGGAATATTAAGTATAAAATTATAAACTCTAAAATTCTAAATCAGTCTGGTTCTGGACTTCTCCCTATGAAGGTATATGTGTACTGGGACGATCCCAATAAACTCGTTGAAAGATTTAAATTACTTATCTGATCGACATCTGCAGGACATACGGCACACCCCAACGAAATTTTATCAGTAGTTGAAGAACTTCGTGAAAGAGGCATTATATTTTAACATGGATCAAGTTATGGCAGGACTCCATAAACCAACAAGAAGAAATTTCCCAAGACATCACGTAGTCATCAAAGGACTCGATGATCTGTGGCAAGCTGATATAGTGGAAATGATCCCATACTCTCGTAAAAACAGTGGCTACAAGTATATACTGATGGTGATTGATACTTATTCAAAGTTTGCATGGGCTCTGCTTCTCAAGAACAAGACAGCTAGTGTTGTTGCTGATGCTATGACGAGAATCCTAAGTGGAGGTCGTGTTCCTAAAATCCTACAAACTGACAATGGAAAAGAGTTTTACAATTCAAAGTTCAAGAAACTCGTGACTAGATATAGTATTAATCACTACTCAACATATACCCATCTTAAAGCAACAATAGTTGAACGGCTAAACAGAACTATTAAGAATGCAATACGGCAAGAATTCAACAGGCTTCGTTCACATCGGTGGATTGAACTTCTTCCTCAGTTAATATCAAATTATAACAACAAGTGACATAGCACCATTAAAATGAAACCGTGTGATGTAAAGAACAACTCTCTACTTTCAACAGTGTACTCCGTGTTAAGTCTACCACACCAGCAAAATTCAATGTTGGTGACCATGTCAGGATCAGTAGGTTTAATGGAATGTTTGAGAAAGGTTACCTACCAAACTGGTCAACTGAAGTGTTTATCAACAGAAAAGTTAAATTTTAAAATCCTGTAACTAATTTACTTAAAGATTATCAGGGTAAAGATATTGCACGAGCATTTTACCAGTAAGAATTACAATTAACGAAACATCCAAGTACATTTCTTGTTGAACGAGTGATAAGGAAAAGGAAGAATATGACATTAGTGAAGTGGTTAGGTTTTGATAAATCGCATAACACATGGATAAATGTAAAAGATTTATTTAAATTATAAAGTATCTTTTGATCAATAAAAAATAGTACAGCATATGTTTTGGTTTCATTTCACACATTCATAAAGATATAATAGCATTTTTTTACTATTCATAAACATTAATATTCTTTTTACATAAATCAGTGCAGTGCTTATACTTTTGATTGACACTGATATGTGTTACCTAATACTATGTTACAGTGCACCGGCCAAACCCAACAACTATTTTATGATTGGCAAATGACCAAAAAACTTACGCTGACACATATATTTACAAATAAAGACTGCCACAGATAGTCAGAACGTAGGCGAGTACAACTATTTACAATTAATGACTGTCATAGATGACCAAAAACTTTTGCTGTCAAAAATATTTACAAGTTAAAAGTGTCACAGATAGTCAAAACTTATGTTGGTACAACTATTTACAATTTATGATATTCACAGATGACGAAGACTTATGCTGCCACATATATTTACAAGTAAAGACAGTCAGACTAATTTACAACCCACCCTACAGTGCACTGTAAAATATGCACGGGATAAACGCTATATTTATTCTTCATTCACGCTTATTTTACAAACTCATTCACTCTCTGGTACAGACTTGTGCCCCCAAGGTAGGGGCCCAATCCCAATCCCAATCTAGACAGACCCAGCTTGTTACTCTATGGAGATTTGATGCAAATCGGCGTTGTGTGTGGTGCTTCTCTGGGGCACCATGTAAACAATCAATGTAATCTTCCATTGTGAGTTTTTTTGTTACTGTACGCCCCAGACCCTTGGCCCGTCTTGAGGTCTGGTTAGATTCTAGTCGGAATGAATACATTTTCGACCTTAGACCCGCGAATTCCACAATCAGGGAACCATTCGCCTCATCTTTCATAACCCCAACAATCTTGTCATTACAGGGTTCTATAGCGAAACGATTGTTGGGTTTATATCCAGACGTGTCGAATTCCTCTCTGTTGCGTTTTATTACTTCATATGGATCACAGCCATTCACCAAAACTATGAAACTGTCTGTGTCAATTTATAGTAATTTCGGGTGTATAAACTGCGGAATGGCGAATTCATAGTGAAATCAATACATCCGCAGTTTAGATAGGTCGAGACTGTACATCCCAACGTAGACAGGCTTGTTGAAAAGTAACTTCACTTTCGACATCTCCAGAGCCACAAAGTCTTTCTCGAAAATAGTCATTCATCTAAAGTGTGGTGTAGCCACATGCTAGCGGACACCGCGGTGGCCCGCCCTACCTGTACACAATTTCACGTCTCGGTGTTTTCTAAGGTTCTCCATTGTTTTGCCGAAAATTGAATTATTCATTAATTTCAAAAAGTCTCTATCAAATTCTGAGTTTGCCGACTGACAAGAACACATGTTGAGAGAGAAATATTCTTTCAACCACGGTGACTGGTTGAAAGATATTACCCGATGAATCGTGCCCAACTTCATCCCCAAGCCTCCACATTACTGGAGGACTCGGTAATGTAAAACATACCCAACCTTATCCTCCAACGTTATCATCAGCTTGGGGTAAGTAGATGCAGGGGCAACTTTGTGGTCTGCATATGGCGGTAGGTCTGGTAGATAGTCGTGTATATCCTGGGGGATCGTCGAGAATACCGCTAAAACGAAACCCCTAGGTGAGTCGGCTCCTACTCTCATGATGTCTATGCATGCAATCTGCTCGGCCGATAACCATTGAAAGCCTCCAGAGGGTAGATACTCTGACATGGCCGAGCCGTACAAATTGTTTACATTATAATAGATAATGAAATTTTCAGGTGCGTTGTGGCTGTACTCCACCATGTACTGGTTATTTTCCTTGGCGTACCTATGGACGCACTGGCAAATACCACCACGAGTTCCACGTTCGAAAAAGAGAAGCATGTCAAACATCTGTCAGAAGATCCAGCTCGACACGCGTTCTCTTTAACATAGCCTGCCGCGAAAGGCCTGGTGCTTTGTAATAGTGGGCGGGGTCCAGGGTGTACTTCTCCTAACATACACTCCTAAATTTTTCAAACAGATCTGCAAGTAGCTGTACATCTGTCCCCAATCACAGACTTGCATATTCTTCCAAGTTTTTGATCTGGAAAATCCACCACACTTGTGTCGCGTGTTCGTAATCATAATCAGAAATTTCTGACTCCGTCAACGAACTATAAAATTTAGAATTTGGAGGGAGCGTGGCCTCTTTGAGCTTCTCCATCGATCCATGTATTCGTAAGGGAAGACTCCTTTTCGCTTAACTAGTTGGAGCTTCTCAGGGTCCGTGAAATACGCACTGGTAGTGTACATGCAATGGTCCTCAAGGGTTTCAACCAGTTTATCTAATGAGAAGAGCATGAAATGGTGCAAGTCCAGGAACCGCAATTTAATTGATGTACCGTTAATCTTTTTCGAAAACGAGATATAATGTTCCGTGTTGATGGGCAGGATATCCATCCCATCTTAATGAAGGTATGCTAAAGCCTTAATAATAAAGAGCGCGTAATTCCCAGACAAATTATATAAAAAAGATGGGTATGCACCATTGATTTTTGTTCTGTAAATTACAGTTATTGTGCACAGCCCCTCAGAATGCACCTGTCATGTGACAATGATCGCAAACTTTAATGGTCTCCGGTGCAAACCCAAAACCACAGATGTAGCATACCATAGCACTGGTAAATTGTGCTTCTTCCTTACCTGACTTCACAAGAGGTATGACTGCCTTGTAAATTCCATCAACGTCATGGACCAGTTGAACGAGTTGTTCCACTAACCATTTCGCGGGGTTTTTAACTGCGAATGAGTCTAATCTGTTCAGCAGCTTGTCGTATGCGCAAACGACCTGGTATGCCGCCGCAAAAGGGATGTGTTCCTGGACTCCTGTGGAGTAAGAGGCATTATGGTTGGGCCTGCATGTATCAAAGGGTTTCAACAAGCATTCAAAATCCACGTAAACGACGAATGGTGCACGCTGTTGGTACACAAAATCCTTAAACTTTAAGGTTTTGTCTTCGTCGCCGGGTAGATCGACTCTTACAGCACAATCAATCTCATGGCGTTCCAAGAGATCTTCGCGAGTGAAATGCTGCAGGCATCTATCACATATGAAAATACAGCGATTATTATTCGATATTGAAGAACTAACTAACTTTGACAAGTTCTTGATCTACCAGTAGTGAAACTTATCTTCACCCTCTGTAATCAACAACATGTTGATATGGAACTTGTGTTTGACTGCAGCATGATGAAGGGGGCCTACAATTCTATGTTTTCCATTTTCTGGTTTTAAGCCATACCCATTGATCGAATAATCGGGATTTTGTCTCTCAAATATAGAAATGTCTGGCAACTTTACAGGGAAGTCTATGCCAGCAAAATCTAATTCGTACTTGGAACATGCTTTAATATAATGGCTAACTAAATTCGCGTTCTGGTGCACCTTTTCATGAAAACCAAGGATCGTCCAAAGACAACAACGATCATCACTGTTTTTAACATTGAGAACTGTTTTCTTTGCTTCGATTTCGGATGGCAGATCTATAAATGAAGAGCCCCGATACAGCGGTTCGAATTTAGCTACATGGATATCGATGGCATTAACATGTTCTAGGGTTTTACCACTATCCCGATACTGGAATTCACTATATCTCTTCAAAATATTTCGACGCACATAGACATCATACCAGTCTTCCAGGTGGGTGCTTAATGTAAGTTCTCGCATCTTTGTCATAAAACAAAAACGGCTGATGTTAGTGACATTGTTCTTCTGAATTAGGAAAAGACAATCCAACCCCACCTGGCATTTTATAGCTGGTGATGAAGGATTGCTGAGAAACGCGGAAATTTGGTCTTTAAAAATTCCATAACATGCTATAATATAATTTTCTGGATCTTTAAAATTTTCTCAATTTATAACTGATACATGGAGTATCCTATTCCCGAAAGTACATGCCCTGATAGTTGGCTTCAAGCGCGTAGCATCCGGCTTACCTTTTTCCCCACCCTCGTTAATAACGGACCCGGTTGCTTGTGTGTTGGTCAGCCACTGGGACGATGGTTCGTCTGTCGCCCAGTGTGCTTCTACTGGAGACAGAGTGGTGAGTAGATCGTCATCAATTGAATCTGCCCACGCACTAGTGCTGGGTTGGTTTATGTCCACTGTTGGAATATCCCACAGTGCTTCAAGGTCCGGTGGTGACATATAGCCTTCTGCAAATAGACACAAAAAATTAGGTTCATAGTTACAATTATGAAAATAAAGCAATCAATCAAAGGAACATTTTAATCCTTTTTGATGGGCCGTCATCATGGGTTGCCATCCGTTTGTATGTAGGTTGCACATCATCACTGGTAAAGTCAACGACATTATTATTCCCCACATTCACATCATCATGGGTATCTGCAACAAAATAAATAATGTCAGTCACATATGCATGATGTATTCACATGAAATTTATTTAAAGCATTAGCTACTTACTGGTAAAACAATCCATCAATTCCTGAGTGGAGATCTCAGGAAAAGCACATCCAATCACATCTACAACAGAATAATTAATTTCAATCACATATGCACTAAGCATTCACATGAAGAATAATTTAAATTATTACCTACTTACTACTAAAATCAACAGCATTATTATTCCACACATTCACATCATCAGAGGCATCTGCAACAAAATAAATAATGTCTGTCACATATGTATTCACTTGAAAATTATTTAAAGTGTTAGCTAACTAACTGTTAAAATAATCCATCAATTTCTGAGTGGAAATCTCAGGCAAAGCACATCCACTCACATCTACAACAGAATAAATAACGTAAGTCACATAGGCATTAAGTATTCACATGAAAATTATTTAAAGTATTAGCTACTTACTAGTAAAATCAACAGCATTATTATTCCCCACATTCACATCATCATGGGTATCTACAACAAAGTAAATAATGTCAGTCAGTAGTATGTCATCCCACAATGAATATTAATATAGTCATAATTAATATTCAAATTTTATTATATTTGTTTATTTAAAATGTAAATTGTAGGGCTAATTTATACGTCAATAATTATGTGTTAAGCTTGGGTGGCCAAATTTAGTATTATATAATTTAATTCAGTTCAAACTTGCTGTTAAGAAAGTATTAAATTTGGGAAATATTGGAACTGTAGTTTTAAGCGTTAAGATAACCGGACATTAGTCCTGAGCGCTGGCATAAACCAGTCGCCGCATACACAATAGAACGCCCGGTGAAGGACGGAAGGTGCCGTTAGGGGAGTGAGGGCGATGGTCCCAGCTCTTCGTTGAGGGGGTGCAAGGTCAGGGAAAATGTGCGCGAAACGAGCGACGAATGCTAAGCTACGACGCGAAACACGTGATTGTGGGCTACGTCGTTTCACCAATCGTGCATGGCTACAGGGTCTACATTTGTCAATCAAAGGCACCTGTTCCATGTACGGAGAGAGGGAAACTGGCTTTCCGTGGCGAGAGAAGAGGATGCCATGGCTGTTGAGACGAGCTGAAGTTTAGACGTGTCGTCCGACACACCCTCCTAGTCGTAGGTCCATGATTGGTGCTAGACACTTTCTGGCACAGATATGTAAGCGACTTCTGAGATTAGATTCTCCGCTCTCATCACGACAATATTTACAGAGCTAACCAACTTTCTATGTTCGTTAACTTCAAATTTTAAGCATCCTACTCATTATAACTAATTCAAATGATGCTTTTCACTTTAAATGGTGCCCCTGGGATTATTTTGTAAATGTTAACATTAATTTGTTGTCCTGCGACGCCACTTTAATGTATATTGACTTTGGGAAATTTTTGAAATATTTAAAATCTGTTTATGCTTGCATTTATCCGGGAAATTGTAAACGCTGGGTATTGCTTGTTTATTGTCTTTGATTATATTGTGTTTAACATAATGTTAAATATGCCCAGCCTTGTATAAGCCAGAAGACAGATTAAATTGGATATTTTTTGTGTAACTTAAATTCTTGCAGCATTCGAGATTCGAGTTCACCTATTAACCAAATTAGAAAATTAATATTCATATTCACGATAAAAGTTGGACTTGATGGTATCCCCCCCCCCCATCTCTGAACCAACCGTCGAATACGTGTAACATAGGCATTAAGCAGTCACATGAAAAATTATTAATTAACTTCATCATCTGAAACAAAATGAATAACGTCGGTGAAAAAAATAATCTGTAGCATAAAATTATGTTAATCACTTACCACCTGCAAGAGCGTATCGCACCTCAAGGTCGGTCATGGTTACCGATAGTGAATCTACAATAGAAAAAAAATTAGTAATATCAACATGAGTAAAGTTATCAGCAATAAAAAATAAAATATATTAAAACTTACCAGTCAGAAATTCATCACTGATTTGTTGCGAGATCTCAGGAAGACCTGTAAAATAAAATTAAAATCAGACTTCCTTATTTATACTAATACAGCAAAACAATTAATAACAGAAAATTAATTTACCGTTTGCCAAATATTGATCGATGTTATCAGCAGTCAGTACAGGAAAAAAACCTGAAGCACGATCCATGTTGTGTCGAGGTATACTCTGCAAGCTACTGGTGATGAGAAGATGAGGATGAGAAGAAGGTTGACACAGAAGTTATACTCAGCCATGTACGGTAAATTGTGTTGTGGATAGTACCCGAGTCCGCTTACACCAGGAATAGTGCCTAACGGAATCCGTTGTTCGCCCGGTGGTGTGTTGTGAGTGGTCTGCTGTCACGCCGGGAATAACACCCATCGTCGCGTCACCCACGCCAAGTAACGGTACACCCAGGAATAGCGATACGTCAGAACTGAGGCTCCTGGCGTCGCGACCTAATTACCACACAGCGGTATCACGCTGAATACTCACACAGACTGAGGTTACCGCTGTCCACTGCTGCCATCTAGCGGCCGAGCTCCTAGGTACCGGTGCTATGGCGTCACACACAGACTGAGGTTACCGCTGTCCGCTGCTGCTAGCTAGCGGCCGAGCTCCTAGGTACCGGTGCTATGGCGTCACACACAGACTGAGGTTACCGCTGTCCGCTGCTGCTAGCTAGCGGCCGAGCTCCTAGGTACCGGTGCTATGGCGTCACACACAGACTGAGGTTACCGCTGTCCACTGCTGCCATCTAGCGGCCGAGCTCCTAGGTACCGGTGCTATGGCGTCACACACAGACTGAGGTTACCGCTGTCCGCTGCTGCTAGCTAGCGGCCGAGCTCCTAGGTACCGGTGCTATGGCGTCACACACAGACTGAGGTTACCGCTGTCCACTGCTGCCATCTAGCGGCCGAGCTCCTAGGTACCGGTGCTATGGCGTCACACACAGACTGAGGTTACCGCTGTCCGCTGCTGCTAGCTAGCGGCCGAGCTCCTAGGTACCGGTGCTATGGCGTCACACACAGATTGAGGTTACCGCTATCCGAGCTGCCATTTAGCGGCCGAGCTCCTAGGAACCGGTTCTATGGCGTCACACACAGATTGAGGTTACCGGTGTCCGCTGCTGCTATGTAGTGGGAGAGCTCAATGACCCAGAACACTGATTGGATGATTTGATCGCCCACCAGCCCGCCATTGGTACATTTTGAATCGCTCGTCAACCGTATGTGATGTCACTGAGGGGAGGGGAAAAAGGGGAAGGGTGGCCGCCATTTTGTGTCACGTGACCGGAATTGGGATTATATAGCTCTCTCATTACGACACTACATTTCTCAATAACCTAGTTACTAAGAACATTAATTTTAAGTTATTGTTAATGTTGATTTTACTTCATTACTCTTATTCTTCCGTTTTAATTACTTTTCTGTGAGCGATACGAATTGCATTTGCTCATTTTTGTTTGGGTTTGGTTCTTTCCCGTAATACAATAAATTCTATGTAGTTACTTATGTTTACTTTGTGTCGGTGTTTTTAACGCTAAAGGTCACATAGGGAATCATCTAAACAAATTACTGAAGCAAATCTCGCCACTGTTCCAGACAGGAGAATGCACACATAGATCCTGATGGGTGAGCATTGAGACTCGGGCCTGAAATTCGAGTTTAAATCCCCTACCTGTCATCCAGATTTTGGTTTTCCAAGATTTCCCAAAATAACTCCAGGCGAATGCCAGACAATTTCTTCGAAAGGTCATGTTAGAATTAGTTCCCGTTCCGTATGCTCATTCCTTTAAAGCCGCTAATGACATAAGGTCATAAGCAAATATTTTTTTAAAAGAGAAAAAAGATGATTTGCGCGAAATAATCGTGACTAGTGCACTGGGTCTAGCTGATTCTTTACTGAATTGCCGGTATTTATGGGTGATTCGTGGATTCACTTATTATTATACCCACCATTTCGCTGGATACAGTTTTCCTGTCAGTAAGACATGAACAGTCGTTTCGGTTCATAAAGATGTTGTCAATACCATCTGTGGCACTTGAGATGATTTGGACTGGGGAATTCTGAAATAATATCCCAATTTCGACTAAAAAAAAGTAGAGTGTAATACATAGCCATTTACTCAAAATTTGCGTGATTGACCGACACCAACAGCTAAACGTTGGGGTAAATAGTTTTATTGTATTAAAACCATGAACACTTTTTGTCGCTGTATAGGTTATTGATGAGGAATGACTACTGGTATGGAGAATTAACTGTGTATAACTGTAATAACCTGACAATATATTTTATGTATGGTAATTAAGTCTAAATTTATTGAAGTAATGCATACAATTAACCGGTATGCCGTCTTTTTCAGAGGAGAAAGAGGATGTGGAACACTTACAGGCGTACAACCGTCAGTTGCTGGCAAACATCCTGCCGGGACATGTGGCACAACACTTCCTGCGCCTCAGGAGCTCTGCTGACGTCAGTATACCAGAAAATCACTCAAATTACTGATGCGAAACTGAAATCAGACAATTATTCCTTGATATTCTTGTACCATTTTCATTATTAAGATTTGTTTTTCTGAAGCATACAGTAAAGTAACAATCACACAAGATCTATCAGCTTCTCTGATTTGGCAGCCAAATGCAGGTTCAATGGTATTCCAGGGCAAGACGGCTTGCTAACTTCATTAAATGTTTGATGTCCATTAAAAAAAAATATTCTTTTACAGAATCACTGCATGATATTAATGATTAAACTATCGCACCGGTATATCGACTTACTATAGTAAAACGAATATAATAGAACCTGGTCTACGTAAAGTGAACAGTATTCTGAAACTTTTTTCAGCTTCCTTTCTGACAATTCCAGATAGTTATTTTTGTAGATATTCTCTAACAAATCAGTTTTAAAAGGTAATAGAAACTATTAAAGTCAGCTGTATACGATTCCTTGTTGTATTCATTTTTCCATTGTTGTCCATATAGAAGTAATGATGCCAGCATGAAGATAACAGCAAAATTCACGATATAAGAGTACGGTACAGTGGCGGACACAATTCGCGAGACACCTCGCCTTTCGATTATGCTTCGTTCTAGACGCGAATACCGCATGGGACAGCGTCTGAACTGATCCAGCAGAAATATTTTCTTCTTACAAAATAACCACGCATAATATTAAAGAGATTAAATCCTATACTTTCAACTGAAATTAAATACCCCTCCCGTGTGCACTAAAGAGCTTCACTACAGTACACTTACTCTTCAAATTTTTTATCCAAATACGGTTTTAGAACTTAGCCATGTTACTTGTTGGCACCAAACAAACAATATTTTTTGTGAGATGAGGTGGACCGGTGAGATATTTTTGAAGGCGGCCAATTGCCTTTTGGTTCAATAAAATGGTCTTTAATTTTTTAATGGCATTCCTCCCGATAGCCATTCATCCAGCTAAGCCGTTTTTGTGTTTGTCTTGTATACTGATGTATTTCCAAATACTTTTTGCTCATACAATTGAACGACGACACAAGACATACAACAACACCAACTTTAACACCGATGCCCCTGGTCGGAATCGCACCAGTGACCGAGAGTACCGGTAAAGCTCAAGCCATCCCATTCGGAAGGACAGGGGTTGAAATCATCGTGTATCCATCCGTATTTCGATATTGCATGATTAATCGAAAAACACTCCGTGAGTGCTGGGATGATTCCGTGGAATGGCCATGGCTGAATTCCTTCCAGAAACATGCCCCCAGTCCTTTTTCCTCTATAATGATTTCGACGTTGGCCAGCCATAAAACAACATCGAACTTGAGACTCTCGACATGTGGAAATAGCACTCTAGTCCCTTCTCTACCTTGTTCGGCCATTGAGTAGGATAAATCCAACAAGGAAAAGGTCCAAAACACACCACAGAGAAGTAATAATTTTTTTTTGAGAAATTATTTTTTGCTTCTAGCTTTATATCTAATCGAGGTCATTAGAGGCAGGAAAGAACTGGGGGCAAGTAATGGAGAGGAATTCGGCCATAGCCTTTTGAAGGAACAATCCCGGGATTCGCCTTGAGTGTTTTGGGAAAACCATCTAAAAGGCTTACCCGACAGCCAGATGGGGATTCGAACCCACGACCTCCTGAAAGCCGGATTAAAGGGATAACACATACCTGCCACGTTCTTTTTTATTTATCTTCTTCATATCTTCGACGGCAATGTAATATGAATCCTGATAGTATTCGAAACTAGGATCGGGTAAGTATTTCAGCCACGGCTTTTTGAAGGAACTTTTCTGGAGTACTGCTGGAGAGAAGTACGAAAATTATTGAATACTGAAATTGGATGCCCGACGGGGTTTGAATTCGCGTCCTCCCGAATGACAGGCAACAGTGTTACCTATAACTCATCGGGCTTGGAAAGTAGGAAGGAAAGCTTGGCAGAAAATTTTATAGAAGTATCAGTGTTAGTCAGAAACAAAGAGAGATATGAAAGTTTTCATACTTCGATCTTACAGATTTAAAATGTGGAACTGCTAATTTACATTGCAGACGAATTTATTTATTTATTTATTTGCTGTTCTTAATTATTATTATTAGTACCAAACTGTTGCTACTGCGTTCAAGTTAAGCTTACCTTCTAAATAAGGTATGACGAAACCGAAATTAAGGTGTTAATATTCAGCACCATTTAATTTTCTAGAAATAATTTATTTATATTTTGTGACTTAGTTTACCATTAGAGTTCTTACGTAAATGCTCTTCCTACTTACCCTTAACCTTCGTGTGTATTTGTCACTCACAGTTATGTAATGCTGCAGCGCTAGAAAGTGTAACTAAGTCCATTCAAACTGTCTTTTTTGTTTTCCGTGCGTTATTTAGCGATTCGTTTCGGTATTCGCCATATAATTTCGATTGCTAGCGACTTGTTAAGTGTTTATTCAAGGAGGAAAAAAATACACAATGGTTATCAAAATTACGAAAAAAGTGTTATAATCTCTCTAGAATCAATCGATTTGGGTATTTGTATAATTATTATGACTAAAAAGGTGATATTCGTGATTATTTTTGCTGTAGAACTCCGAACTTTGCCTCTGAGCGTCTGCGAGTTTCTTACTGCTCGGGCTCTTTTTATTAGTCTTGGGTAAAGTGCTGGGTATGAGAGGTCTGTTTTATCATGAATTTAGTGTACCACCTACCCATGCGGTATTCGCGTCTAGAACGAAGCATAATCGAAAGGCGAGGGGTCTCGCGAATTGTGTCCGCGACTGTACATAACACACCATATTAACTCTGGCCACTTAGAGAAAAATAAATACTTTACTACTGTGTTCTCTTTTGTGACGAGTACACACTACAGAGTCTAGAGCGAGTGCAAAGGAGAGCAGTTAGTTTGATTGCATAAATTAGCTTAATTACATTGGGGCTCAATCAATTATTGATATGATGAAGGTGCTGAGTTTGGAGTGATGTTCTGGGGGTGGATAATAGCGATGGACCGGGATGGATATTGGCAGAACAATCAGTACTACTACATTGAAGAGAAAACCATAACCAGCTCTTGATTTCAGGCATAAAGGTATGGAAAAATTTTCCTTAATAAGTAAGGAATTCAAATATAGAGATAAATATACGTCAAACATCTAAATAATTTAATGGGAAAATGCAGAAGTAGGTGCGTAGAGAAATTTCTGTCGGTTCAATCGCTTCACCGTGATTAATCAATAATAATTCCAAAGATTACTTATCATCCAAGAACATAATTTAATATTAAAAAAAGAAATAACAGTGAAAAGTAAGGCATCATTAAGAATAATGTGTCGCCAGGAGCTGTACCACGAGCAGTGCGGGAGTGTGTGCGTCATGTTCGCATCAATCCCTAACTTCTCCGAGTTCTACGTCGAGCTGGAGGCTAACAACGAAGGCGTCGAGTGTCTGCGCCTACTCAATGAGATTATCGCAGACTTCGACGAGCTGTTAGCAGAGAGCCGCTTCGCAGCCATAGAAAAGATAAAGTCCACAGGAGCCACCTACATGGCAGCTTCTGGTAAGTATCAAGCGACTCCAAATACTTTTCCTTCACATTTTCTAAATAATTATCCGTAATTTTTTTTTGTCATGAGTATATGAATTTGTGCTGATAACATTGAGATCATGTTACCTTCATATTACTAATTTTATATTTGTCGGATCCATTCGGGAAAGATCAAGAGTTGAGCGGGTTGAATGGAGTTAGCGGAATGATGTTGCCTCGATGGTCAGGCATGAAGAGAGCTCCATGTGCTATGCGCTGCTATTAAGTAGCTCCTCGTAGGTCACTCTACCGTCGATGTGGCTCTGGAATCCTGCTCGCTGCGTCGGTGGCGCCATCTTGTAGCGTAGCCCCATACTCCCGATCCAATACGGCTATCCTGCTGAGACAGTCGTCCCTGGCTGTCGCTCATAGGCCCCGTGTGTGACTTGTCGGAGCTAGGAATGGGAAAGAAGATCGGCCATGGCCTTAGGTAGGAACCATCCCGGCACTCGTCCGGAGTGAATTCGGGAAACCAAGGAAAACCAAAATCATAATGGTAGTTAGAATGCGCGTCTCAGGCATGTTCTGTTGCTTATCTAGTGATCCCGGAAGGGTTTGTAGGATCCATCACGGCTGTTTGGTTGCTCGGCTTGGTGAGGCTGGTTTGCGTTGCTTCACGTCCGTCTCCTTATTGCAGCATTCGTCGCATGTGTGAAGATTTTGTAAACGAAAGATGGTTAACCGCAGTATGTTCGGCTATCCTGACTTAAAGAACAATTTTGTTGAATAATGACTGATAATCAAAGTTATGAGAAAAAAAAGATAATCCATGTTTAATGTATTCCTTTCCAATTTAATATATAAAAAATAATTTTACTATCTTCATAACATCAAAGCAAGTTTATAGAAACTTATTTTCTTCCTGGCGATGTCCTAGAGAAATAAAAAAAAAATGTTTTCTGAACATTAACGTGAACAAATTTCTTTCCAAGACTTCTAAAAGAGCGAAATTTCCTGATATGACCATCCATAGAATTTCTGGTAGTGATGTCTGGTGACGGTAAAGTTTCATGGTGCCAGATTATAAAATTCACTCTTCAAGGAGAGTTCCACATAAATCATAAAATTTTCTCTTCAAGGCGAGGTCCACATAGATCATAAAATTTACTCTTCAAGTTGAGGTCCACGTAGAAGGTATAACATTTACTCTTCGTGGCGAGGTCCTATACAATTTACAAAATTTTGCTCTTTATAGCGAAGTTAAAATAATTGCTCTTTATGGAGAGGTTCCTGTAGATTTTAAAATTTCATTCCTGGTAGCGAAGTTCTTGGAAATTGTGGTACTTCGATGGCAACGTCCAACATGGATTGAAGAGTTTGTTTTCCTTTTTGAGGGATTTTGATTGAACCATCGTTCTACATTGGGTCGTATGAATAAATTTTTTAAAAGTAGTACTTTACTCATGTTAGTGTCCTGCTAAAGTTTTGCTCTAGGTGCTATTAATGATGTTTTAGTTCGATACAAACTGCTACTGCTAAGAAATGAATAAAAATGTTGAAGACTCAATGAGAAGTTGTGCGTGCACTATGTTGCTGCATTTTACCTTTGTGCCGGAGATGTGGAGTGCAGAGATGAAAGGTGAGGAAACTATTTGTGCAGCTAGTGGGTACAGAAGGCAGGTGACCCTTGCTGTTTGAGCGGCTGAGTAATACGAACTTTTCATTATTGTGGGAACATCTCTTTTGGGTCGCGCTTGCTGCCATTGAATTCGGACGCATGTCGGCTTTGAACTTTTAGACTTTCGGTTTTTTTTCTCTTTACGCTGCTGGTAGCCTATTGTCTAAAAAGTTTGTTTTCTGTGGCATGTGGCAGCAGTTGTTTGTTGGTAGCAGCGCGACTGTTCCGTGTTCCGAAGTCAACATGTGCCATCCGTTTTCCTTACTGGTACTATAAGTACAAATCGAAGGCCTATAGGCAAGTTAATTCTAATAAAGGTAGGGCTCGAAGTGAAACGAGTGCCGATTGGCTGTTGGAATGACGTCACTGTGGGAGCAAACTCAAGCAATGGATGCAAGCGGCAAATGAACGAAGCATGCTGCTGTTCAAAACTACGCATTAAGTATTTGATAGTAAAATTCACATACCTTACTGTGTTAGTTTATTTTGGCACAAATTGTTTTAACAATATTCTTTGCTTTCGACATAAAATCACAACCATTTACATGTATAAAAATTAGTTCAAATTGTGACACTTTGTTTAACCAGTCATCGGATTGCTTCCTCGAGATAGTACTTCTATCCATCCTTCAGATTTTGATGTAGATGCAGGCAGACACATTAGCGATTTAAGTGTTCCCCGTGGTAAAATCGAATTTTCTTTCTCGGTGAGCGATGTAACCAGAAAGATAACGAAAGCCTTCGATTGAGCAAATGAAGACCGATTGGTATCAGTTTCGAATGAAATATTAACATCTTGAAGGTCATAATCACCTTCAATTAAAGCCAGTGGTTCAGAAATATCAGATAATATCCCAGAGAAAAAATTCTCTAAACAATCTTTATTCAGGCAAGCTGTCAAAATGTATTTTTAATATCTAAAGTTCGGAGTGTAGACCAAACACGGATCGAATGGTTTTCATAGATCTTTTCTGGAAAGGAAGTAGCTGTTTTGATATACCAACTTCCATTATTTTTTCACAGCATTCATACATTTGTCCCAAAATTCTCTCTTGAATTTCATGGTGAACACCATTTCCACATGCTAACGGCCTGTTGTGCGACTGTACTCTACTGCTCATAATGTCGAATAAGTTGTTGACAAGATGGAAAAAATTTAGCAACGAGCTCTTCTTCTGGCATGAAATAGCGTATTGCTTGTGCTGTGGTGTTAGAAAACAATTTCAATACCAAAAATACCCTCTGGCGCTCCCTTCCTTTAACTGACAAGTGAAACTGTGTAAACTAGGGGCACACTTTCATTTTACAACTATCTGGATCAATTAATTTTTGAACCATCTTCTGCCAAAAAATGTTACGAACAAGTTAGTGCTGTTATTGTACTGAAATCGTCCTTTGGTAGTCTAGGGTCTTGGTGTTTCCTCCTGCAAGTTTGAAGAGTGTGGCCATAACATGGTAAGCTGGGGTATGAATTGTCGAAATTTAAAGCCCTATAAACTGTCTCAGCTGCGTGATGATCCATAGAGGGGAGGAGGTAGTTGATATGTGCGCGGGGCTATTCTGGTTAGGTTGGGTCAAACGTTTCCATCTATTATGACAAATCCTAAGTATTCAATCTGGCTTTTAAGAAATGTGTATCTGGCTGTATTAAAGAAACTCGCGGTGGTTTCGATTTTCAGTCCGTGTTTTAGACTGTCGAATCCTGTCAGTGGTGGATGAAAAAGTAGTCAATATGTGCTATCGTGTACGCTGCTGGGCCTAAAAATTTTACAACCGTTATTGGGAAAGTGCGACTGCCGTCGGGTATAGTTTTTTAAGGTGAGTACTCCGTTGCAGGTATTTGATGGTAGCCACTTAGAATATCCTAACAAAAAAAAAAAGTTAACCCTTTGCTATATGGTCTTCAATTGGAAGGCAATAGAAATTAATCTGTGATGCTATTGTCATTTAACTGCCTAATGTCTAATTATGTGCTGTCGGAACAGATGGTTTTGAATCGGTAAGACCGGCCGTAGCGAATGGCTAAGGTCACGCCATTATGCTTGCGTTTAATAGTTCTTATACTTTCTGCCTAGCGCTCTATTTTGTTGCTTAGTGCCATTTTATATGGCCGATACTACTATGCGGCATGGGTCTACGAATCGCATGTGCGATACGCCTATGTTAACGCATCGTCCCTTACCTATGAAGAGTGTATAGAACGCAAGCAATTTAGCCAGGATGGGCGATATTAAGGTGAGACATATGATTATTTTATTGGTGGTTAGATTGGTCAGATTTGCTACATCCAAGCGCTTTTCGGCTTCTGCTAAAGGTAACTAGTTGACTTAGCGTCGATTCCTTGTTACAAGGTTTCTTGCCCTGATAATATTGTTTTTGCTAGCTTGTGGTTAGAAAGCACGTGGAGAAACGTGTCTACGATTATAACATCTTTGCCTGACTTGAGATCTGGCAGTTAGTGCGGGTAGCGTCCAAGCCTAGCGACACTAAGGCTAGGTGTATCAGTTTTCCTGACAATTTGATGGCGCTACTCTTTGATGGGGGATCGTTCGAAACTGAAGCCAAAATAAAATGGAAGCGACTCACCGTTGTTGCTCAACATTCCACCTGGACATCTCCTGGTGCACCAGCTGACCTGTTTGTAGACGGCGATGGGGGCAGCGACTCCGCTGCCTCCGACTCCCTTTGCGTCAAGTGCCCGCTCTCGTGGGCACTGCGCTGCCCGATGGCCTCAGGGTCCGCAACGGTAGCAGGCTGCTTGGCTGAACGTTAGCCCTAGTTCTGATGCTCTGCTCGGGTCGAAGGGCTGTCGTCGATCTGTGAAGCTGTTTTCCCCAATACAGCCATTTTGGTAGAAGGCAGTCCGTGTTAATCAGAATGGTACTATGCTGCTACTGTTGCGCGTGTCCGAAGTCAGCTTCCTCTTCCGGCATGTGGTTGCTTGTAGTTCTCGAATCAGCAAGTCTCTGGTAGTTTTCCTGTTGTATGCTGTCCGTTGCAATTGCGTTAGGTTGGCTGCAATATTAGCCACGGCTATTTTATCTTCGACGTGGCCCTGCCAGCGTGCTGTCTGTATTGACATCAGACGGCCCGCATAGGCCGCGTGTGCTTCGTCGGTGCTGGGTTGTCCTTGTTGCGCTTCCTTGAAGTGGTCATTCGCTTACGTGAGGATAGTATTTCGCTGCCGGCAGTCTGGGGTCAAGTTCAGCGAATGTGCTGGTTATAGGCGGCTTTTTTGCCGTGACGTCTTCCATCGGGTTTTGCTGCTCGGCATCCAACACTGCACGAAATGTAGCTGCATTGGGCTGTATCGTTGCAGTTCTCCCCAGTCCGGGGGGCAGTCCAGCTTCTGATGTCGGATCTATTCAGGAAAAGATCAGGAGTCGGGCGGGTTTAATGGTGTTCCCGGTTCAAGGCAGATGGCTCAATAGCGAAGGTAGGCCATGTGATATCCCTCGGACAGTGGAGAGTAACTACGAGAACACAGCGGATACAAGGATCCGGTTTATTAGACTCAGTCTCACAATACACAATGACAGATAGCGGAATGATGTTGCCTCGATGGTCAGGCATGAAGAGAGCTCCGTGTCCTGTGTGCTGCCGTTAAGTAGCTCCTCGTTGGTATCTCTGCCGTCGCTGTGGCGCTGGCATCCTGCTCACTACTTCTGTGGCGCAATCTAGTAGCGTAGCCCCCTACTCCCGATCAGGACACATTAATTACTTCTTAACCAAAAGGAATGTGGCCAACAAATGTACACGAGAGTCAATTTTACTATTGAGGTCAAATGTGTTCCTGATTAAAAGGAATACATTCCTTAAGAGACATGTACCTCAATGTTTCTGGGTATTGTAACAGAGGTTATAAACATTTTCCTACTTATCAGTGATTGTTAAGGTTTCGATAGCAAATAAATCGCTGTGATTTAAGGCACATTATATTTGGAGCTGAAATACTTAAGCCCTATTCACTTCCCTCTGCATCTGTCAAACTCACAAGACGTAATCTCACTACAAATCTTTTTATCATCTGCAAACGACCTCACTTCAAGTTAAAAGCGATTAAAGGAATCATTCTTTAGAACAATGTATCCGATCGTGTGGTATTCCTACCTTTCCAGATTTCCTCCAACTGGCAAGTCTCATCGCGCTTACCCGCGATGATTTTCGACACCATATTTCAACATCTCTCTACCTTAGATGCCTTTCAGAGATCAATATCACGTTGTCAAATGTTACGATTTCCTGTTGGTAACTAAGAATCATAAACCTATAAGATTTGTTTACACTTTAATGAGGTATTGAACGACATCAAAATTTGAAAGAAGGAGGTAGTAAATAAATTGTCGAAGAAAAAGTTTATTTAATTATGAAAACATAAATTACCACTTTTGTTGATAATCTACATATTATTTAAAACTAATCAGATTTCGGATGTGAGCCTGAGATCAGCTTGAGTCTGACCCCCCCCAGGTGAATAACTGCTTTCTGCAACATTAGAGATGATTATTGTTCGTGATATTTCGCCGTCTGCACAAGCACTGTCGCTGTGAATCCTAGTATTTTCAACTCTCCCAAAGGTTTGGTGTTCTGTCATCCAGTGAATTGGTCGCCCCATCTCACCTGGTCAACTGGGAGCTGCAATGTTAACCGGGTGGGGAAATGTAGTCCTATGTCCACTCTGTGTATAATCCTAAAGCCTGATCCGAGAAGATGCAGATTGTGGCGCATGTCGGCACCAATGCTATCTCTCACTAGTGATCTGAGGTCTGAAATGGTGAGCACAGTGACCAGTGGTTAGCAGAACGATCTGTAGCACCGTTAAGGGAATAGATTTAGGACCTTCGGTGCAGAACCGATCATAGGGGCTAAATCAAAGATTAAAGTGCATCTCCGCAAAATGGTTGATTCGCTGTGAACGCATCTGACTAGGTCATGTGTGCTCTCACCATATATTTGGCACCTGGCCGGTGGTGCCGTGTATAAAACATTGAGGCATTGCTATGTTTTGGGTAGTGGGAGGAATATCCGTTACAGGAAAAATGGTCACAGGCAACCAGAATTTAGCCCTTCCTTCACATCTGCTTACACAGTTCTATACCATGTAGATAGTATGATCACGTGAATATCCAAAATTGAAACTCACCCATCTCACAAAAAAGTGATATATTTTAACATATTCGATATACAAACGAAAATATGGAATATATTTCGTTAATAAAAGAGTTTTCCAGACTTTTAATGTGCTTCTCTTAGTTTTTTAAAACATTTAAGAGAAATTAGTGTCCATACACAGCATAAGTGTCCATAAGTTACTATTTTCAAATAAACCGTTTATTTTGAACAAACGCTATGGTCAAAAGAGAGGAAGACGTTATACCGATCATCTATCACTTAAAATAACTAGATATTAATAATAAAATCAATATTTTCCTTGCATAACTATTGTGGATAAAGATAGTTTTAAGTGAGAGCATTGCAGAGCCGGATCAAGACAGCGCGGGGACCGTACCAAACGTGAAGAAAGGATCTCCCATGCTACCTACACGCGGTGGTCCCGTAGCATTTGCTAACACTTGCTACGTGGCATCCGGTACTGGTGCGTTCACAAATAATTTCAGATTTTTCAAGTTAGTTAATTTTTCAGTGTGTTATTAAGACATGTTCTTTTACTGCTGCATATAAACTTATTTTAGAAACACACGGAAAAACTTATAATTAAATATCTGTTGTCGGTGACATGAGATATCGTCAACGCAGTCTGAGTTGACAGTATTTTAGCGAAAAAAATCTTCTTTTCACCTACCATTAATATCGGAAGCTGCTTAAAGAGCACTGAACACTCCTATCGAAACAAAAAGAAAACACGATGAGGTTTCAGTAGATGAAGACACAATTGCACATAGTCTTGTCACCATTGTGGTTTTAGTGGTGTTTTATAAGCAGGCAAAGATCAAATAACTAATACGGCTTTGTCGCGATAGCGATATTCTGTGGGTGTCGCTGTTAAAATTCAAACGACAGGTGAAACGTTGATTGGCTGTTTTTACCAAAAAAGTTTAAAATAATCCCTATGGTCGGGGTATGAGTTTCGACTCAAAAAAAAAAAAAATTGCATGGTGCTCTCAAAAATACCAAGGGTTATTTAATTTCATTAAATAATTTTAAGAACGGGTTCTTCACATGAAAATTCTCAGGGGATTACACAAAAGAAATGGGTTCACAGTAAAGGAAATTTGAATTTATTTATTTATGAAGACAAAGTTGTGGTCATTTAACCCTTTGACTGCTGTTGACGTCTATACACGTCATGCTGCTTTCGGGCCCCGAGTGCTGATGACGGGTATAGCCGCAGCCGTCGGATTTCCCCTGAGTGCTGATGACGAGATAAGCCGCACCCGCCTACCGCTACCTGTGTGCTGATGACGAATATAGACGCGCCGCTACCTGAGTCGTACAGCGGACTTCTCGCCACATTTCTCAATAGCCTTTCGCAGTTTTGGTCGCTAGCTTATTGTACGAATGTTTGTCTGCTGGGAGCCTAGGCTTCGCTCTACAGTTCACTGTTCAACGAAAATTACATCAGTGTTCTTTGTGTCCTGTATTTTATAAAGAAAATTGAAAGACGTCGTGGGTGCATTGAGGAATAAATCATGGAGATTCTTACGATTAGCGACACTGAGGATGAACTACTTCATTTTGATGGAAATGATAGCTTTTCCACAAAATCGGAAGCTGTATTTCTAAAACATACTCGTCAGGAGGGGTGACAATGCAGTCTCATGTTTCAACAAGTTAGTTATTCTGAAGAATCAGAAAGTGATAGTGAAACGGCTACAAAGAAATTACGTCTTGGCGATAAATCTAACTAGAAAAGCATTTTCGTCCAGTTAGTCACGCATTTGATTTTACACTATTGGGAAATGCGTGTCAAATAGGGAATGTGTCAAGTATTCTGTCAGTTTTCATGTTATTTCTTACAGAAGAACTGACGAAATATATAGCTGATGAAAAGAATCGGTTTTGTATAACCACTATGAAGAATACTCCAGAATCAGAGCTTTCTCGAATATCAAAGTGGAAAGATACTGGATATGATGAAATGTATTGTTTCAGAGCTATTTGTCTTCTGATGCCTAGCGTGAAAAAAATTGAAAATTAGGGAATATTGGACCAGAGATGTCCTTCTAAATACTCCAATTTTTAGTGAACTTATGTCCAGATACCGCTTTTTGTTACTCTGGTGAGGTTTCGTGCGATTTCGCCGCAACCCGCCCCCCCCCCCCCCCCTCTATTTCACATCGCGTAATTAATGGACAGACACTTCATAGCTTAGAAATGAAAAATCTGTTGAGTACTTATGTGGAACAAATTTCATCAAAGAAACAAATTTACGTATAATCGGGTTATTACAAAGCGCAGCAAATATTCAGTAACATCGAGATATTTTGGGTGTCTACATCTACAAAGATATTCCGGAAACCATATTTCGGTGTGTGGGGGAGGCTGCTTGAACAATTATCATTTTAAGGTCTCTTTCTATATTCGTGAATAGCGCGAGGAAAAATCGGATGGCTTTAACTCTCTGTATGAGTTCGAATATCTCTAATTTTACAGTCGTGGTCTGAACGCGGTATTTAAGTGTGGAATACAATATTTCTAGCATTTTTTTCGAATCAACAATAACACTCTAATACAGTAAGGGACCTACAGAAACTGCCAAGAAAGAACTGTAAACTATTGACGTAAATTTAAGAATCACCACACTTTCGACAAAAGCTGCAAAAATCGAGAGAAAAATGCAAGCAAGAAATAATTATTAGTTATGAGAAATAGGGTTAATGATTCAGTTTTATTCTGTAGTAACTTATTTGCAGTACAAACTATGTAGTGAGAGCATTTATTCTGTATCAGTCGTGAGAGGTCACAGTCCTTCGCCAGAAACATTCAGCACAGGGCGGTTGGAGCCGCTCGGACGGTTCCGTCCCCAGGGATAATCACTTAGCGCAGGTAGCAGGCCACAGCGCGGCAGGTACACGATCCGCCGTCAGCAGTCAAAGGGTTAAAGTTCACAAATGAACATATGATATGCACAAAGGCTTAGAGCTCTATGATTCTGGCATGAGTCTCCCAGGGCTTTTGAGAGATTGCGGAATGTCTCTATATCAGCAGGTGGCTGGTCGGCGGGAGCGGAGTTGGCAAGCCAGGGCTGATGTCCACTCAGTCCAGCAGTGTCCTGCCCTCAACCTCGCTCTTCGGCGCACAGCAACGTTCTCCTCCACTCCCGAAGACATACTCGGAATAGTAGATGCAACGCCCTCCATCCGCTGGTTGTCCCACACACTGCAACCACATACGACAAGTCTTCCAAAAAATAAAAAATCGTGAGAAAAGAGGGCAGGTTGTGTTCCCTGCCCCTTCGCCTAGCAAAGCGTGTCTCTCGGGACAGGCATCTGCCTTCAATCACCATCTGGTCCCCAGGAAAACACAGTGATGAGCAGCGCGTCTATGCTCTGTGGGACATTACAGTTTCACCAGTCACACCCACAAAAATTTGAAATTTCCCATTTAAGGTTTAAATTTTTAATTCGGTTCATGTGACACTTTGTCCTGAAACATTTCATCGTCACGCTCCTTAGACACAACTGTATCTTCAACCTATCGATTGCCCTAGTCATACAATACGTTGATAAAACCACCCATTTCGACGCTTCGCTCTGCTGAAATGTCATGTGGATTGTCTCCTTGGTCAACAACCCCTGCCATGACTGGCCAATCCTACAATGTGCTTCGCTAAGAGCATGAAACTCTGTGACATTCATTACAATGGGCATTGCGTAAGTGATAACAGTTGGGTCCAGCCTTTCTTATGGCTACAGATACAACTTAAGCAGTACATAACACCACACAGTAGTTAGAAAAATACTTAATCCTAAGAAACTATGATATCAGAAAATACAACGTTGTGCCGTTGACCAGCCTTTCGTATGGTTACAGATAAACATAAACAGCACATAGTATATAAAATACCAGCACACATGGGCTCAAAGAATTTAATTCCAGCAGACTATGGCACCACAAATACACTGAGGTGCCATTGTATTTAAGAACATCTTTAGAATTTCGTGAACTCTTTCCTCAATTGTAAGTGTGCTTCCCCGTCTCCCACAAATCATCCTATCGGTACTCTCTATTAACAAAATTACAAATGAGAGCTCAAAAACGCTGACGGATCAGTATCATATTTACATCTAAAAAAACATAAAGCCATCACATAAAGGCAAATCATTATTCTACACTATGCACATATAACTTTACAGAGAAAACCATTATGTCTGAATACAAGTGAGTAATGAATCAGGGCAATCCACTAATGATATAAAACCCAAACCAAACAACTGTCTTCAGTAAAGGCTACTCATATCTAAATTCAATGGACTAAAAAAAACTTAAAATCGACATCATTATTTGAAAACAACTACGCCTAAAAAAGGTGACGGCATTCTCATCATTTGTATACAATCCTTGCAAATGACAGCATTTGTTCTCACAAGTCTTCCATGGAGAGCGGAACCTACTTCAAAACAAACAGCATTCCTCAAGCAGATGGTTAGGTGCCTCCCCACAAGCAGATGGGCCCAAGTCGCTTCACCCCAGACGAAGTCAAGGACAACCACTGCCTCAGCTGACGCTCCCAGTTTCAAAACAACCCACATTCTTATGCCTCGGCTCCTAATTCGAAAGCAATGGTTCACCGACCTACTCCTCATATCGACAACACGACTAAAGTTAAAACGGATACGTTGGAGCATTTGTCATCTCACAACGTCGCCATGCAGCGTTACCACATTGTAACCACACACATATTTCATATCCCTTAATCTAAGAAAGAAAACTGGTTGCCAACAAATTCTACAGCCTCATTAACCTAGCATAAAAAATACTTTAACACTCGCTTTCTCACTGAATAATGCGTACATAATCATAAGAAGTTCGTCACCCTATTAAATGACTTGCGTGATATCTAAAGCCGAAAGAAACAACTATTCTTTGAGAAATCGCACGGGAACCATTTAACAACGTATAACTCGTGGTCATCCTCATCTCAATTAAAATGTCGAGCCGAAAGAAATAACTTCACTTGAAAAATTGAAATTCATTCCCTGCCTTACAAAATTATCGGTTTCTTTTCTCAAATGCTGATAGAAGTAACTCCGCTTAGAGAATCTAATAACATATCCACCACTAATATGCAGTACTCAACGACAATCTGGGATTTACACTTTTAATTACTGTCACCGATCATGAATTGTCTCATGCGGACGTCTCAATTACTTTGCTAACACATGGCTCTGAAAAACAGGAGCGATGTCAGATAACATGGTGCTAGTTTGACTTGGTGGAGCCACTCCAGTCCTGCTTCTCGCTCTTGTGAGAACATTGAGCGTATACAAAAAATTGTTAAACGAAACGCAGCACACTTTCACTGCTTCAAGCACAACGTAACGGAGCCCCACCGGATACTCAGCCTGTCTGTAATTTCACCGCCTTCTCATAACTTCCTCGACCGACCACTACCAACTTAATCAAACGACAATACAGATTGCTTACATGTTCAGCACAAAGAGGACCTTGGCCTTCACATGAGTTGACAAAAGGGAAGTCTGAAACCTAATCCATGCACATGCGTTGTCTCTTCACCAAAGTCATCTTCCTTCCCTCGAAGAAAGTGCATATCCAACTTGGAGCTCATCCACCGATCTCTTGTATCTACACCTGTGTGCTCTCCGGGGCGTTGTTGCCACTGTGGCTAAAACTCTCTATCAGAAATATCTTCTTTTTTAACTCGCAAAGCCTTCAATACTTTTACAGACAACGTTCAAATCTCTGGAAAAACAGGCTGACCAAGTACTTACCAACTTTCTCGCAAGGCCACCCATAGATGCTCAGCGAAAACAAATATGCGTACCATCTCATAATCACTCCAACAATCATTAAAAACTATTTCCTTCTCTCCTGACATCAATCATCGCATCGTAACATTCTCCGCACGCAGTGACTGTTCTTCAATTCCATCCCATATACCACAGCAATTCAACTGTTTTTATGACCCAGACAAACTTCATTTCCCACAAAAATGTGGAGATTATTCTTTTTCGCTTCTCGCAACAATTCTGTGCTTCCCGTTCTTATCTTCTCGTCCATTGTGGAGAAGTGTATTCCTTACTTCCATCGTAGTCACATTTAAGCTAATTAGTCATGATATAAATCTAACATTATACTTAATTACTACCTCAATTACTCGCCACTTCATACCCTTGTTAATTTCTCCGGTCCAAACCAATGATCTTTTTCGGAGGCGGCTAAACCTAGTTATTCTCCACTCCCATTTTGAGCTTTCCATGTACTACGCACATCCAAAACACATACTTAGCATTGGCGTTTGTACTTTCGGAATTCTCAGCAAATTCTTTCTTCTCAACAAAATCCTCTGATTGCACATAAAGTTAGCACTTATTCCACCTCTCCATTCTTGAAACATGTTTGAATGGCTTCCGCAATAATCTCTATTTTCGATACCTCCCACATGCGGCTCATAAGCGCACCCTAGCTGGGTTTCTCTCACACAGTCACAAAAAACGTCGCGCTCGGAGGGTAGCGTGCCTTCGAAAAAATCGCTCGTTGCTTTGCGTTCCCGAGATGCCTTCGGCCTTGAATAGTGGATTGGCATTTTTTCTCGTCTGTCCAAATACACACAAATATCGCAGGACTCGCCTTTCATGCCCGACAGTTAGCATTCTCGACGGATTCGTCCGTCTGTCCTTTCGTACCGATTTCGAACACGCCGATACAAGTGACTCCCACCATTTACTCGTTATTCGTGTCGAAAAGCTCTCCTGCGTTTCGCCGGGACCGAAGCGTTCCCTTTTCAGCTTAGCAACGCTAACACGAATCTAACTAATCTGTTCTCCAAGTTGCGTCGTATCCGCAGTGTGTCCTTTCTCAATTTCAACAATGCGTTTTTTCTGTCTTTTGCCCTATTTCCGACGAGCCCCTTCGCTCGTCCATCAGTTGTTCACTGGTGCGATCCAGTTTCCTTCTTAAATTTTCACATTTCGTTTTGCAGCGTTTGCACTGGTCCCCTCACTTCCCTGACCTCCGCTTTCAAGTCATTTTTAAAGTCTCCGATCTCCCTTTGCATGAGAATAGCCAGTCGTTCTTCGGCAGCCGTTACATGAAGCAGTGCCTTCTGTGTTGATATAATTTAAGTGTTTAGTTATCTTTTGTTTAATCTTTGCATTTTTGTTTAGCAGCCCAGTAGTCAGACGTTCTTCGGCAGCCGTCACGTGAAGCAGTGCCTTATGTGATAATTTTAATTCAAAGTGTGTAAGTAGTTGTAGCTTCGTCTCTGTATTTGTTTTCCAGTAGCAGTAACAGGAGTCGTTCGTCGGAACCGATACGTGAAGTAGTACCTACAGTGTTAATTTAATTTAAAGGGCGTAGTTAGTTGTAGCTTCATCTTTGCAAAATTGCTTGTCAGTAGCAGCAGTCGTTCGTTGGAACCGTTACTTGAAATAGCACCTCCAGTGTTAATTTAATTTAAAGTGCGTAGTTAGCTTAAGCTTCGTATTTGTATATTTAGTTATTGACAAAAAGCCTCCTACTGATAACGCATAGTGAGTCTGTTTTTCGTGTACTCCTTAGTTTTTCTTTCTGTATGGTAGTACGTGTAGAATTGTGGATGTTTTGTGCAGACGCAGGCTGAGGTGCCTGATCTGCGCACCCAGCTTGCAGGTTTGGTAACAAGAGTTTCACAGCTGGATGCTGCCGCAAGTGAGTGCAGTAGATGCGGTATTGGTGACCCTGTAGAAGCAAAGCGGCTCGCAGGTTCTCCCATACCTGTAATCGTACCTGCAGTCCAGGCCGAGACGTCGGAATCTCTGCGGCCGTCGCCTATAGCTCTGGACAGACGAATTGGCGGGTCAGTGTTAACGCGCTGTTGCCGTACTTGGGGACAAACTCGCGATGCGCTCTCTTTCTATCACCTGAAAATTGCAACGCTGTGCGGCCTGTGTTGCCTAGTCCAAGCGGCAGCCCACCCCAAACCTTCCACCTCCCTTTCAACACACAAAAAATGTGTGAACCTGTGAATCGGAGTTAGAAAGTGTGTCAGTGCTCGAGAGAGAATATTTTGATTTTAGCGTTTTGCGATTTAAATAATTCGTTTTAGTTATTTATTAATTACAGTAATTTAGTGTCCTAATTTTACCGAACAAAAAGTGCAGTAAATTATAATTACGGTAATTTAGCAAGAGAATCGTGCTACAAAAATGGATACTCAGGAAGAGACTTATTCTTCTACTCCAGGTGTTTCCGGACTAACGACTCCAACAAGACGCACGTCATCGACAGCAGAACCACCGCGGCTGAAGAAGACAACAGAGTTTCGCCGGCAGAGTAAATCTATCATTCACAGTGTATATAAATATTTCAAACTTCTTGTGGACAATGATGGTGAAATTTTGTCTTCTACATGTACGCTGGTAAGAAAAGACTTGAAAAATATGGACGTACTTGATGTTAATGAAATAAAAAACTGTAGTGATTTGTTACCGCAAAAAACAACCATATTGCGAAGAAATTTAGGGAATGTACAGGCTATTTGCACTGAAGCTTGTGGTGTCACTTTGAGAACTGTCCAGCGAGTGTGTCGTGAGGGAAAATCGCCTACGTTTGTTTCTCCAAAGAAAAATGTGAAACAATACAGCACTATAACAAAGCTTAACGACTTTGACAGGGACATTGTCAGGAGAACAGTACACGAATTTTACGACCGTGGTGAGTACCCTACCTCAGAAAAATTAAGAAAAATATTAAAAGAGAAGATAAATTTTACAGGATCTGCACGATCTGTAAGACGCATATTGAACAATATAGGGTTTAAATACAGGCGTCAGAATGATGGTAGGCGATTTTTGCTTGAGCGAAACGACTTAGTGTCCTCAAGAGTCAAATTTTTGAGGAAAATGAGCTCCCTTCGTAGCTCAGGTGACACGCGACCCATTTTTTACTTAGATGAAACTTGGGTAACTCAGAACCATTCTTTAAAAAATATCTGGCAGAATTCAAATCAAAGTGGGGGCTTAAAGGTACCTGTCGGAAAAGGGGCAAGGCTAATTGTTTTGCATGCGGGTTCAGCAAAGACAGGCTTTCTCCAGGAAAGTAAGTTGGTCTACAGATGCAGCAAAACCAACAAATCTGAAGATTATCACTCAGAAATGAATACAACGACGTTTAAAGATTGGTTTCTCAACAGATTTTTGAATTTTTTGGAGGAAGGTTCTATCATCGTCATGGACAACGCCAAATATCATTCGGCAGTGATAAACCGAGCTCCAACAACCAAATCGCCGAAAGCTGATATAGCTGCTTGGCTAACAGAAAAGAAAATTTCGTTTTTGCCTACGGAGACTAGAGCTGAGATGCTGGAGAAGGTTCGCATGAATAAAGAAGAACCGGTGTATGAGTTGGATGTACTTGCAAACGAAAGAGGACATGAAGTAGTCCGATTACCCCCTTATCATTGCCAGTACAATCCGATAGAGCTCATTTGGGCCCAAGTCAAAAGAGAAGTGGCGGAGAAAAACAACACTTTCAAAATCGCCGATGTCGAACGTTTGTTGCATAAAGCCTTGGAAAACGTCACCGTCGAACAGTGGCAGAAATGTGTTTACCATACCGAAAAACTGCAAACAGAAGATTTCGAAAAGGAAGTGGTCCGAGATAATGTAATCGAGCCTCTTATAATCAACCTCAACGAAGATTCAACGACAGAGAACGAGAGCAGCGAAGAAGTGGAAGATGATGATGGTGAAGAAGAAGGCGTTGATGGAGATGAATAATGACAAGTAAGGTATTAAAGAACATTTAACATATTACGCAATAAACTTATCAATTACTGAGCAACTTTAATAGCTTGTACTTAACAGTTTACGATACTATAAACATTTGCTGTGTTAATGTTATTTAAAACCCCCAAACTCATATTTAACTTGTTTTATTGTTGGTAGTAAGTTACGATATTACTGTTGCATATTATTAATTTTGCGTAAAAACATTTGGCTTTCTAATAATATTCATGATGACAATATAACATTTTTGCTTACTTTTATTATGGTTGATTTTTATAAAAAGAACTGCAGTGGCCATACTTCTTTTCTACATATAAATTTTTGGTATACAGCAATTTTAATTCTATAGTCTATATATATATAATTTTGTCGTCAATTTTGCAAGTTTTTCAGTGCAGAGGATAACAAAGTATAATTTTGATTTTAGTTGTAAATAAAATTTAATACGTGCTTAGCCACAAATAAAATAAAGAAGAGTAATTCAATACGTTTTCTTAATTTCTCGAGAAAGTATTCTTCAGTTATATCAAATGCATTTACACGAACATAACTTTCTTAACGAAATGACATAAATCAATATTTTATCACAAAATTTCGATTATAAATTATTTAAAATACAGTATAAACTATTACTTCAAGTAAAAAGGTGAATACAACTGTTAAGCGCGTGGTTTGGCAACAGCGCATTCTAGGAGACCCGCCAATTGTTCTGGCCAGCACTATAGTGGTGGCTGGCGTGTGGTATCTGGACGTCGACGCCACATGCAGGGGCAGTCGTGCAAGCCCGATATTCAAGAAGGCGAGCTTGTACCACTGTCCAACCAGTTTGACGCATTTTCTGGAACTGTTTCAGTCCTGCAACCGACGGCCTGTGAGTTGGCAGCCCCACAGCCCGCTAAGTCTGGACAACTGCAGAAGGGGTTTTAGTGGTCGGTAACTCCAACGTTAGGTGCTTTATCGAGCCCCTTAGGGAAATGGCGAATAGGTCGGGGATGAATTCCGGTATCCATCCATTGTGTATTCCGGAGGGTCTGATCCGAGATGTGGAACAGGCCATCACGGGTGCCATTGAACGGACGGGGTGCAGCCAGCTGCGGATCGTGGCTCATGTCGGCACCAATGATGCTTGCCGCCTAGGGTCGGAGGTTATCCTCTCGTCGTTTGGGTGACTTGCATAAAGGGTGAACTCTGTGGCAGTTGGCCGCAAAATTTCTGCTGAGCTAACCATCTGCAGTATTGTCAATAGAACTGACTGTGGACCTCTGGTTCAGAGCCATGTTGAGGGACTGATCCAGATATTACGGCGTTTCTGTGATAGTCATGGCTGCAGATTCCTTGATCTTCACCCTGGGGTTGAGTCTTGTAGGTATCCCTTGGATAGATCAGGGGTGCTCTACACACGAGAAGCGGCTACACGGGTGGCAGGGGCCATGTGGGGTGCATTGGGTTTTATTTTTAGGCTGAGGGAAGGTGACCCTGAAGAGGAAATTCAGTTACGGACAGCCAAGATAAATTCAGCACCGCGTGTTAGGGGTAGCTTAAAAGAATCCCGAACATTAAAAGTTCTAGTAGTTAACTGCAGAATTGTTTGTAATAATCAACCTGAACTCAAAACGTTATTCGTAGGACACATGCTGATATCGTAATAGGCACAGAAAGTTGGTTAAAACCAGATATAAGGACCACCGAAATTTTTAATAGTAATATGAACATTTTCCGTAAGGATAGGTTGCATTCCCAAGGAGGTGGTGTATTTATAGCTGTTAGTAAGTACCTCCCATGTAGCGAAATAGATGTCCATACTGTCTGCGAAGTTATATGGATCAAGCTCAACGTAGTTAGGACAAAACTTGAGATAGGCTCCTTCTATCGTCCACCAGATGCAAGTGTAAATATTGCCGAGGCCTTATGAAATAATGTAAATAATATACCACGGCAATTTCCACCATACAATAATGCTAGGTGGTGGCTTTAACTTGCCAGATATCGACTGGACTAATTACGTTCACGTTACTGGAGGCAGGGATAAAGCAGCTTGCGAAATCATTCTACACCTCTTCTTAGATCACAATCTTAAGAGGCTCGTAACTGAACTAACGCGGTGCCTCAACGGTAACGAAAATATTTTTGATATAATTGTTACAAATACGCCTGAATATTTCTACATCGCAGGAATAAGTGATCACAAAGCTGTAATTGCTACCGTAAAACTAACAACCACGCGCAAAATGAGAAAAGAGAGGATCGTTTACTGATTCGATAAGGCTTCAAAAGTGTGTTTTAGAGCGTATTTGAAACATAATTAACATACCTTCTTAGTAGCAGGAGACACCGTTGATGAGATGGGGCATCGATTAGTCGTGGAAGGTATGAACTTGCATATACCGAAAAGGACAATCAGGGAAGAGAACGATCCCCCATGGTACACACGGGAGGTTAAAAGGTTACTCAAAAAGCAGAGTAAGATACATGTACGATCAAAAAGGACGATGCATCGGACTGATTTAGATAAGTTAGAGGAGATAAGGGGACATGTTAAGAATGCGATGCGTGAGGCCTTAATGACTTTCGTGCCAATTCTCTCTGTAAGAGCCTCATTGAAAACCCTAAGAAATTTTGGTCGTATGTAAAAATAGTTGTTGTGGGAACAATAAGCCAGTTCTAATAAAAGGCGAGATGCAGTTTTCTTGGATTTTCAGAAAGGTTTTGATTCTGTGCCACACAACCGACTTTTAGAGAAGATTTGAGCATACGGTATACAGGATCAGGTTTTGCGAGTGTATACTTGATTTTCTAACTGGTCGATCACAGTATGTTGTTGTTGCCTCTTCTAAGACAAATTTTACTTCGGGCGTTCCTCAAGGAAATGTAATAGGAGCACTTCTTTTCTTAATATTTATAAACGATCTAGGAGACAACGTCAAATGCTGGTTGCGATTGTTTGCCGACGATACGGTTATCTATAGGGAAATAAGGTGCTCCGACGATTGCTTAGAATTGCACGATTTAGATGCTAGTTTCGATTGGTGCCGTAAATGTCAGTTTACACTTAATTGCAAAAAGTGCAAGGCAATGCGGAAAAGTAACAAAAAGAATCACTTTGTTAACGAGTACAAAATAAACAATTCAGCTGTTGACACGGTTGATTCCGTTAAGTATCTGCGGGTGATAGTACAAAGCAATATGAAATGTTAAATGCACATAACTTCCGTCGTAGGCAAGGCTAATTCTAAATTACTGACTCATATGTCGTATTTTGAGGAACTGTAATGCTCATACAAAGGAGATAAAATACTAGTGCGTCCGCATCTCGATTACTGTTGTGGAGTTTTGGATCCGTATCGCAAGGTTCTGATTGACTCAGTGGAGAGAGTGCAGAGGAGAGCCACTCAATTCATGACTTGTTGTGACAGCCCTTATGAAAGCGTCACAGAATTGATACATAGATTGGACTGGGATAGTTTGGATGACAGACGACGTAGCTTGCGTTCGAATTTATTGGAGAATATGCCAAAAAATTTAATTTCGAGTGCAATGAAATACTTCTTTCGCCAACCTAGTTAGGTCGCAATCACCGGAAGGATAAGATTAGAGAAATAAGGATGCCGTACTGATGCTTTTATGTATTCTTTCTTTCTTCGCGCTATTCGGGATTGGAATGTGCGGGTTTAGCTTGGTTTGTCGTATTTCTTACTACTTTCGTACATACTTATTCCACCCAAAATGCCCGAAACGGACATAGTATCTTGTCGTCTGCGATATCCACATTTGCGTGTTAAAAAATTGTATTTCGCTGTCCTTCTCCAGCCATCTTTGTGTTATTGACTTTCAGGAGTGATGTGGCAGGATAATTATCTGATTCAGTTAACTTATTCATTATCTTCACAGACCTTCAATGTATGGGCAACCCACGTACTAATTGTAAGACCCCATAGGAAAAGCAAAAAGTAGAAAGGGAATTATTTTTCCTAAACACAATCAGCACACACTGACGTACTCAAACATTGATGCCATCAAACTTTTCAACGCTGATTTGTAAGACATCAATTCAGCTTCCCCAACCAGACAATACAAACTCTTTGAACCATTCAATTACCCTCGACAGAAATGAAACATCAACAAAGAAAACTTCGAAACCAAACGTATGAGCCAACTATCACTTTTCTCGGAATGCTTAATATGGAAAATACATCAAAAACAAAATTTTTCATAACCATGAAAAGACATGTGAATATTGAAAATACCTCTCCAACATAAAATCCATATCACACTATTGCCTCTATTTTTTTTTTTTTTTTTTTTTTTTTTTTTTTTTTTTTTTTTTTTTTTTTGACCACTGGCCACGACTAACTCAAAATCCACAACAACGAACATAACATTTGTCAACGAATGTCGATAACACACATAAAAGATCAACAAATATTATACCAATGCAACAAAGGTGTGCATACATCACCATGTACGGAGCATTGGACATTGACAATCCAATTTTACAAGATTACAACAAACTAGCGTTCTTTTAACACAGTTGACAACAAAAAACCAGTAAACTGCTCTTCGATGTAACACACTTATGCGCTCGCTAAAGAAAGTAGTTTACAATTAACAATACTGGCAAGGATACATTTACAATACCGGAAATATGAAATTACATGCTGGATAAATAGACTATTTCCGCTGATAATAGTCCCCTCACATCATTCACTGCGATTAAATCTGATAAATACCATCCAAAAAATAATAAAAACATCCTGAGCGCATTATAAAATTATTTTCTGTGCTGCAGAAATCCCCTCCATTTTGTGAAACGGTTATAAACATAATAACAGTAAAATTTCAGAATAGGAAGATATGGTATCCTCTGACTCAAGGTGGCAAGGCTTAATTTGCACCACCAGCAATTGACTCAGCAGTCCTCTATACAGTACCACAGGTGAGGCCACCCGAATACTTACACGTTGACCTCCCATCCACAACAATCCAGACTTAATAGTTTAGGGACCGCCATCTCATAGGATAACGAATTCTGGAGTGGTTCAACCTCAGAAAGCATTCCAAAAGTGTTGGAGTGGTACAAGCTTACCACCTAAAGTCTCGTATCCACTTGAGCATGCTTAGGCGAATGAGCCGCTCAGTGAGGCGAGCGGATAATGGTGGACGTCTGAGTACGTTGGTAGGGAATGACAACGAGCTCGCTATCCAGTGTGCGCTCGTCGCTCAGTTTGGTTTGTATTTTGGCGGTTTCAATAATGGCGCGAGCACGTTGGACAACGACACTTGCTTGATAATTATTAATCGGTATGCATCAAAGAAGAAGGTGGTATGGGATTGCTCATACGAGCAGCATTTGAAATAAATGAGAGGATGCATGGCATGAAATCAGAGAGGTATTACACAATGGTATTGGTGGCATAAAGAAATTAATAAAAAACAAAACAATATTTACATATATATTTATAAAAGTAATAAACAGTTACCAACCTAAATATAATTTTGGAGCAAATGAACAATATCATCACAGACTATCTGTACCAAACGGCTGATGCTTCGTTTAGGTGCTTTGAACATACGTATCAGAATCTCCCTCCGAAGGCAGAAAACCTAAAATTATCAATAATTTATTTCCTGGTGGGATCGCCTCATGCATAGGTGGACAGTGCTTTTTAATATGAGCATCAACTAAACGCAGGAAATGTTTGAAATCGATCTCTGACATTATCATTGAAAAGGCCCATTATCTACTTCAAAAGTCAATTCCGGAATTAAATTATTAAGATAATTTCTTCGCTGACGATAACTCTCTCTATTCCACCATCTTTGTACTGTTCTTCTTTAACATCGTATGGATAATAATAAAGGCCGCAGCTGCCACACGAACACGTGGCGACATGTCAATAGCCGAGCATTTACTTAGCACTGTAGTTATTGGAAAGCTGGCTCGTTCGACCAAAATTTCCGTTTTCTATAGCACGCTCAAATGAGCGCACTCAAAGGAATTTGTGACTCATTCTCCTTAGCGTGCTCTAGTGGATATGATGCCTAATGGAGCGTCCATTAATTAAGTGAGGTGAAATAGGGGGCGCGGGTGGAGGGGGGGGGGTCCGGTGAAATCTCACGAAACCTCACCAAGGGGCAGGGGGGGGGGACGGAAATCTCACGTGAGGTTTTCAAAATCTTGGTGGACTGTACAGCTAAAAAAAAAGTCTACAAATGACGCGGAAAAGGTCTAAAAATTTACGAGGTCGATTAGTAGGAACGGGGGGGTCTCCATCAAAATCTCAAGTCAATTTAGAGGTGGGGGGGGGGAGGGTCCGACCAGATCTCACGGAGTCTCACCAGGGGGGGGGGGGAAGAAGGATCCGAAATTCCGGAAAAACACCTCACGCCCCCTAAGCCTGTTCGACTACCACCGCACGTGGATTCGACGTCCAGACACCATACGCGATTCAATGACATGCAATCGTCGTACATCTATCATCTCGTTGGCGGTGCTGGTGCTTTGGTTGTAGGGCTGCTATAGCTGCATCAGAATCGACCATATAATATCTGCTGCAATCATTTAAGGCAGCTCCCAGCTGTGTTACTTTCGTTAACAAAGCAGTAAACTAGGAGCACAGATTATCTGCAAATAGCAAACAAAATTCATACATGTACTAACTTAAAAAAAAAAAAAAACCGATGAGAACTCGAACAGAGAAGTAAAGAATGTATTTTCTACATGTATCCTAATCTCTCACGGCAAAGGTGAGGTGTGTTACTATCTACAGAATAATCAAAGGTTAAGTAAAACCTACTACAGTCTTTGGCTAACAAACAAAAGCATATAATCAAAGATAAACTAAAACGTAATTACGGCACTAGAGAGAAATTTAAAATTGACAACGGTTACTATACTGAGTCGCTACTCTACTATAACTGTCATACACTAACAACTACAAGTATCAAACAAAAAAGAAAATTTTACTACAGGACTACTAATAAATTTATAACAGACGACTGTAATTATAAAAAATTTAAATCATATAGTCTTTTGAACTGGTTGACAGATTTTAAATTCATAACATACTCTACCTCTATGATAGCTGGACCTACAATTTAACGTCGAATTCAAACCACGGAATGATAAGGCGTGGCTCCTATTGTGGTAGACCAACTACTATGTTTTCGCTCTGCCACCAGCGAGAGGAGACTATGTGGGTCGGGAACCTACTGTCATGTGAGCGGTAGAATGCGTTAGTAATACTCCAGCTGGTTTTGTAAAAGTATTTAGATTTATTCATTAATGTGCATGATACCCATTTAACAACGCGTTATGCTGACTATACCCATATTCCAGGCAGGTTCGACCAGACTCGACCTAGGGGACCTAGAAGACCACTCTCCGTCGGTTGTTAGTCACTTCCTCCTACATTTTTTTCAGGAGAGGATAACGACTGCCCCATCATCTGTCTCTGTGATGCGGTGAGTCTGGCCCGATTACGTCGTTGCTTGCTTGAAACTGCTGACGGTCGTTACCCACTAACCAGTTCATGGCTTCTCGCGTTTACACATTCTTTCTGGCTCAACTGTTTGCAGTATCTGTCGCAACTGACCCAATTCTCTAAAAATCTAAGTAAAATTCTCTACACCCCAATAAATCCCAATAAAACATTGGTTTACTACAATGCAATTTTTTAAAAAAATTAAAAAATTCCTTGTTCCATTGGAATTTGAACCTAGGTTCCTGAGTTTTAGAAGCAAACGTCTTTACCACTTTTTTATTTGTTCCTTGTTTTTATATCGGTTTTTTTCCTCTCCTTACAGCCATCTTTCTCCCTCCATTTTTAACCTTCATTCATTTGGCTTCTCCACCAATTGTCTTTTACTCACTCTTGATGACGCCTCACATTATTCTTCTGCAACAATAAAAAAATATCCAAAAGATTAACTTTTTTTTTAGATCGGTTTATTTTGTTGTATTCTGCTATTAAGTAAAACCAGTAATCTTGTATCGATTTGCTCCTTTTTGTGAATATATAGTAGAAATATTGTACTTAAAGCTACATTGTGGTGTTATGTTTCGTGTTAATAATATTAATAATAATTGATTAAATTGTGATGTAGAGCCCGCTCCGGTAGCAATCTGCCTACACCCCTCCCTTTCACCTTCCAACCTACTTTTGTCCTCTACTAATTTTTACTTTAAATTCTTTCAGTGTTTCCAGTAAGTTATTCATCACTTCTCTTGGCAATTTTTTCCAGTCCCTCACTCCCTTTCCTATAAGAGAAAATTTTCCCACACCCTTATGCCTGAAATCAAGTGTCAGCTTGTGGTCAAGGTCAACCATACCCTTCCAAACTCCTCTTTTAATTTTCTCACCAATATCTTTCCATGCTTCATCACCAGTATAGGCTTTGTACACTCCCATGAATCTCTTCACCCTCCTTCTATCCTCCAATGAATCCCACTCCACCTCCTTTATCATATTAGTTACCGATTGTGTTCTGCGGTAATTTCCAGAGACAAACCTTGCAGCCCTCCTTTGCACCCTCTCCAACTGCTGTGTCTGATACCCAAAATGTGGATCCCAAACTACACAACCATATTCCAGCAGTGGTCTGACCAAAGTTTTGTACCCCAATTCCCTTTCTTCTCTAGTGCATACCCTCATCACTCTTTCCAACAGGTGAAGGATTTTGGAACCTTTTCCTTACCATCTGTGCAATGTGTCCTGCCTAGTTAAGTTTGCTATCAAATGTAATGCCAAGGTATTTACATTTTGAGTCTTCAATAAGTAGCTCCTTCCCTACTTTATAATTGTAATCAACCTTTAGCTTATCTGTGTACCTTATAAGCTGACTCTTCTTTGCACTTATCTTCATCCAATGTTGACTCACCCAGCTAGTTATCCCATCTAGATCACCCTGCAACTGTTTATAGTTTTCTGTTGTTTTGATCCTTTTACATAATATTATGCCATCTGCAAACAATCTAACTTCTCACAGTAAACCATTAACACAATCATTCATTAGAATAACGAATAACAATGGTCCCAGTACACTACCCTGTGGCACTCCCAAGTTCACTTTTATTTCTTTTGGTATTACATAACCTACCCTAACTTTTTGTTTTCTACTTTTTAGAAATTCTTCCACACAGCAAATCTCCTTTTTATCAGCTCCAATAGTTTTAACCGGGATGCTTCCTTCAAAGAGGCCATGGCCGAATTCCTTCCCATTCTTTGTCCCCAGTCCCATCCCACTTCTAATGACCTTAGCCGTCAACGAGGCGGAAAGCCATAAGTAAAAATAAAAAGGAAGGACTGCCTATGGGAATTCCAATCTCAGGCACCTTGGCCACTATATTTATAGACAACATGGAAATGGAAATATTGCAAAAACTAATCCCCCAAAAGGATATAAGATTACATATTGGTGGAGATATGTTGATGATATTTTATGCCTTATCAATGAATCAGATGAAAGAATAAATGAATTACACCAGGACATAAACAATGTACTAAAAAATACAATACAAACAGACGACAGAAGAAAAATATAATTTTTTATCTCTCTCACCATTACAAAACATGCAAACAAAGACTCATTCCAAATATACAGAAAACCTACAGCAACAGGGCAGATAATATATTCCACATCAAACCATCCACACAATCACAAAGAAGCTGCAATACATTTCATGCTACAGAAATTAAGCAGAATCCCACAAACGGATAAAAACTACCAAATAGATCTCAACACAATAAAGGAAATAGCAACAAAAAATAGATTTAAACCACACACAGTTGACACAATAAACAGAAAAATGACTAACCAAATGAAAAAAGAACAAATAATAAACAACACAACAAAACTGCAAACACACAGATCCACTCCACCAGAAACATACACAGTTCAAACAAACTCACAAACCACACAGGACAATTAAAATAAAATGGAATGGTAGCCAATGACATATTCTAACAAATAAACACTTCGAAATGCAAACATTTTCAAAAAAGAAGTTCTCAACATTGCAGTTGGAACTGACAACTCAGTGCAAAGGCAAATTAAGCCCCATTCAGACACAAACAAATACCACAACTCGGACACTTACCAACTCACCTGTCGAAAATGTGAAGCAATATACATAGGGCAAACACGTTCACCTGACCTAACGCCATGCGATTTCTACCTTTGGGGTTTCATCAAGGATCGTATGTATGTGCCTCCGTTACCAGCCGACCTCCTTGAATTACGACAGAGGATTGAAGCAGCTGTTGCAACAGTTACTGAAGACACTGCTCAACGTTTGGGCAGAACTTGGCTACAGACTTGATGTGTGCCGTGTGACAAATGATGCCCACATAGAACACTTGTAAGCTTGTATATAAAACTGTTTGAGTTGCTCTTTCATTTGACATATCATTTATAACTGTAAGGATAATGTAATAAATCTTATAAAGCATTAAAACCCCGATATTAATTTGTGGACACCCTGTATAATCTAACATTACGTATTTTCTAGACGGATCCACACGGACTTCGGAATATCATGTGAAACACAGCTGGCCCAATTAACACATGACGTAATGAATGTCACTGTTGCTGGTTTATATGTTGATGCAATTTTTTTATTTTCTGAGAGCCTCCGACTCTATGTCACACAGCTTCTTTTTTTGCGAAGCTTCCGGCGAATGGTATATTGGGTCAGATTTGTGAATGGATAAAGATTTTCTAACGGGTCAGTCGCAGTTTGTCGCCGTTGACAGAGGAACCCCTTCTAATCTAGATGTTACGTCGGGTGACCCTCAAGCAAATGTAATAGGACCACAGCTTTCCTTATTTAAAAAAAAAAAAAAAAATCGATTTCGCAGACAACGTGGATAGAAGTTTGAGATTGTTCGCTGAAGATGTGGTCGTCTCTGGAAGTTAAGAATTCGGCCGATTAGAAATTGAGCGCTGAACTGGAAGTTTTTTAGGCAACTTAAACTAAAAAGTGCCAGGCAGTGTGCATAGCTAACAAAAAGAGTCTGTATATTCAGAAACACAAAGTAAACAGTTCAGCTTTTGATATGGTCGATTCTGTGAAGTATTTGGGCGCAAAAGTACAAAGGATCATGAAATGAGACTTGCACATTAATTCGGTCGCATGTAGAGCTAACTCTAGCTACAATTCATACGTCAAATGTTGAAGAATCGCAATGCACAAACAAAGAAGATAGCGTATAAAACTCTCGTGCGTTCAAATTTGGACTATTGTTTTGCAGTTTGGAAACTGTTTCGTAAGGGGTTGATTGACAGTATAGAGAAAGTACAGTCAAGAGCTGCTCGATTGCTCACGGCTTGCTACGAAAGCGACACAGAATTCATTCTTAGAATGGGCGGGGATTCTCTGGTAGACACGCGACGCAAATTTCATTTGAACTGGTTAGTAAACATGCGTACACACAATTTCACTTACGAGCACATGAAATATATCGTCCTCCAACCTACTTGAGTCGCAATGACAGGAAAGATAACATTAGAAAAATAAGGTGCCGCACTGATGCTTAAATTAATTCTTTCTTCCCTCGTTCCATTCGGGACAGAAACAGCTGACAGCGTTGGTGTTATAATAATTCAGCAGTAGTGCATAAAAACTATTTTTCTATGGGAGCTGACGGGTACGGACAATCTGATATAAACAGTTCATTGTGGTGTGAAGAAACATTGGAATTAATTGTTTGGGATGTAAATGTATATAGTAGAATAATTATTAGAATATTTTAGAATTATCGAATACTTTAAAATAATTATTCAGATCTATTAATCACATAAACAGCAAAAGGATTTTTTTTAAATCTAAAAACTATGGACCTACTTTAAGTAACAAGGTAGTAGGCTATGTAAAATCAAAAAATAAAAGTAAATAAAAAATCCATGTACGTTAACACACTACGATGTGTGTAATGCACTCTCCGTCACCCACACTGTGGTAAATCGTGTAGTAACATCTGTTTTGATCCATGTCGACATCGAGGTCATTAGAAGCAGGGAAGGAATGGAGGCGAGGAATGGGAAGGAATTCTACCAGGCATTTTAAAGGATGCATACCGGCAATCGCCTGGAGTGATTTGGGGAAACCATGGAAAACCCAAATTTGAATGGCTGAACGGGAAATCAGACCCACGACCTCCCGAATGCGATGCCGGAGCGTCACCGTTCATACACCACGCTCAGTGTGAAGATACAGTGAGGCACCTTGTCTTTGTGGAAACATTGGACCTAAATCGAATTATGTAGGTTACGAGGGCAGTATGAAAATTAATAAAAAATATTAAATTTTTTATTGTTAAATAAGCGGGTTTTATTTAGATCATAATTGTTTTCAGAGGCTCCAGGACACAAAATTCCCACGGAATGTCGTGTTTCATAATAATACTATCATCCATTCTTAAGAACTTTCAGAAAACGTTTATTGGCTTCAAAACGCCGTGAGTCGTTATCATATCTAGATTTCAGTGTCATCATATATCAGGTGAAAATCTATGGAATCTCAAAGTGTTTGATAAATGACTACTAGACTCTATGGTTTCTTAATTTAGTACTTCTTCGTACTTTTGAATTAATGTGAAGATACTTGAATTTCTTTCATTTTTTTAGAAGGATTCATTAATTATCTTGGTAAAAATAAAGCGAGAATTGCGTTAGAGGTTATCATGTGTTTCAGGCCTGACGAAGAGCGCGTGTGACCTGAAGGAGTACCGCCACGTGTCGGCCATGGCGGACTACGCCCTCAGGATCAGAGAGCAGCTCGCCTACGTCAACGAACACTCTTTCAACAACTTCCGCATAAGGATAGGTGAGCATGGCGACTCGTTACCATTGGTATTCAAATTAATTTTGTTTCCTGTCTACTTACAATATTTTCCAAATTTTAGTCATACTATATATTCACAGAAAAAGGGTATTTCAGATTGATTTTTTTAAAAATAGTTTTAAAACCGTAATTTATGCAAATATTAAGTATCAGTGTCTGATACCGATTCTACCAGGATGCGTACCGGGGAGACATCAAGGACACAGGGCAGTTAATTACGGCTCCCATTCCTCCTTTCCTGGCGGAAGCACTTATTAACATTAGCAAATAATTAAGGGCACGCAGAATTCCGCTCTTGTTTTGTCTGTCGGAATAGAGGTAATTTTTTTTTTTTTTTTTTGCTGATGCTTTTTTCGTCTGTCTGGTTGTTTATTCGTTTGTGAAGTGGTTTAATCGCGAACTGGCTCCGACTGCACCACGAGACGCTACCCCCTCTCTCACGGGACGCTCACCCCTTATAAATAGGGTAAAAGGACTGGCTCAAGACAACGGGGAGCTGTACAAGATGCTACAAGGACAGGCTGGCCACTACGAAAATCATACAGCTACTTATTCAAATATTACAGACTTTATTCTCATGAAAGGATTAAACATAAAATAAGGAATATAGGTCCACAGTACCCAAACAATTGTAAAATCCCAGAACCCCAAAAAATAAATGTATAAAATAAAAGATAATAAAGTTATAAAAATAAATAAGATCCCGACCGCTGAAAAGATCAATCAGCTCCACAATAGCCCGTCCCTGGCCCTCAGCCAGGGGAATGAAAGATTTTTTTAAAAAAAGCCACTCCACATCAGTCTTCCAGTTCTTCTCGAAGCAGTAACACATCTAGTTCGTTATTTTTCATCAATTAATCCTGTATGGAAAGACCAATTGAAAGAATGCGATACCAATCATCTTACCGATGGACTGTTGGCAAGAGGAGATTTTCCTTTAATGGTCGTGCTCTAAAATGTTGGACGCAACAAAGTTAGTATATCATATGAAGAATGGGGAATGCTGGTCCAGCAGATGGACCCAAGCTCCCGTTTATTCATCGAAAATCCTGATTACGTCTAAACGAGTATTACACTCGTTGAACACACCGCCTCTTGTACAATTGTGTCCAGAGTTTTCCTGCAATTCGGATCCTTTCGGCGATGTCGTCTTCTCCGAACGAACGTGGAATAACCTGATGAAAATCCAGCTTGCTGTAGCCACTGTTCTCTCCACCATGATGCTGTGGAGGTTTTCAAGAAATTACAACGATATTTTGGTCACACTATCCGATGAAATGCTACGTAACATTCCTTTTGCTCCAGTGCTAAACTAATTGCTGTGAATATTACGAATATAGATGTATGCGATGTACTGTACGACCCTACATCAACACCAGACATAATATATTAAGAGTGGAGCTAATTTCGTATGAAAATTTATTTATATTCGATGATGCAGATAGTATTTTTAGATCACCGTAAACCTTGATACGAAGTATGTTGAGTGGCATCACCAGTATGTGAGTTTGTAATTTGTATTAGGTTGCTACTTAAGTTGTACTGTTTTTTCATAAGTTTGTTAAACACCTCAGACAAGTTAATCATGGACAATATATTCTCCTTTACTAACTACTACATTACGCCAAATCTGGAGTTGTTTATTGACTCCACGTCTGTACAAATCACACGTTTTTTAGTTAAAAAATTCGTCCAGCCATGTTCGGAGCGCATTTTCATTTGTAAATAAAGTTCCTCGAGCGGAAATGGTAAAAATCTGAGGGCGCAAGTAGTTACGGTACCCATCCTTGGGTATTGTTTTTTCCGAGTAGCAGAGTACGGGCAGGCGTAATCTCGGATGCGCTATCTTTGCAACCTGGAGCATTGAATGTTGCACGATGGTTGAATGGCCACAGTTCATCACATTTGCTAGCTCTCGAGTATACTAATGATGATAATTTTGGAGTAATGTTTCTAAACGGCATTAATCAAACATAGAAGGTCTTCCTGAGCGTGGAGTGTCACTAATGTCGAAACGACCCTCCTTCAAATAAGAAAACCATTTTTCTTCAATTTCTCTCTTCAATCAAATTGTACCCACATTCGGCGCCAATGTTTTTGACGACCCTCTCTCTACTAAAGTTATACAGAAGAATGTCGGAATGTCCCACTTTCTCCACTTGATACTCCATTTCCTAGCATCAATGGCTCCACTTAGTATCTGCAACAATGAATAAACCAATACATAAACTCAAACACAACTATTAAACTTCAAAACAAGAATGACACTTTGTACATAAACCAATAGCAACCAGAGAATTAACACGCCAAACAATAACGCAACGAATATGTTACCCAACCTTATAGTATTACTCGTTTAAAATGGGATTTACAAAAACATATTTAATTTGATTTTATTGGTCTTGTTTATATTACCAACCATTGCGCAATTAAAAATAAATTTTCAGCAACAAATATAGGATCTTAAAAAAATATGTCTTTTACAAAGTTTTATCAAATTACTCTGCTTGTGTTCTAGTAGAAGAAGACATCCTAAATCGTAAATATGATAGCGGACATTCTTCTAGATAATCTTCTGGAACCATCGAGTCTTCTCTTCTCCTATTTACTACATAATTTCACCATCTTGATTTGTGACAGCATATAGAATTTTAAATATACTTAAAATAACACCAGGAATATCCCAGGGTATACCATTATTATGTTTTGTTAACCATCTAACTGTTCAATCATCACCTCCTCGCTCTGTTGACGATACGGAAATACAATGTATACAGACACTATTGTATAACTGTACTAGACATGTAGCTACTTGTTTGAAATTAAACACAACTTTCCTTGTCTTAAATCTTTGGGCGAAGAAGAAGGTTGCCGTGGTAATTGTCAAGTACTACTTATTAAGCTAGCTTTCGCACAACATTAGCTCGTCGTGTGAATTCTACAACTCGATCCTGTAGTATCAGACAATATGTAGATCTATCGGCGGAGAAATTCTTTCTGTTTTAAATTTTGTATGGAAAGCTACTGGTCCCATTTTAACTGATTAATTTTGGTATGAACTGTCAATTACAACCAAAGAAGCTGTATCTACTAATTTTTTAGACTTAGTAAAGACAGCCAATCTACTGTACATATCGTATAAGACTATTGTCATATTTATACTTACGTTCTTTAATTTTTTTCCTTACTGTCTGAAATCCTGGATCAACAATCCTTGGATTTTCCAACTGTGTTGAAGTGTTTAAGGGCCAAGGAAACACTATAGTGCAAGGAGAATGATAATAAGTATACTGAAAAATATGTAGGAAGACAAAACCATCACCCAGCGTATCATAAATTACACAAAATATCAGTAGCAAAATGGAAACACTAAATTGTAATGACAGTGAAAGTAAATATATTGAAAAATAAATAAAAACACCTCCATCACACAGCGTAACACAAAGAGAACAAACCACTGGTAGAGAAGTCGAAACACTATAGTGCACGGAGAATGATAGTAAATATACAAAACAAAAATAATAGGAAAACAACCCCATCACCCATCGTATTATAGATTACACAAAATCTCAGTAGCAAAGTAAAAAAACAGGGACAGTGAAAATAAATATACAGAAAAATAAATAATAAGACAACTCCATCACCCAGCGTAACACAAATCTAACAAAACACTGGTAGAGAAGTCGAAACAATATTATGCAGGAAGAATGATAATAAATGTAAAAAATAAATAAATAGGATGACAACACCATCACCCATCGTCTCATAAATTACACAAAATACCGGTAGCAAAATGGAAACACTAAAGTGTAGAGACAGTGCAAATAAATATACAGAAAAATAAATAATAAGACAACTCCATCACCCAGAGTAAAAAGAGCAAAAGAAAACTCTGGAAGAGAACTCGAAGCACAATAGTGCACGGAGAATTATAATAAAAATACAGGATAATAAATACGAAGACAACACCATCATCCAGCGTATCATAAATTATACAAAATATCAGTAGCATAATGGAGACACTAATGTGCAAAGACAGTGAAAGTAATATACAGAAAAATTAATAATAAGAGAACTCCATCATCCACAGTAACACAAAAGCAAACAAAACACTGGTAGAGAAGTCGAAACAATATTGTGCAGGGAGAATGATAGTAAATAAACAGAAAATTTAGTAGGATGAACCCACAATCACCCAGCCTCTCACAAATTACACAAAATACCGATAGTTTAAGTGGAAACACTGAAGTACAGCGTAACACAGAGCAAACAAAACACACGAGGAGAAGTCCCAACACAATAGTGCAAGGAGAATGATAATATATATACAGAATTATATATAATAAGAAAACTCCATTATTCAGCGCAAAGCAAAGCAAATAAATCCCTGATAGAGAGGTCGAAGCACTATATTGCACGGAGAATGATAATAATTATACAGAAAAATAAATAGGACGGCAACACCATCACGCAGCGTCTCACAAATTACACAAAATACCGCTAGAAAAGCGGAATCACTATTGTGCAGGGACAGTGAAAATAAATATACAGAAAAACAAATAATAAGACAACTCCATGACACAGCGTAAAACAAAGCAAACCTGACACTGGTGGAGACGTCCAAGCACTATGGTGCAGGGAAAATGATTATAAATATACGGAAAAATATATAGGAAGACTACACCATAACCCATCGTCTCATAAATTACACAAAATACCGGTTGCAAAGTGGAAACACTATAGTGCAGGCCCAGTGAAAATAAATGTACTGAAAAATAAATAATAAGACAACTCCATCACCCAGCGTAAAACTAAGCAAACATAACACTGGTTGAGTAGTAGAAACACTATGGTGCACTGAGAATAATAACAAATATTCAGAAAAATAAATAGGAAATCAACACCATCACCAAGCGTGTTATAAATTACACACAAAGCATCAGTAGCAAATTATAAACACTAAAGTGCAGGGCAGTGGAAGTAAACATACAGAAAAATAAATAATAAAACAATAGCACAGTATGAACACTAAACTGCAAGGACAGTGGAAATAAATACACAGAAAAACAAATAATAAGACAACTCCATCACCCAGCGTAACACAAAGCAAACATAACACTGGTTGAGTAGTCGAAACACTATGGTGCACTGAGAATGATAACAAATATATAGAAAAATAATTAGGAAGACAACACCATCACCCAGCGTCACATAAATTACACATAAGGTATCAGTAGCACATTATAATCACTGAAGTGAAGGGACAGTGGAAAAAAATATACAGAAAAATAAATAATAAGACAACTCCATCACTCAGCGTAACACAAAGCAAACAATACACTGGTGGTGAAGTCAAACACTATAGTTCCGGGAGAATGATGATAAATATACAAAAAATAAAATAGGGACGCAACACCATCACCCAGCGTGTCATAAATTACACAAAATACCAGTAACAAAGTGGAAACACTATTGTGCAGGCACAGTGAAAATAAATGTACTGTAAAACAAATAACTCCATCACACAGCGTAACACTAAGCAAACATAACACTGGTTGAGTAGTCGAAACACTATGGTGCACTGAGAATAATAACAAATATACAGAAAAATAAATAGGTAGACAACACCATCACCAAGCGTGTCATAAATTACACACAAAGTATCAGTAGCACATTATAAGCACTAAAGTGCAGGGACAGTGGAAATAAAAATACAGAAAAATAAACAATAAGACAACACCATCACTCAGCGTAACACAAAGCAAACAATACACTGGTAGAGAAGTCAAACACTATAGAGCCGGGAGAATGATGATGAATTAACAGAAAAATAAATAGAATAACAACACCATCAACCAACGTGTCATAAATTACACAAAATACCAGTAGCAAAGTGGAATCTCTATAGTGCCGGCACAGTGAAATTAAATGTACAGAAAAACAAATAACAAGACAACTCCATCACCCAGCGTAACACTAAGCAAACATAACACTGGTTGAGAAGTTAAAACATTTTGGTGCACGGTGAATGATAAGAAATATACAGAAAATTAAATAGAAAGACTACTACACTACCCGGCGTATCATAAAATACACAAAAAGTATCAGTTGCACAGTATAAACTCTAAACTGCAAGGACAGTGGAAATAAAAATACAGAAAAATAAAAATAAGACAAATCCATCACTCAGCGTAACACAAAGCAAACAATACGCGTGTGGAGAGGTCAAACACTGTAGGGCCGGGAGAATGATAATAAATATACAGAAAAATAAATAGGATGACAACACCATCACCCAGCTAAATACAAAGCAAACAAAACACTGGTGGAGAAGTCAAACACTTTAAGGCAGGGAGAATTATAATAAATATACGGAAAAATAAATCGGATGACAACACCATTACCCAGCGTCTCATATATAACACAAAATACCTGTAGTAAAGTGGAAACATTGTGTTGCAGATACAGTGAAAATAAATATACAGAAAAATATATAATAATACTATTCCATGACCCAGTGTAATACAAAGCAAACAAAAAACTGGTTGAGAAGTCGAAAGACTAGAGTGCACGGAGAATGATAATAACTATAGGGAAAAATTAATAGGATTACAACACCATCACCCAGCGTGTCATAAATTACACAAAATACCGGTAGCAAAGTGGAATCACTATAGTGCCGTCAGAGTGAAAATAAATGTACAGAAAAAGAAAAACAAGGCAACTGCATCACCCAGTGTAACCCAAACAAAAATTAACACTGGTTGAGAAATTAAAACATAATGGTGCACGGTGAATGATAACAAATATAGAGAAAATTTAATAGGAAGACTACACCATCACCCAGCGTAGCATAAAATACACAAAAAGTATCAGTAGCGCAGTATAAAAACTAAACTGCAAGGACAGTGGAAATAAATATACAGAAAAAAATAATAAGAAAAATCCATCACTCAGCGTAACACAAAGCAAACAATACACGTGTGGAGACGTCAAACACTATAGGGGCGGGAGAATGATAATAAATATACAGAAAAATAAATAGGATGACAACACCATCACCCAGCGAATTACAAAAGCAAACAAAACACTGGTGGAGAAGTCAAAACACTTTAGGGCAGGGAGAATTATAATAAATATACAGAAAAATAAATAGGATGACAACACCATCACCCAGCGTCTCATATATTACACAAAATACCTGTAGTAAAGTGGAAACCTTGTAGTGCAGGCACAGTGAAAATAAATATACAGAAAAATATATAATAACACAACTCCATGAAGCACTGTAATACAAAGCAAACAAAACAATGGTAGAGAAGTCGAAGCACAATAGTGCACGGAGAATGATATAAAAAATACAGAACAATAAATAGAATGTCAACACCATCACCCAGATTCTCATAAATTTCACAAAATACTGATAGTAACTGGAAACACTGACGTGCAGGGACAGTGAAAATATATATACAGAAAAATATATAATAAGGTAACTCTATCACTGGTAGAGAAGCCGAAACAATATTATCCGTGGAGAATTATAATAAACATACAGAAAAATAAATAGGAAGACAACACCATCACCCAGCGCTTCGTATATTACACAAAATCCGGGTAGCAAAGTGGAATCACTATAGTGTAACGAAATTGACAATAAATATGCAGGAAAATAAATAATAAGTCAACTGCGTCACTCAGCGTATCAAAAACAAACAAATCAACGGTAGAGAAGTCGAAACACTATAGTGCAAGGAGAGGGAATATAAATATACAGAAATATATGACCACTCCATCACCCAGCTTTTCACAAAGCAAACAAAACACTGGTAGAAAAGTGGAAACACTATAGTGCAGGGAGAAGGATAATGAATATACAGAAAAATAAATACTGGTAGAAAAGTGGAAACACTATAATGCAGGGAGAGTGAAAATAAATAATAAGTTGACTCGATCTCCCAGCGTATTACAAAGTGAAAAAAATTCCAGTAGCGAATTCGAAACACTATAGTGCAGGCAGAGTGAAAAGAAATGAAGAGAGATCTGTAGTTTGCAGCTGCATCTAAAGACCACTGTCGTCATATGAGAAACAATGGAATTGAGAGCAATATTTGTACGGTAATTTCGTTGTGTGAAATGTAGCAAAAGCAAAGTGTACACACCCAGAAAGAGAAGAACTGGAAATGCTTTTCAGTCTGAAGTGAAACTTATTCGTTGAAAAACGAAAATATAATTTCAATTACGTTAGCTTGAGGTTACTTATTCATACAAATTGATGGTCTTATACAATAAACTTTTTATTTATGAGCTTGGATGTGCAAAGGAATCAATTTACGCTACATAACGTTATAGATGTATGTACTGTCACGGAATAATACATTAATTAATTATATCCATTACATTAATACAACAAACTGGATTATATTTAGTAGGTTGCTTCAAGAAAAATCCTTACGTATAGTAGATGTTGTCAACAAAAATTTCTTTTAATTTTTTTCCCGCATTTAATCTTCTCCCCTACAAGACATTTAAGATGTGTTGGGAGTTTATTGAAGATGTGTATGCTTGAAAGTATGACCGCTTTTTGAACAAATATAAATTACTTGTAATCCTGCTGAAGATAATTTCTATCTCTAGTTCAACAATTGAGCATTTTACTGTTTGTTTCAAGCATAATATAATTTTTTACTACAAAGGACATTAATGTGTATAGATATTCGGCCACCAATATTAAAATTCCTGATGTCTGGAACAGCTCTTTGCATTTTCTTCTGTTGCTAACCCCACATATAATTCTTATTACTCATTTGTGGACCCTGATTACTTATCTTCATGAGTTAAATTGTTCTGGAAGATTATTCCATATGACATTATATCGTGAAAATAATCAATATGAGCCGGTTTATTCTTACTGAGATTAGCTATGACTGAAATTGTATGAATTTGAAATGGGTCAGCGCCCATTGCACCCTCACTGCCTCGTGAATGGACTTGTCTATTAATTTTTGTTGTATGTATTTTGTTAATATGTGTGACGTGGTAAAATGCATTTAGTGTTTTATCAAAGTATAAAGACAAACCATTAGCAGTGAACAAAGTATTAATTCGGCGAAAGATATAATTTAAGTGCTCATGAGGTCATTAGAGACATCTGAAGTATTTTTTTAAATCAATTCCGAAGTATGTGTCATCTTCAAAAAGGAAAATTCGGATGTTTAATATTCGACGCAAGGTAGACCATTCACACATATCAAAAATAGTAGTTAACGCAATATGAAAGCTTGATATACTCCACTATGAAAACTGCGAATCACATGACGGACTATTAAATTTTTCATATGTGTGAATAAAGCCGTTCAATAATAATTCCATCTGTACAATAACGCTTTAATTTTTTAATCACAATACCATGGTCAAAACATTCAAATTAAAGTCACAAAAAATTTCTACAGGCATTAGTTTGTCACTTATTTGTTTTAAAATATTGTAAGTCAAAGCAAATTTGATGCTCCTTTTCAAATCCAAATGGTGATTTGGTTATAACATTTTTATTTCTAAGTTTCTGGTAAACTTTTTGTTTATTGCGATTTCATAAATTTTGAGAAAGGGAGTTAGCAGTGAATTAGGATGGCAATTCCACATTACTGACTTTTCCCATTTTTCATAGAGCGGTTTATCCTCTGAAGTCGTATATGTCTTTACTGATCATATTGTAGTTTCCTGATTCCTTTTTTGCGATAATACATATAATGCCATTTATATTTGCTAAATACCGAAGAGGAATAAATTCTCTTAAGAAGTTCAGCATTAAAGGCAAAAGACGCTAATCGAAAAATTATTTTTCCTATAGTTTTTTTTTCAAGTATTTAAAAATGTATTTATTGTTTACGTACATAACATTGTTGGTTGTTAAGTTGAGATTATGACGTAGGCATTAACATTGGCCCCGTGGTGGCGGGAGTGATCGGAGCTCGGAAGCCGCAGTACGACATCTGGGGCAACGCTGTCAACGTGGCCAGCAGGATGGACTCCACCGGAGTCCTAGACAAGATACAGGTAAAGTTGTTGCTAACCTATCAACAAAAGTTTTTTCTCAATACCGATACTTGATCAAAACAATTTCACTCTTTTTTTTCTTCTTTGAACGGCTCGTTGACGTTGAGATCCTACAAAAGTTGTATCCGAACATTACATTTATTTCAAAAAGAGTAATGTACGATAGAAATGGCAAAACCGTAAAATTTTGAATTTTTGTCTGTCTGTCCATATATTCGCCCATCCCGCAGAAACTAAATTGCACATAGTGGTAGTTTATATGATTTGTCAGAATATGTGATACCTTTATCCTTATTTGAGAAAAAATTACCTTACCTATATAGTAGCAAGAGGCATCGTTGAAGAGAAATGGCATCGATTCATACATATAGTCAGGGAAGGTATTGACTTGCATATACCGAATCGGACAATCAGGGAAGGGAATGATCCACCATTGTATACATGGGATGTTAAAAGGTTACTCAAAAAGCAAAGGAAGATACATGCATGACTGATTTAGATAAGTTAGAGAAGATAAGGGGACATGTTAAGAATGCGATGCGTGAGGCCTTTAATGACTTTCGTTGCAATTCTCTCTCTAACAGCCTCACCGAAAAAATTTTGGTCGTATACAAAAAAAAGTTAGTTGTATTGGAAACAATAAGCCAGTTCTAATAAAAGACGGACGGAAAATTAAGGACAGCCGCGACAAGGCGCGTATTTAACACCTAATTCAAAAATTCATTCACGTGCGAAACAATGAAAAACATCCTCACTTTACCACATCGCGTGGAATTAGAGATGGATCCGATAGAGACTGATAGCGTAGTTTTTGTAAAGCAATTAAAGCTCCTGAAGTGAGGTAAAGCGCCGGGTCCCGATCGTATACCGGTAAGAGAATTTTCTGAATACGCAGAGGAAATTGAACCATTTCTGTCAGATATATTCCGTAAATCTTTAGATGAGAAAAAAGTACCTTCTAGCTGGAAAATAGCTCAGCTAATTTCCGTTTTCAAGAAAGGAAATCGGATTGATCCTAGGAATTATCGACCCATATCTCTAACATCTGTCTGCAGTAGAATTCTGGAGCATGTTATATGCTCTAGCATTATGAAGTTCCTAGAAGGGAACGAGTTACTTACACCGTGTCAACACGGATTTTGGAAGAAGAGATCATGTGAAACACAATTGGCCATATTTTCACATGACGCAATGAAAATTATCGATGCAGATTCACAAGTTGATACAATTTTCTTAGATTTTCAGAAAGGTTTTGATTCTGTACCACACAACCGTCTTTTAGCGAAGATTCGAGCGGATGGATACGTGATTTTCGAACTGATCGATCTCAGTATGTCGTTGTTGACGGGGAAGCCTCTTATAAGATAGATTTTACTTTGTGGGTTCCTCAAGGAACTGTAATAGGACCACTTCTTTTCTTAATATTTATAAAAGATCTCGGTGAACACGTCAGATGCTGGTTGCGATTGTTTGCCAACGATGCAGTTATGTATAGGGAAATAAGGTGCTCCGACGATTGCTTAGAAGTTCAGCGCGATTTGGATGCTATTTCCGAATGGTGCCGTAAATGGCAGCTTACACTTAATTGCAAAAAGTGCAAGGCAATGTGAATAAGTAAAACAAGAATCAGTTTGTTCACGAGTACAAAATAAACAATTCAGCTGTTCACACGGTTGATTCCCTGAAGTGATAGTACAAAGTAACATGAACATGGGACTTGCACATAACTTCCGTCTTAGGCAAAGCTAATTCTAAATTGCGATTCATAGGTCGTATTTTGAGGAACTGTAATTTATTATTTATTTATTTATTTATCAATCTTGTTCCATGGATCCCTGCTGAGGAAATACCTCTGGGATGTGAAACATGTCATTGTTGATACATATACACATAATATGAGTCATATCATAGTAAATATATATATATACATATTTTACAAATACAAGAAATAATAAACATACATTTTTGCAACTGAGTTTTGCAAACGTCATAATGAGTACAATTAATTATTTTCTTCAAATTCTTGAATGGAGTAGAAGGAGTTGCCAATAAGATAATCTCTAAGTTTTTGTTTGAATACATCTTTATTATCTGAAAGCTGTTTTATACGATTAGGTAGTTTATTAAACAGATGTATCCCAGAATAATTAACTCCTCTTTGTACTAATGACAGAGATGTTTGTGTTTTATGCAAGTTATTTCTGTTTCTTGTATTGAAACTGTGTACCTGTGAATTAGGTGTAAACAGGTTAAAATTTTCTATGACAAAGCTCATGAGAGAATATATATACTGAGAATACATTGTAAGAATATTGAGTTTCTTAAAGAGTTGTCTGCAAGAAGTTCTTGGTTTTACCCTACACAGAAACCTAATAGCTCTTTTCTGTGCTATGAAAACTTTTTTACTTTGTGAAGAGTTTCCCCAAAAAATTATGCCATATGACATTACTGAATGAAAATATGAGTAGTACACCTGTTTCATTAATTCTAGATCTGCTGTTAGAGAAAGTGTTCGTATTGCAAAGGTGGCACTACTTAACTTTGCCAGTAGTGTAGTGATATGATCATGCCAACAGAGTTTCTGATCTATTTTAATACCAAGAAATTTTATACTCTCTGTTTCTAAGATTGTGTTGTTTTTATAGTTTATACATATATCTGGCTGTGCATAGTTTTTTGTTTTAAACCTAATATAATGTGTTTTTTCAAAATTTAATTTTAATGAATTTGCCTTAAACCAATTTGCTACTACTCTAAGTACTTCATTTACATTAAATTCTATAGTACTGTTTGGTGTTTTACGCACAGTCAGGTTAGTGTCATCTGCAAATAAAACACTCTTAACTTTGTCGGATAAATTTCCAGGAAGGTCATTGATGTATAACAGAAAGAGGAGGGGACCTAAGACAGAGCCTTGTGGAATTCCATGTTTTATTTTCTCCCAGTCTGATGAAGCATCTTTACTTATTTTAGAATCAAAAATTGAAACTTTTTGCATTCGGCTTTCAATGTATGATTTAAACCATTTACCTGCGGTCCCAAAAATACCATAGTATTCCATTTTTTTCAAAAGTAATTCATGATTTACACAGTCAAATGCTTTTGCAAGATCACAAAATATTCCTACAGGATTCATTTTATTATTCAGTTCCTCAAATGTGTTATTTAAAAATGAATATATAGCCATTTCTATGGATGATCCTTTTTTGAACCCAAATTGTGAATTAGTTAGGATATTATAGTGTGTATCATGTTTTATTACTCTTCTATACATGACTTTTTCAAAAACCTTTGAGAATGTTGAAAGTAATGTTACTTCTCCTTTTTTAAATAATGGTTTTACAACAGCATATTTTAGTCTATCGGGAAAAACACCTTGTATTAAGGATTCATTACAAATGTGAGCAAGTACATGACTGATACAGTCTGAACATCTTTTCAGTAATTTACTTGAAATATTGTCATAGCTGGAAGAATTTTTAGGTTTTAATTGTTTAATGAGTTTATTTATTTCTGAGACTGTTACTGGTGGCAATTTCATCTCCACAAAGCTATTTGGGAAAGCAGTCTCAAGAAGCCTTAGAGCACTATGTGGGGATTGCTTTTCTATGCCTAATTTATCTACTACTGACGTAAAATGTTTGTTAAATATTTCACAAACTTCCCCTACTTCGCTATACACATATCCATTTTGTTCTATTTTTATGTCTTTAGAGTGATTTACAGTTTTTCCTGTTTCAGTCTTTATTATATTCCATATTGTTCTCATTTTATTATCTGAATTTTCTATTTTCGCCGATATGTACCTGTTCTTGGCCTTCCTTATTACATTTCTTAGTATTTTAGAATAAAGTTTATAGTGAACTTTCAGCGCATAGCTATCCGATTCTCTCATTTTTAAATAAAGGTCCCTCTTTGTTTTACTAGAGATTCTAATACCCTTTGTTATCCATCCCATGCCCAGTTCATTGTTTGGAGTGTTGAGAATTTTCCTTTTTTTGAAACTACCTTCAAAAAGTGTTAGAAATATATTCAGAAAGGAATCAAATTTCTCATTAACACCCTGCGCATTATATACTTCTAACCAGTTTTCATTGTTTAAGGTATCTATGAAGTGTTTTATATTATTTTCACTAATATTTCTTCTATAAACCCAGCTTTTCTTTATCTGTTTAACAGTGTTCCTGGACTCGATACATAATAGCTGGGCATCATGATCTGAAATACCATTTATTACTGGATGTATGCTGTAATTACTGCACTGAGAAATATCCACAAAAAAATTATCAATTGCAGTCATGCTATTATTTTGTATTCTCGTAGGAAAATTTACAAGTGCTGTTAAGTTAAAAGACAACATCAAGGCTTCCATATCTAATCTATCATTGCTGTGATTCAGGAAGTCAACATTGAAATCTCCACATAATACTATTTGTTTGCTAATTGTAAAACTTAGTAGCAAAGACTCTAAATGAGATAAAAACAGTCTGAAATTACCTGAGGGGGCCCTGTAAATTGCTATCACTATCAGCTCTTCCTTATCATATTCTAGTTTAGTAACACAACATTCAAAGTGTTGTTCTATACAATACTTACTTACAACTACACTACTGCATTCAATATTATTTTTAACAAAAATGGCAACTCCCCCTTTCTCCATTTTACATCTGCAGAAATGAGAGCTTAATTTATAATTTGGGATGGACAGCTGAGATATTCCTGTATCAGACAAATGATGCTCAGATATACACAAAACGTCTACATTAAAATTTCTGGAATTTTGAATCTCTTCTAGGCTTAAGGTAATGTCATCAGTTTTACTAAATATTCCTCTTATATTTTGGTGGAAAATACTGGTCTGAACACTTTGACGCAATGACTTTGAATTGTTTATTTTATTATTACATACTGGTATATCAGTTGCTCATACAAAGGAGATAGCGTATAAAACACTAGTGCGTCCGCATCAGCATTACTGTTGTGGTGTTTGGGATCCGTATCGCAAGGGCCTGATCAACTCAGTGGAGAGGGTGCAGAGGAGAGCCACTCGATTCGTGACTGGTTGCTACAACCTTTATGAAAGCGTCAGAGAATTGATACACGTATTGGGCTGGGATAGTTTGGAAGACAGACGACGAAGTTTCAGTTTAAATTTATTGGGGAATATGTGAAAATCTTTATATTATGAGTGCAATGAAATACTTCTTCCGCCAACCTATTTAGGTCGCAATGACCAGAGGGATAAAATTCTAGAAATATGATGCCGTAGTGATGCTCTTATGTATTCCTTCTTTTCTCGTGCTATTCGGGATTGGAATGCGAAGGTTTAGGATTGTTGCTTATCACCGTCAGCCACCCACAATGTTTGTGATTTGCAGAGTATGGTTGTAGCTATAGATGTAGATTCGTTACAAATGTTTGACGATACAGATTCCAAAACTGTAAATTTGCTAATTTGGTTTTCACTGTCCAAGCACCACGCAGAAACTGATGGATCTTATTTTATGTCACCGTTCAGGAAATAGAATACTTTTTATCCTGATTAGAACATAATTCCCCATGACACACAGTCCAAAAACATAACATTTCGATTTTGTCTTCTGTTCGTTCTCCTCGCAAAAACTAATGGACAAATTTCTACAAAATTTAACATATCGATGGCTTATATCAACAGCTGATATCAGAGATTCTTTTTATCCTCATTAGTACTTTATTAGGTCCATGATACTGTAGGCAAAATCTTAATTTTTTAATATTTGCAAATACATTTAATATTGTCTGGCGATTGGTCGCGTGGCTCAGTTGGCACATGACTGGGGTATGCAAAATTCCGGTATAGGCTTGAAAGTTTTTGAGGCGTAAAATTCATCATCTCCTGTGCCAAAGCTTTGTCCTGATGACGCTCCGTAGTACCATAACCTGGTTGGGTTACGTGGCTACTCTGGAGCCGCCTGTAAGAAACATTGTCACCAAACATCACGCGGGATTATATATTATCTGCCGGAGATTTCTTGCAGTCAAAATGCCTTTCACGATAAAAAAAAAGCTGTGATTGTGTGTTCGATTAGGAAACTCATATTACATCTTGCATCAAGCAAACTGTTCAAACACACGCCAGGCAATTTCAAATACTCCCCCCAGAGCTGTAATATAAACAATATTCAAGTCTGTCTTTGGATCATCTACAAACATAAACTTTACCAGTTGGTGGCAATTTCAATGAGAGGTATAAAAAAATTATACAAGATACTCTCAAATGGGATTAAAGCATTGTATACAATATAAATTCAGAAGGATAGGAGGATATATCAAAAACGGAACGACAGTACTGTTCTTCTTGTTTTACTTATGCAGCCAATATTTCTTTTGATAGCTTATCTGTGAATTAACAGCACAAATCTCAAATCCAGAGTGATGCAGTCATACAGTCAGTTAGTACACAATACACACTGGCAGCAACTCTACGTGATTGATGATCCGAAATAAACTTCGGTATTAGAATTGTTTTCAGTGCCGTACATTAGAACAGTTTCATTGATGTGGTGAGATTAATACAGACTCACAATTGAATGTTGCACATTATAAACGAATATATTTTTGAAACGTTGCTTAGCGAAATATCTGGATGCCTGTTTTTTTTTTTTTTTTTTTGCCTCCAACACTGCATTTCAAAAAGTGTCAATAATTTTAATTTCTGTTATAGTTAAATAAGATATTTCATAAATTTTATTCTTAAATACATATTTAGTTGTTGACGCTGAATATTTTTTTACTGACGCCTCTTTGTGCTAATGAGATTGAGGTTTAAATTTGATGTTGGTTACGCCTGTTGCTGGTATTAATAGTTTGTATATCGGCTTTTGATCTAACAAAAGAAATTTTTCAATAACATACTATTACCTTTGTTCATTTTGCGCTGTCGAGTTGGAGAGGATGCAGAGGGGAACAAATCGATTAGTCCGAGGAAATTACCAAAGGATGCACACAGTAAGTGGTATGATTAAAGAATTCGCTTTGGAGTAATTGCAGCAAATGTGTGTGAAGGGAACTGCAGGCATGTAGAAAGCATATACTCGCAATGAAGCCTCGATCAATATTAATTGAAGATTAAGAAGCAGCATGTGGAAGGGAAGAGAGGATCATGACAATGAATTATCGATTGGTTTCAGACATATGGGAATGGGAAAGTCGGATGATATCAAAATTGGGAGAAGAAGTTTGGCAATTTTAGCCTCCAATCTAAGATCTAAATGTGAATTCATATTACAATACTCGGTAGTTATGCCGATTAGTGTCTGTCTAATAGCAATTTCAATAACATAATTGTCGCTTGGGGTCGCAATAGTGTTTTATGATTATGGTGAAGCCGTACCGGATAGGAGAAAGTCAACACAAATGTTCTATACTTATTACAAACCCCTCGCAGAAATACAGAAATTATGTAAGATTGCAAAGGGAAACTAATCATCAATGCAGCCAAACACATGGAACTGCATATGAGAGGGACGCTTTGTGTCCCCAATACACTTTAGTTAACTACTGTTTTATTTGATCTTCACAAGACAAGTATCAACCGATAGTCGACATCTCAAGTATGAAGAAACCCAGAGTGAAACAATAAACACTAAAAAATACTTTATGGACGTTGTAAGTTTTATGTAGAGGAGATTAAGTGTAATATATACGCTTTTAAGGCAAATTCCTGTATATTTACTAGTTAAGTTAGTTGAATTCGAGTCAGAGGTACTGGGATTATTTATGAATGTACACTTTGTTTTTAATTCCCTAAAGTCTCTAATCAGAGTGATTTTTAATGATGGCTCGTCTGCTAGTCAAAGGGTTTATTGAAACCTATGTGTTAAAGTGAAGCAATGGACCAAACGAATGGCGAACAGAACTGAATGGGGAGTAAAGCAGAATGGCTAGTCCGAGTGTACGAAACAAGCTTGTGTAATAACGTCTTGCCGACGTTTCAACCTGAAAATTACAAAACGGAATTTAGTTTGTATCTCTATAATATTACAGCCGCCAGTCGAATATGACCCTATCTGAAATCTGACGTCTATAGAAAAGTACAGCAATTAATGAAACTATATTCACTTTACTGGTAAGTACTGTTGCAGCAAAGATGGTTTATTCATATTCTCCAGGATAGCCATCACTCAAGAAAAATACATTCACATAGAATTCACAGAAAATTCGCAGAAATGCAGATTCAAAAAGAGTAAAGTACATTAAGCGTTCTTACCCAAGGATCAAAAAACATCCGGTAACAGTTTACAAATAATTCACAAGCATTTTCAACGGTTTCTCCGGTTAATTGTATATATATGTGGTTACGTTATTGAAGCGATCCACTCCATTCTCGGCATCAGTGTTATTCGCTTCCTTCACACTGTATAGTTCGTCTACTTTGTTAACCTGTCAGATTGTGTAACGCTATCTGATGCCATTTCGTTTTTTGATTTGTTTTTCTTGTCGGTCTCCCGATTAATTACTGTGTAACCCATTTTTTGAAAATGTGTATGTTTATGGTAGTTTATTAAGATTTTGCGTGGCATAGTTTAACAGTGTTATGTCTGTGTTGATGGGTTCTTTTTTTTTCTCTCTCTTCATTTTAGTACTGTATATACTGTCTGGTATGTCATGGTTGTATATTCGCTTATTGTATGTTTTCCTTCTGTTCATTATTTCTGTATGTGATAATCCTCTTGGAATGTTAAAGTTTGTCGTTTATTGTTGTTTATGGTGAATAGTTGCATGTCTATGTTGAATTTAGTTGGTTTGTGGTTTTCGACTTGTACGTATTCAGTAAATGTTAAGTGGTAGTTAAATTTTAATGCTCTTATGTTTTCTTTATACCTTGTTTGGAATTTTATACATATTTGGCCAATTTCCTGAGCTTGAAATACATTGGCTGTCAGGCTGTATATGCCAGAGATGTGGAATTTATTTGTTTGTGCGTTATGTTTTATATATTTCGGTGTTGTTTTGTCTGTTCTAAATGCTGTTTTGAACCTTTTTATTTATAATATATTTGCAATTTTTTGTGTCTTTGTTGGTGAATGTCATCCTTTCGTTTTGTTGATAGTGTGTTGTGCTATGTGCTGTTGAGCTACTGTCCTAAGAGCTAATGGGATTGTATAATTTTTTATTATCTTTATTTTTTCATATTTTGTTGGTTGATTGATGTACCATATTCTCCTTATATTCATTTATGGTGGCTATATAGATGATTGTGTCTACCTCTATTATACAGTTATCTTTATTGAGTGGCATTTTTTTTTTTTATTCGGTGTAACATCTATCTTATTGAAGCTTTTTATGGGTGTTTGGATAGTTTAAGTCAGCTAATATTATCATGGCTATGGTAGTGAGTTTCATATAAAACTCAAATGAGTGTTGCAGTATGGCTATATCACGGAAGTTCAATTTACCATTTGCTTGTTTCTCAATTGTGAATTTGATGTTTCTGTGGGGTGCTGGTGTCAGTTCTGGGTCATTGACTAGACACATTATGTCACCCACATATGAATGCCAGTATACACTGTTGTATCATTTATTTTTTATGATGTTGATAAATAGCTAAATACCCACATCGGTTATAAATATATTTGCTGTGATATATGATATTGGAAATCCTATTGGTGGACTATCATTTTGTGTGTAGCAGTAGTTGTTAAGCTTGAAATGGTTTTGTGATGTTAGTCAGCTCCATAATGTGTGTGTATAGGATTTATTTTGCTGTCCGTGGATTTGTTTATTCTTTCAATACTTTGTTTTACGTGAATGTTTATGTATATTTTCTATATGTCAAAGGACAATAGTGTGTCTGAAATGGTAATGTCTATGTCTTTAATAGCTTTCTCGTGGCTCAGTGGGTAAGGTGTCTGGAAGGATATCGAAAGGTTCACGGTTCGAATTCCTGTCTCGGTTGGGATCTTCACCCCTGGTACAGCTTGGCAGCTTGCAGTGTAAAGTGAAGTGCGCCAGAACGCTTCCGTGGTTCGAAACCCACGTTAAACTGTAGGTCTCCTGTACCAGGTAGGACTACAGGGTTAGGTTAACGCAATTGTGACAGGGGCGGAATTCGGATCTAATAGAAACCCTGTCACCAGGTCATTATGATCACACGAAGTTAGTTAAGTGTTTAATGTTTTCTGTGAGGTGTTTTGTATGGTTCTGTCTTTGTAGAGAGGAATAGAGAGGTGATATGTGGGTGATTTTCTAAAATTTATGGCTGAATGTAAAGAGTGGGTGCCCAGACCTCCACGGTCGTTGTCAATGTTACTGCCGTGTACTCCAGCAACGGAAGATGAAGCCAGAAGATAAATAGACGGACCCATTGCAATATTACCCTACCTCCAGGGGTGGTGGATAAAATTGGCCGTCTTTTAGAGAAGAATATCCGTCCGGCATACAGAGCACCTAAGAAGATTTCTGATGAGCTCATAAAGGTTAAAGACAGGAGGGTGATATTGCACACAGCGGGCGTATACCAAATACCCTGTGGCTGTGGCCATATGTATGTCGGATAGACTGGAAAAACGGCCAAAAAAAGGCAGGGTGAACACATAAGACATTTTAAAAAATAACGACGTCATCATATCACCTGTAGCACAATATTCAGCTGACAGGGGGTAAGCTATTTTATTTAGTGATACGAGTTTACTGTTTCAGGAAAGCAGATGGTGACTCAGGCGAGACAGGGAAGCAATGGAAATAATAAAAGAATACCAGGTAATATGAACGCGGACAGTGGGCTCCAACTTGACAAAATATGGTGATGCTTACATAAGATAACGAGGGACGCACCCCCCATCGGACCGGCCACGCAGGCTGCCGGAACATTAATGACGTCACTCCGAACGGTTCCACCCCGACAACCAAGATAACATAGATATATAGAGCTTGGGAAACTAAATTAGCTTTCTTCCAACCAAATTTCAATGTCTTCATCACGTGGTGCACCCCGTAAGCACGAACGAGGCTCTGGGGTCTGAATTATTCCTGATATACGGAATCACGTACTGCTTGCCAACGGCCTTCTGAAAGGAGAATAGAAGAGCAGGAAGTTATCCTGGGCACCCTCTTTTCCTTGGGGTTGGAAACAGCCCATAAATGCGGATGAATCAGAAATGATCAATGGCATGGTGATGCAGAAGGTAACGGGAAACCACTGCATTAAAGACCAAAAGTCTATTCAGATCTCAAATCACAAATACAATAATTCCTTCTTCGAGGGTAAAATATTCCGAATCGGATCTCTCGATGGGGACAGCTCAGCTCAGTTCGATACCTGACGACGGTAATTCAACGAGTTTTAATCGCCTCTGTCATAAAATTCAATAGCTGTATTCCGAGCATCGGTAACGACACATTTGATAATATCATCGCATGATCAGGTCACGGGATCAATGAAAGGCGATAGTAATTGTATTAATTTTGATTATTTTCACCATAAAACCCAAAAGCTGTATTTGAAACACAAAATGATGGTGTATGGATTACTCCTTCTATGCCCCACCTGCATAATTGCCCTGGCTCTCCAGTTAGTATAGAGTTGTACTAATATGGTCATACGTTTCCCAAAGACCTGAATCGTTCACCGCTGAATATCCTCCTGTAGCTTATTCAACGAATTATACACAGCTACGGAGACAGTACTATGTGCTGTTGGTGGTATAGTAATGTGAATATCTGTGACGTCCGTAATTATATAGAAGTATTAACTAATGAATTTTAACATTACAAAACTTATTTGGAAGAGTTCCTTAATAACGTTAGCTCAAAATAGGGGGTGATGGAGCCCGGCAAAATCTCACCAAATCTCGTTTAGTAAAAAATGGTGGGGGGAGGTTGAAAAATTCTCATGTCAACTTTTTATTTCAAACTTACAGGCGGGAGGGAGGCCCCGCCATCTGCACTGAATACTGTTTACAGTTTTGCTTTTATACCTATTATCATAAAAGTAATCGATGAAACGTTTATAATTAGCTGTTCCGTAGATATGGCAATTAAGATTTGGATTAACAAGGAAACAAATCAAATCAAAGTTCTTGCTGAACGATAAAAATAACGTCGATGATTTTTACGATTATGCGTCATTTGGGGCATTATATTTGTGGACCAACACTGAGCTCTACCATCAGAAGTTCGCAAAGGAGTTGGTAAGTAGTAAATGATAAAATTCTTTTGTAGTCACATTCTAAACCGAAAAACTACATAAAAAATATCATCACAAATACCTGTATACGAACATTAAACAAGCTACGTATTTCTAATATAAACTATGGTTCTTGTCCATTTTTTTCGTCATTGGATACTGTTGTCTATAAGACTTAAACTTCGAAAGAATGAACAGGAAATTTACGAATGAGGGAAGCTAATGCTGTACAGCCTAGTGTGTGAGTGTGCTAGTGCTAGAGGTCGCAAGGCGAACGCCGATGTAGAGTAGTTAGCGCCTAGCTGTTACTTCCGATAGTAGACGTTTCGAATCCGTCATCCCATAACAGTGATTTTAATAAAGTATTTCTTTCTTCTTATATAAACTAAGTTCGCATTAACAAATCGAAGCTTTGCCAGAGATAAAGATCGATTTAAAGGCCTGTAAATATTAAATCCGAGATCCTGATTTGAACAGGGAACCTTCCATATCCGAATCGTACGCCGTACACTTCTGAATATACAGGGTGCGGCAAAAAGATCTGACGGTTTTAAAGTACAAACAACATGAAAAATAAAAGTGATACAAAATATTTTATTGCTTATTACAGAAGGGTATTCATGAAAATTAATGACAATAACATCAGAACAACCAATTTCATCCGTTTAAGATGTGAAGATAACGTCCTTTAAATGATGTCCGTCTTTGAACAAGCATTCTTCCAGCCTTGCACTGAAGCTGTTGAACACCTGCTCTAACATTGCACAAGGCAGGCTGGCGATTTCTTGGCGTATGGATTCTTTCAGTTCGTCCAGTGTGCGGGGTTTGTTTGTGTAAACTCTTGCTTTAAGGAGTCCCCACAAGAAAAAATCACAAACGCTAAGGTCTGGAGAGCGAGCTGGCCATTCAATGTCCCCAAAACGCGAGACCACTCGACCACGAAACATGCTTCTCAAAACGTCCATAACCTCACTGGCTGTATGGGCAGTTGCCCCATCCTGCTGGAACCATATCCTACTGCGCACCAAACGATTTCTCTTAAGTTCAGGGATCATGAAGTTTTTTAGCATCAACAAATAACGTTCCGAATTGACCGTAACGGTTCGACCACCCTCTTCGAAGAAGTATGGCCCAATGACACACCTTTTGGTTACACCACACCACACGGTAACCTTAGGACTATGCAGAGGACGTTCATGCAGTTGTTCCGGATTTGTAGCCGACCAATAACGAAAGTTCTGTTTGTTCACATAACCATCCAGATGGAAATGTGCCTCGTCGCTCATCATTAAATTTTTTTCATCCGTCAGCATTGCAATCATCTCTTCTGCAAATGCTTTACGCTTTGCATAGTCATTAGGCTTTAACTGCTGGACAATAGCCATTTTGTACGGGTGGAAGTGCAGATCGAAACGCAAAATTCGTCTTACCGAGCGGTCAGACATGTGCAAAGCAGCAGGTTGTTTGCGGGCCGACCGCCGAGGACTGGCTTCCACAGCTTCTCTTACTCGATCGATATTCTCTGGCGTCCTAGATGACCGTGGTCGACCTGTTGACTTCTTTTTTAACGCTGAACCGGTAGCTCTGAAGGTGCTCACCCATAGCATAATGGTGTTCCGAGTTGGGACTCTTCCTTTTGGACTCACGTTAAATCGTCTACGGAACTGCCGCTGAACAGCAACGCAGGAATCGCCACTTTTAAAAAACGCCTCGACAACAAACGCCACGGTGCTCAGCCGACCATTGTTCCATGGCTATTACAAATGTTCACGTGTGGGCTCTGGATTGCGCCTATCTCCAACACCCCCCACCATCTACTCACTCGACGATAGGGCGGCGAAAACCGTCAGATCATTTTGCCGCACCCTGTAGAAGTACTCAAAAATATGTATTCAAGCATATAAAAGTACATTTGTGTTTTAGGATAGCAAAGCAAATGATATAGAAAAAGAGTTAATTTATTTTATTATGTTTGGATATTTATTTTTCATTGCATCAAGATTTGCTTCATGACTAAGGTGGTTACGGCGTACGTTTGGGGTACTAAAAGTCCCCGCTTCAAATCCCTGTCTCAGCTGTAATTTTTATAGGCCTTAAAATTTACAGTCTCCTCTAGAAAAGCTTTGATTAGTTAATACAAAGATGCTAGGAAGCTGCGTGGTTGGAATTACACGTTAGGGCGATCGTCCACTGCAAGCGTATTAGAGCGACTAACAGGTCTCGCGTATTGGTGCTACTGATCCCAACAAACGGAACGTTACTGAACAGCGTCCACTGCGAGCGATCTTGAGAGACCGATTGTAGCCGACTTCAAGGCGACGAGCGACGGATCCTACAGGAGTTGGATTAATCGCTTGCAGTAGCCGTTAAGTATTCTATGCTCCACGTTCATTTTTATGTATACGGCCGCCTTCGTTCGTTTTATCCATCTATATGAGTAATGAGAAATTAATCAGTGCCGTTAATGAAAAAACACTGTTGTGGTATATGAGAGACAAGCAATACTACTCGCGTGATATTTAGTGGGAACTATGGGAAAAAGTTGCAGAAGAATGGTAGTAAAAATGGTTGGTAATCTTGACAAATATATTGTCATAGGTACTTTAAAATTTATACCCTTTATATGTACACTTAAATGATACTTTTTGATAGTGTAATATTTACGATTACTCTACATTCACATTTAAATTATATACATATACTTAATAGCTAAATTATTACACCCGCTAGTAAAATATCTACAAAATTTGTATTTCCTGAAAGAATATTTGTATTCTTTAGAAAATATATTAATCGTTCAAATATTAGATATGTTACAGAACAGAGGGAACTGAAAGAAAACGTGAAATATAAAAAAGGGTGGGGTGTGGGGTGAGTATTCTGGATAAAATAATTTGCAAGGTAATTTGGGATATGGCATCAATTCACCTTCTTCGAAACTCTGAGCACCAGTGCTATAAATCGCAACGCGCCAACCCATCCGTTCATACCACCAACTGGTTCCCCCACTACCATCACTACCCAGACTAAACCGAGCGTGGTGGTGTAACGGCTAGCGTTCTGGCCTCGCATTCGGGAGGACGGCGGTTCGAATCCCCGTCCGGGCATCCAGATTTGGGTTTTCCATTGTTTCCCAAATCACTCCAGGCAAATGCCGGGATGCTTCCTTCAAAAGGCCATGGCCGAATTCCTTCCCATTCCATGCCCCCCCCCCCCCATCCTTTCCCGTTTCTAAAGACCTCGCTGTTAGAGAGACGTTAAGCAGATAAAAGAAAAAAAAAACTGCCCAGACTAAGCGCAGAATAATGGATCATAGCAATTCTACAAAAAGTATTTTGAAATCGAGAGATCAAAATTAAAATTATTAGCAGTTTTGCTTAGGGAGATAGTAATATTCAGTTATTACAGTCTACTCCCGTTTCTGAATAACGTTCCTCTTCATAGGGAACTGGCAAAACGGATGAGGACTCACCTCCAACTTCATATTCATCGCCCTGGTCCGCTCAATGAAACACTCCAATTCCATCTCTGACACCCTCAACAACAAATTTCTAACCACCAGAATCCGATGACACTGTTCACCGCGAACACAATGAAATTTCTTTGTGTTTGAAATGTGCCATAAGAAACACGGGTTGCGCGAGTACTATTTTTGTAAGGAATATAAACAATTTTGTTTCTATTTTAGTTTAGTTAGTAAAAAGATAATAAAAAAAAATAGTTTTTGCTTTTGGCTTTACGCCTCGTTGACGTAGGAGTAGTTAGAGGCGGGAAGGGACTGGGAACAAGGAAAATGAAGGAATTCAGCCATGGCATTTTGAAAGAATCATCGCAGCATTTGCCTGGAGTGATTTGGCGAAACCATGGAAAACCCAAATCTTTATGGCCTGACGGGGATTTAAACACGCCTGCTCGCAAAAAGCGAGGCCATAGAGTTACCGCTCACTCTCCACGCTAGTTGATTAATTTCTGAAAATTTCACAAGTACTTTACATTATTTTTTTTTTATACCTTTATGAGTTTTATATTTACTTTACATACTTTCAACTTACCTTGTATTTCATAAATATTTCGGTTTATCAAATCACTTACTTATCGTGCTTTCAGTTCAGTACAAAACAAATTTTATGAAATTAGTATTAACTGTCACCTACGTTAGAGTCACAGCCGTTCCGCAGAAATTTTTGTCTATTTGAAATTAGACTCTTTGGTATGTGGAGGCTTTATGACATTCAAAATGTACTGAAATGTCTCAGTAGTGGGGGAAGGATGGAGCAAGCCAGTAACCGGGGAACCCATGACGTAAAGAAGAAACCAGCCAATCGGCGTTCAGGGAAGTGGCCAGGTGGTGGGGGGGTGGGGGGGAACTCACTCGGCGGCTGAACAAACCTCAATTTGCGCATGCATTAGTTCCTTAACCAGCCACGAGATGTCAGCATCTCCCAAGGGCTTAATTTCTTTGGGCGCTGACATTCCACTCCCCCAAGAGAGAGACAGAACTAGCCGGGAAAACCCAACCCCTGAGGCAATGGCTATTTCTGTTCAGGAACACGCGCTCTGGTATGCTCTCCATTAGACGTTGTGACAGGTGTCTACTTGCTTAGCCGATGCATCGGGCGTTCGCCTTGCATAACTGTCACCAGTTGGCACCAAAAGGCAGAGCGTAGTAGTCACTTTTCGCTAGAAGGCGTGGGTGTCCCAATATGCGTGATATATTTCGGTATCCCCGTCGATGTTTGTGAAACCCCTCGCATGTTTGCCCGGGAGTCCGACAAGAAATGCAGGTTACGAAATGGCTCAATTACAGTGGAAACAGCTTGGCTACTATCGACAGAAAGGTGGAAGTATTTCAGTACAGTAAAATATTTTCTTCGGTACTGTGTCGTGATTTCGTGAAATATACTTGCATTTGATTAAGTGTAAATCATTGCAATTTTACTAAAAACAAAAAAGTCCACATTAGCGGATATTAAAACGACCTCGGTAGCGTTGGGGTTTGAGTGACGAAGGTGGCCGGTTCAAGTCCGGCCGCGGGTATGGATGTTTAAGTGTTTTGTGATATTATTGAAAAAGCCGTTCCAACTCCTCAACATTACGTAATTTCAAAACGAAAATCAATTTTTTAATTTCCACACCTATGGAGTATGGCGCCAGTTTGACTTGTTACAATTGAACTAAAAATATGTTATAGACGATTGAAAATGATACATTTTTCCTTTAAAATACGTTAACGGTCGAAATGAAAAAAAAAGTCATAAACACAGCAAATTGGAAAAATATAAAATCGAGGAAGAATTCTATGCGTACCTGTTTTCATGAAATTATTGTGATAAAGTATAGTTTTATCACACATACGTTATTCCTTCCAAAATTCGTAACCTCAAAAACCCATCAATGGGTGAAATCCTTTCATTGAAACCGACAGACATTCACCGACGAAGGTAGGGAAAACCATAAATTCCGTTCATTGAAGCAGGCAGACATTAATAATTAATTCACTGACGAAGAGACGGGAAACAAACTCACTTGTGCACATCATATTGGATTCGTTATGAACAATATAATATAACTCACGAGTGTCACCTACATTCCGTGTATTTTAAAGGATGAATTAAATTTTGTGTAATGAAACAGACCGACAACACAGACACTTTTTAAATACAAAGAGGAATTGAAGGTGTTTACTGATGTATGTAAGTATAACCTCGATGAATTAAGAGCTCCTAAACTAAAGCAAAGTTGTTGATTTGAAAACCAGTTTCTTTCCCTACAGACATTTCTGAAGTGAATACATCTTAATCTCTCCACTGATATCAAACCAATCAGCCAAACTCATGGAATGCAACGAGGGAAGAAAGAATTCATATATGCATCAGTACGACCCCATATTTTCCTAATCTTATCTCTGCTGTCACTGGTATGAAATATTTCATCGCACTAGTAATTTTTGCCATCAAGCTCAAACCTATATCGTCTGTCTATCCATACCAACCTATGTATCCATTCTGTTATGCTTTCGTAAGCAATCTCGAATTGAGTGCCCTCAGCTATATTTCGTCTAAAATTCCAATCAATCCCTTGTGACACATCAGTGATTTCCTAGAAACAGAAAGATATACGTAATGGCATGTACTTACCCATCTTTAGCTGTCTTTTAAAGCACAGCGCGTATGTTCCAGGAACGAATCACCCTCTGTCTTTCTTACTAATTTCATCACTGTGGAATCTAAGTACGCAAGTCCTTTGTGTAAAAATCGAGTCACGCTGTGGCAGTGCTAAGCATAGCAAATGCTGATTCATCATAGAATGCCTGTGACCAAGGAAGAGATATAGAAAATTCACCCACTCCACTATGGAGAAAATCCAGTGCCGGCTCCTACTGATAGTCTTTTACGCAGTATTCCTAATTCTTTCACCAAGATCCACCCCTAGCCTCAACGCCAACATACGCCTAGCACTTCCTCAAATCTCTTTCTGTTCTCCAAAGATTCCCAATCCAACCCCTGATCAATTATTGACAGGGTTACCTTTTGTTCGTCCGTTAAAGTAAACAAAAAATTCAAAATTCGCAAAGTCTTCTCCTAATCATTAACAGGGGTCCCAGGTACCAAAATGTTCACATAAGGTGGTTCTACTGCAGTTTTCCAGAAAAATTCTCCCTTTTTCAAAGAAATTTCTGCTAAAGTATTTTTCAACCAATCAGGACCCAGGAGAGTTCTCCATTCGGTTTAAATGTTCCCATCTGACGCCAAACTTCGGATTCAGGACTAAGTGTGACATTTGTCTGTAATTGCATGTTTTGTTCAACTAACCAGTGCACACGATAAAGTTACCATAACGCTCTTAGCTAACTGATTGTTTCATGGTCATCATACCCCACATTTTTATAGAAGATCCTCACTCATTGACAAGTATCCAATACGTCACCATAGGTTAGACACTAGTTCTCGCCGAAGATAGCGCTCACGCTTGAACTGTCGTAAGTTGTTAGGTCGAAGTGGGTGTTTGGATATTTTATCCACTCAGGCCTCATCACCTCAAGTCTAGTGCCAGATTGTGGTCATGGTCAACTTAGGCTCCTTACACCACTCAGAATTATTCCACCAATATCCATTCTAACAGCATTATACGACACATACAACCCACAACACTCTTCCTATCTTCCAGTGACATCCAGCCCAGTTCCTTTATTATGTCACTTGTTGAATATCTTCCACTAATAAATGTAGCTGCCATCCTTTGCACCTTGAATTTGATGTACAATAATTGTGTGGACTCCATACTACACTATATACAAGCAATGATCTGACTATGGGTTTGTACCAAGTCCTTCGCTTCTCTGGTGCATTCCATCATCACCCTCTGTGTTAAATGATTTTTTATCTTGAAGTGCATGTAGTGAAAAACGTAAGAAACACAATTCATATGCCAACGCAAACGACAGTAGACTGTAAAGGACACAGTGAATTGGGAGATTGCCTAAGCCCTGAAGCAATGGGTAGAAGCACACGTTGATCGCTGTAGGCATGGAAATGTACGTGTGTATGAGTCTCTCTCTGTGTGTATGGTTTTTTTTTTCGTAAATTTGGTGATACCTTCCTATACCTCGTTTATCTGGATGTATGATGTGGTGATCCTACACTTAGTCTTGTGCGAGGTGACGTATGGATTTGTGGATAAGATCTAGTATGAATATGGGAGTTTTGATATCTGTCTGATGACCAGATGTCTACTGCTACTCGTGGTACCAGGGGTACATATTACTGAATGGCATAAAAGGCTTAGTTGTGGGATAAACGTGGTGGTGCTGATGTGAACAGATTTGTAACTAGCACACATGATACTAGGTGGTAGTGAGGTCTGTAGTGTGAGACAAATGAGATGATGTTGATGAGAAGAGTATGGTACCTTGAATATATGTTACTGATATTGTTTGGTCAGTTATGTGCCATAGGGGTTCTACCCCACTTTTTCGTCGCCATGATTGGGCTGGTTGTTGTGTCTAGCTCGCTGTAGGCATGGAAATGTGAGTGTTTGTGCGTCTCTCTCTCTGTGTTTGTATGCGTAAATATGGTGATACCTTCCATAAACACGTCTGTCTGGACAAATGATTTTGCTGTCCCTCTACTTATGTTTGTTTGTGCTTGTGTATGGAGATGTATGGATTTGTGGATGAGACCAAATTTGAATATGTGGGTAATGATATCTGTCTGATAGTCAAGTATCTATTGCAATGCATGGTACCTGGGTCACTTTTTACTGAATGGTAGAAAGGGTTGAGGTGTGGGAGAGACGTGTTGATGGTAATTGAAATCAATTGGGTGTGATGAAAACTATTTATGGTATAAACACTTAGGTGAATGGTGAATACATTCACACCTTTTATCTCGCCAGGCTGATGATATGTAAGCGTAAGTATGGTGATACCTGATTTTAACTCGCCTGTCTGATGTTTTTTGGAACGATAGTTCTGACCAGTGAATCAGTGGTAACGACAATTCTGCCCCACTTCATCGTTTCAGTGATGCTTGCTGTTAGTTCTGTCGACCTCGCTGTATGCATGTACAAGCGTGTGCGTGTGTCATTCCTCTGTGTATTTGAGTCTAAAATATAGGGTTAAAGAATTATGCTCACCATCAACGTGTCCTTCTAACCTTTGCTTCAGGGGGGAACACCCACTATGACCTAATAATTTACGACAGTTCAAGTGTGAGCGCTATCTTCGGCGTAATAGAACTAGTGTCTCACCTATGGTTACGTTTTGATACTTGTCGATGGGTGAGGATCTTCTATAAAAATGTGGGGTATGATGACCATGAAACAATCAGTTAGCTAAGTGCGTTATGGTAACTTTATCGTGTGCGCTGGTTACTTGAACAAAACATGCAATTACAGACAAATGTCACACTTGGTCTTGAATCCGAAGTTTGGCGTCAGATGGGAACATTTAAACCGAATGGAGAACTCTCCTGGGTCCTGATTGGTTGAAAAATACTTTAGCAGAAAATTCTTTGAAAAAGGGAGAATTTTCCTGGAAAACTGCAGTAGAACCACCTTATGTGAACATTTTGGTACCTAGGACGCAGGTTAATGATTAGGAGAAGACTTTGCGAATTTTGAATTTTTTGTTTACTTTAACGCACGAACAAAAGGTAACCCTGTCAATAATTGATCAGGGGTTGGAATGGGAAACATTGGAAAACAGAAAGAGATTTGATGGAGTGCTAGGCGTATGTTGGCGATGAGGTTAGGGGTGGATCTTGGTGAAAGAATTAGGAATACTGCGTAAAAGACTATCAGTAGGAGCCGGCACTGGATTTTCTCCATAAGTGAATGAATCCTAGTCAATATGGATTTAGAACCGGGAAGTCGACAGAGGATGCCATAAATCGGTCGATGGAAATAATTTGTAGCAGTACAAAAAACTACGTAGTAGGCATATTTATTGATATTTCGGGAGCCTTCGACAATTTATGGTGGCCCGCTCTGTTTGAACGGCTGAGGGAGATTGGTTGTCCAAGAAGATTATTTTACACCTTCAGGGACTATTGCAGATTTAGAACTGCTTCCTTGAGATGCCAGAACTCGTTCATCACGAAGATCCTTACTAAAGGATGCCCGCAAGGTTCCATTTGCGGTCCCATATTCTGGGATATAGGGATGGAACCAGTGATTGAACTATTACAAAGAATACCTGAACTTCTAGGTCTAATAGCTTTTGCTGATGACCTTTTGCTACTCGTGGAAGGAGCAACAAGAGCAGAGATTGAGTACAATAGTAATCTAGTACTTAACTGCCTTAGCCAATGGTGCAGTAAAGTCAAACTGAGTTTAGCACCACATAAAACAACATTTATGTTGCTCAAGGGCAAGCTGACTCGAAAACCAACTATAAGAATCGACGGTAAATCAATTCGTAGAAACCCAGTGTGCAGGTACTTAGGCATTCAATTGGATGAACGTTTAAACTTCGAAGCCCACTTAGAGAAGACAATAGCAAGAGCAGTGGCGGTCATGAATAAAATCATTAATATTGGCCAACGAAAATTTACTGTTCCAGTCCAAACAATAAGACTATACCATGACGCAATTTTATCCTCTTTAGTGGGCTACTCAGCAAGTGTGTGGGCAAAACAACTAAGAAAAGTAAAACTAAAACAGCGAGTCAGACGTGTCCAACGAGGAATACTTATAAGATTGACAGGAGCATACAGAACCGTGGCAACAAATTCATTAACCGTTGCCATTGGTGTATGGCCACTGGACCTTGAAGTAAGGAAACGGGGTGCCATATACTGGCTCAGAAAAGGGAAACAAGATAAGGTAGCAGAAATTGTAGGCAGCGAAGCAACATCGGAGACGCAAATTCGGAAGCTTCTATTGGCAGAATGGCAACAAGAATGGAACAACAGTGAAACAGGTCGAAGAGCATATGATATGTTCCCATCCGTAGAGGAGAGGTTAAAGTTGAAGTACCTTCAACCCTCTCCCGGATTGGTACACTACATTACAGGTCACGGGCCATACAATAGCTGGCTCCGAAGTCGAATTATTGTGGACTCAGACAGGTGCGAATGTGGTGAAGAGAGTACGCCGGAGCACGTGGTATGGGAGTGTGAAACAACAGCCAGTTTGAGAGAACACCAACAAGCTCGGCTGCAAGGTAGGAGAATATTTGACATACTGCGCGACGAAAGTTTGTGGCATTTGCTGGACGAGGCAGCTGATCTAGCCTCAAAATTTTGGAAGGAGAAATTTATAAAAAGGAAAAATGCCGAGCGAAATCAAAGGCCACAGATAGCAGAAGAAGAGAACACAATTACACCGGATTGACGGAAGATATCCTACGACAATGAGCAACATCAATCGTCGGAGGAACTTCAGTGTGCTCCAGAGAGGCCGTCTTCTGAGCGACAACTGGGGCCGTCTTGGTATTCCAGGAGGTCAACTCTTGATGGCCTGGGTGGCTGACTTTGCTGCCGGTTCCAGGGGACTCTGCCTTTGGATCGCACACAACACCAAGAAAAATGAACAATAGTGGACCGAAGTGCGGCTGTGACAATTGGTGGTGGTAATAGTAGTATTAGTAGTAGTAGTAATGGTATTAGTAGTAGTAGTAGTAATGATAGTAGTAAAATTAGGGGCAATAACAGTAGTAGTAGATGTAGTAGTGGTGTGGTACCCATTCTGTTTAATAGCAGTAGATGTAATAGTTATTGGAAATCGAATCAAAATTTTCTTTCATTCAGGTTTATATGTTAATATATTATAAATATATATATAAGATACAAATATATGTAAATGTAAAAGAGTGGAAATAAGGGCCCAGATTAGATACTAGGTGCTGGGCTATGTTGCATATGGAAAATAAATAAATAAATAAAATAAGTGAGTGGGTAAATTTACTATTTCTCCACCTTGGCCACATGCATTCTATGACGAATCAGCATTTTCTGTGCTTAGCACTGCCTTAGCGTGACTCGATTTTTAACACATAGGACTGGCATACTTAGATTCAACAGTGATGAAATTAGTAAGATAGACAGAGGGAATTTCGTTCCTGGAACATACGTGCTATGCTGTAGACTTCAGCTAAAGATGGGTAAGTACATGCCATAGCGTATATCTCTCTGTTTCTAGTGAATCACTGAACTGTCACAAGGGATTGATTGGAATTTTAGACAAAATACAGCTAAGGGCACTCAATTTGTGATTGCTTATGAAAGCATAACAGAATTGATATATGGATTGGTATGGATTGACAGACGATATAGGTTTGAGCTTGATGGCAAAAATTACAAGTGCGATGAAATATTTCATACCAGTGACAGCAGAGATAAGATTAGGGAAATATGGGGTCGGGCTAATGCTTATATGAATTCTTTTTTCTCTCGTTGCTTTCCATCAGTATTGCCATCGGCAAACTTGAAACTTTGAATTTTTAGAGCCTCAGTGTGGGAAAGGCTTTGTTAATCATTTCAAAAAAATTTTCAAGTGGGCTCTTGTCCAAAGAGTGAGTCTGTAGGGTTTTGAAATAGGCTTGAAAAAATTACAGGCTGATTGGTTTGATATCAGTGGAGAGATTAATATTTATTCACTTCAGAAATGACTGTAGGGAAAGAAACTGGTTTTCAAATCAACAACTTTGCTTTAGTTTAGGAGCTCTTAATTCATCGAGGTTATACTTACATACATCAGTAAACCCCTTCAATTCTTCTTTGAGTTTAAAAAGTGTCTGTGTTGTCGGTCTGTTTCATTACACATAATTTAATTCATCTTTTAAAATACACGGAATGTAGGTGACACTCGTGAGCTATATTATATTGTTCATAACGAATCCAAAATGATGTGCACAAGTGAGTTTGTTTCCCGTCTCTTCGTCGGTGAATTAATTATTAATGTCTGCCTGCTTCGATGAACGGAATTTATGGTTTTCCCTACCTTCGTCGGTGAATGTCTGTCGGTTTCAATGAAAGGATTTCACCCATTGATGGGTTTTTTGAGGTTACGAATTTTGGAAGGAATAACGTATGTGTGATAAAACTATACTTATCACAATATTTTCATGAAAACAGGTACACATAGAATTCTTCCTCGATTTTATATTTTTCCAATTTACTGAGTTTATGACTTTTTTTTTTCATTTCGACCGTTAACGTATTTTAAAGGAAAAATGTATCCTTTTCAATCGTCTATAACATATTTTTAGTTCAATTATAACAAGTCAAACTGGCGCCATACTCCATAGGTGTGAAAATTAAAAAATTGATTTTCGTTTTGAAATTACGTAATGTTGAGGAGTTGGAACGGCTTTTTCAATAATATCACAAAACACTTAAACATCCATACCCGCGGCCGGACTCGAACCGGCCACCTTCGTCACTCAAACCCCAAGGCTACCGAGGTCGTTTTATTTATATCCGCTAATGTGGACTTTTTTGTTTTTAGTAAAATTGCAATGATTTACACTTAATCAAATGCAAGTATATTTCACGAAATCACTACACAGTACCGAAGAAAATATTTTACTGTACTGAAATACTTCCACCTTTCTGTCGATAGTAGCCAAGCTGTTTCACAATGTATTGGAGCCATTTCGTATCCTGCATTTCTTGTCGGACTCCCGGCAAACACGCGAGGGGTTTCACAAAATCGACGGGGATACCGAAATATTTCACGCATATTGGGACACCCACGCCTTCTAGCGAAAAGTGACTACTACGCTCTGCCTTTTGGTCCAACTGGTGACAGTTATGCAAGGAGAACGCCCGGTGCATCGGCTGAGCAAGTAGACACCTGTCGCAACGTCTAATGGAGAGCATACCAGAGCGCGTGTTCCAGAATAGAAATAGCCATTGCCTCAGGGGTTGGGTTTTCCCCGCTAGCTCTGTCTCTCTCTTGGGGGAGTGGAATGTCAGCGCCCAAAGAAATTAAGCCCTTGGGAGATGTTGACATCTCGCGGCCTGTCAAGGAACTAATTCATGCGCAAATTGAGGTTTGGTCGTCCACCAAGGGAGTTCCCTCCCCCACCACCTCCCCACTACCCTGATCGCTGATTGGCTGGTTACTTCGTGTCGTCATGGGTTTTCCCGGTTAATGGCTTGCTCTATCCTTCCCCCACTACTTGTTTCCGGGATCAATCTGTATCAAAAATGGATTTTCTGTGGATCGTTCTCCAAATCAACATGTAAGAAGGAGAATTCTCCAAATGAATTCTGTTTTGGTAACACTGAATTAACATAACACGAACTGTTTCTATGATTCATAGCCGGGCAGGGACTTTTCAAAAAGTACGTGGTCTCTGCATTCATTACACGAAATTTTGAAGCTCTTAATATTTTCGCATCAAATCACTGACTGACACACCTCTTAGGCGCTATTTCCACTAAGCGTGTAGTCGCGGGTGGCCGGCCGCGCGCGATTCCTATTTATTCTGTTATGGCATTAACCAAACCCATTGATGCGACCGCGACTTTGAAGTTGTCGCGACTGCTAAACAATACGCGATTCGAGAAGCCGCACGCGACTCAATAGCGATGTAAATTTTATGTGCCATTCACACTGCGCGACTAGCCGTACGCGACGGCACGCCTTTTACTCACAAATCTACGCAACTTACACATAGCTTACGCAGTCAGTAGGGGGAGGACACCGAAGATGGGAAATGAAGTTCTTTAGACAAGCCAAAGAGACTCTACTCGTCGGCGTGACGACACAGTTTTAAGATCTTTGCAAGGCGGGCGTTCAGGGTCGAATGACGTCACAAGATGGCGGGTCGTAAGTACTTTGGGCGCTCGACAGGTGGCAAAACCTCACTGGGTGGCGCTGGACCGTTAGTTCTTTGGGCGCTCACGAGATGGCGATATTTCCCAAGGGCTTTATTTCTTTGGGTGCAGACATTCCACACCCCAAGAGAGAGACAGAGCTAATGGGGAAATCCCAACCTCTGAGTCAATAGCTATTTCTGTTCTGGAATACGCGCTCCATTAGACGTTGCGACAAGTGTCTACTTGCTCAGCCGAGGCATCTGGCATTCACCTACTTATGTTGTGTTTGTGCTTGTGTATGGAGATATATGGATTTGTGGATGAGACCTTGTTTGAAAATGTGGGTTGTGATATCTGTCTGATAGTCAAGTATCTATTGCAATGCGTGGTACCTGGGTCACTTTTTACTGAATGGTAGAAAGGGTTGAGGTGTGGGAGAGACGTGTTGATGGTAAAAGAAATCAATTGGGTGTGATGAACAGTATTTATGATATAAACACTTAGGCGAATGGTGAACACATGCCATCTTTTGCAAACCTTTTATCTTGCCAGGCTGATGATATGTAAGCAGAGTTCTGTTTCTCAGCCAGTCATGAGGCAAAAGAGTACTACACCACTTTTTTGTTTTCATGATTGGTGCCGGTACTTGTGCTGAACTCTTTGTAGACATGTGTATCTGCTACTCGCTTTGTCCATGTAAGCGTAAGTATGGTGATACCTGATTTTAACTCTTCTGTCTGATGATTTTGGGAGCGATAGTTCTGTCCAGTGAATCGGTGGTAACGACAATTCTGCCCCACTTCATCGTTTCAGTGATGTTTGCTGTTAGTACTGTCGACCTTGCTGTATGCATATACAAGAGTGTGCGTGTGTCATTCCTCTGTGTATTTGAGTCTAAAATATATGGAAGAAATATGCTCACCATCAAAGTGTGCTTCTAACCATTGCTTCAGGGCTTAGGCAATCTCCCATTCACTGTGTCCTTTACAGTTTACTGCCGTTTGCGTTGGCATACGAATTGAGTTTCTTACGTTTTCACTACATGTACTTCGAGATAAAAATCATTTAACAAAGAGGGTGATGAGGGGATGTACCAGAGAAGCGAAGGTACAAACCCACAGTCAGACCATTGCTTGTATATAGTGTAGTATGGAGTCCACACAATTATTGTACATCAAATTCAAGGTGCAAAGGATGGCAGCTAGATTTATTAGTGGAAAAAATTCAACAAGTGACATAATAAAGGAGTAGGGCTGGATGTCACTGGAAGATAGGAAGAGTGTTGGGGGCTGTATGTGGCGTATAATGCTGTTAGAATGGATACTGGTGGAATAATTCTGAGTGGTGTATGGAGCCTAAGTTGACCATGACCACAATCTGGCACTAGACTTTAGGTGATGAGGCCTGAGTGGATAAAATATCCAAACACCCACTTTGACCTAATAATTTACGACAGTTCAAGTGTGAGCGCTATCTTCGGCGTAATAGAACTAGTGTCTTACCTATGGTGACGTTTTGGATACTTGTCGATGGGTGAGGATGATGACGCTATCTCGTGAGCACCCAAAGAACTAACGGTCCAGTGCCCCTCAGTGAGGTGCTGCCACCTGTCGAGCGCCCAAAGAACTAACGATCCGCCATCTTGTGACGTCATACGACCCTGAACATACAACTGTGACGTCACGCGGACGAGTGGAGTCTCTTCGGCGTGTCCAAAGAACTTCATTTCCCAGCTTCGGTGTCCTCCCCCTACTGCAGTCTATAGAAATATAAGTATGCTTTTAAAGTTCTGTGCAATATACGCCATTTAAAAATAGCTGGAATGGGATTCATTGCAAGGTAGGATGAGGGTGAAGGGGGTCACGGGAGAGTACAAGTCATATATTGGTGGTGAGGCATGGAAAGATATTGGTGTTAGAATTAAAAGTAATTCGTGGAAGGGAAAAGATGACCGTGACTACGAGCTTGCACTCGATTTCAGGCACAAGGGTGTAGGAAGAGTCTCTATTTTAGGTAAGGGTGTCAGGGATTGGAATAAGTTACCCAGAGAAAAAATGAATAATTTACTTAAAATGTTGAAAGAATTTTGAGTTAATATTTGTAGAGGGCAAATGTAGGTGGATGCAGGAAGGGGGAAGACGGGTGTTTAGGGAAATTACCACCGGAGCAAGTGGTCTGTTGCAATTTAATTTATTAATTATGCCAAATGTACACTGTGTATCGCCTTGCTTTACAAAACCTGCAGTTAAACACCCATTTTGTTATTAAAGTTCACCCACTATATGCAGGTAAAACTTTATCACCGACGAAAACACAAGGTATCGGTGTGATATTTTTTGATGTAACCGGCGCACTTTCTGCAATATTTAGTTCATTCCTGATCAGTTCTTTTTATGGAATATATTATTTTTAAATATGGATGCGACACTCGATTTTCCGTAAGCTCCGACGTCAATTCATATAAAAAAGAATGTATCCAAATCTATGTTTGAATTTGTTAACATCTTTATTTCTTCGACATCCATATTGAAAATGAGCTGGTTTGTGGAATACAGCCGGGCGCGCGGTCGATACAACAGTCGCTATAAGGCTGGTCGTCCACTGCAAGCGTATTTGAGCGACTAACAACTCAAGAAACTGTAGACTTCTTTGAGTGGGGTGACAGGGAAGCGACTGAGTGAGTCCACTGTAGCCGACTGAGTAGTATGACTGTGATTGTTGCAGCAGTTCTCTAGCGTCTCTCGCGGCTAACAGTTGTGCTAGTGATTTCGTGCGAATATTTTAAGAGTTTCAAAATTTTGTGGAATGGATGCAGAGAACACTTATTTTTTGGAAAGTCCCTGTCTGAAGACGCATCGTAGGAATAATTCGTGTTGGATTAAATGTTAGAAAAACGGAAATCACTAGGAGAATTCCATCTACAAATCCTCGTCCGGCCATTCGGATCACTCCAGGCGAATGCCGAGATGAATCCTTCATAGGCCATGGCTGGATTCGTTCCCGTTCCCTAACCCCAGTCCCTTCCCGCCTCTAATGACCTCGACGTCGACGAAGTGAAAAGCTGAAAAGAAATAATAATAATAATTTCTTAAACTTTTTACTAACTAAACTAAAATAGAAACAAAACTGTTTATATTCCTTACCAAATACTCGACCAACAACGTGTTTTTTGTGGCATATTTTAAAGGATTACAATTTTTTTTTTTTTTACGGGGGGTTTGTGAACAGCGTCGTCGGATTCAGGTGGTTATAGAGCGTTCATAAACCACGTAGCTCCATTTTGCCTCCTGTGAACCCCCCTCCTCCACCCCACGTAGCCCTACGTGGCTTTTGCCTCTCCCCCTCCCCCCCTACGTAGCCCGTAACTTTTTTTCCTTTTTTATTCCAGAAGACATTTTGAACTGTTTTCTCTTGTAAGACTATTGTAAATTACATACGCAAATAATTAATTGAGGGAAATAAATATTCGCATGCTGTTGTGAGTTCTGTTCCTCATTTTAACTGTGAAAAATGTTATGAAAGGAAAGCTACGTGGTCTGGCTCGGAAACCCCCTCCCCCCACGTAGTCCATCGAAGCCTTCCAACCAACCCCTCCCCCCCCCCCTGGACCGAGCCACGTAGTTTGTGCACAGACCCTTAGTAATCTATTGTTCAGGGCATCAGATATGGATTGAACTGGAGTGTTTCATTGAGCGGTTCAGGGTGATGAATATGGTAAAGGTGCGTGAGGAGATGTTGGAGGTGAGTCCTCATCAATGAAAACTTGCTGCAGTTTATTCCAAACTGCCAATTCTCTATAAAGAGGAACGTCATTCAGAACTGGGAGTACACTACAAAAACTCAATATTACTATCTCCCTAAGAGGCACTGTTAATAATTGTAATTTTTATCTCTCGATTTCAAGAAACTGTTTGTCAGAAATACTATGATCCAATTTTTTGCGCTTACTCTGGGTAGATATGGTAGTGTGGAATCCAATTGTTGGTGGCTGAACGGATCTAGTCATCTAATTATCATTTTCTTAGTATTTTTTTTATCATTTTATATCCTTTGAGTTTTTAAATTCTTTCCCCATCTACTTTTGTGATTTATGATCAATTTTAAATTCCTTCGGCGTTTTTGATAAATTATTCATCACTTGGTAATTTATTCCAGCCCCTGACGCTCGTATCCACAAAAGAAAATTTTCCTACTCTCTAATGCGTGAAATCGAGTGCCAGCTTGTACTCATGGTCATATTTTCCATTCCATGCAATATTCCTAATTCTTCGGCAAGTATCCCTCCAACCCCAATCACCAACTTATTTCTTGTACAATCCCAGCACTCTCTTCACCCTCGTCCTGTCTTCCAATGACTCCCAACCCAGCTCCTTTATCACATCAGTTACTGACTAGGTCTTGCGGTAATTTACACAAACAAATTTAGCTGCTCTCCTTTGCACTCTCACAACTCCTTTATTTGATACCCAAAATTTGGATCTCAAACTACACCACCATATTCATGTTTTGTTTCAATATTTTGTAAACCAATCTCTATCTTCTCCCGTACATTCCATCATCCTCTCCAGGAAATGAAGGATTTTGTAATCCTTTCCTACTACCTGCTCAGTGTGTTCTGCCCACTTGAGTTTGTTATCAAACCTTACGCCAAGTTATTTAGACTTCAAGCTTTCAGCAAACAATTTTGTCTCATCTTATTATCATAAAGAACCTTTAGCTACTTATGTGTGTACCTAATATGTTTGGAGTCTTCTACGCTATGATAGCATGCAACAAAAGTTAGTTAAACTACACATATACGAGTTCAGTTACATAATGACATAGCATTAGAATAGATTAAAATTTGTTTGCGATAGATGCGAAAGGAATGATTACATCAAGTCGTGAACTCTGTAATCTTGTCGGAGATACTTTCTAAAGAATACAAAATTTTATACATATTTTTAGTAGGTGTACTTGATGTAATAATGCAGCTATTAGGTATACTTTATAAATGCAATTTAAATGTAACTGTAGAGTAATCGTAAATATCGCAATCTCAAAAAGTATCATTAAAGTGTACGTACACAGTGTATAAATTTTAGAGTAACTATGATAGTATACTTGTCAAGATTACCTACCATCTTTAATACCCATTTCTTCTGCAATTTTTTTTTCCAAAGTTTTCGCTGAATATTACGTAGCACCGCTTGTCTCTCATATATCACAACGGTGTTTTCTCATTTACGGGACTGATTAATTTCTCACTACCCATATTGATGTGTAAAACGAACAAAAACGGCGACATACACAAAAAGGAACGTGGAGCGTAGAATACGTAACGGCTACTACCAGCGATTAATCCAACTCCGGTAGCACTCGTCGCTCGTCGCCTGTCGTCGGCTACAATCGGTCTCTCAAGATCGCTTGCAGTGGACGCTGTTCAGTAACGTTCCGTGTGTTGAGATACGTCGCACCAATACGCGCGACTGTTAGTCGCTCAAATACGCTTGCAGTGGACGACCGGCCTTAAACTAGCCGCTAGCGACTGCGGTCGCCCGCGACTAGCCGCGTAGAGGAAATGCAGCCTTAGCGATGAGAACTGCTGCAACAATCGAATCGTAGTCGCCCGACTCAAAGTCGGCTATTGTGGACGGCCTCAGTCGCTCCATATGGTCCCACTCAAAGTCGGCAATAGTCGCTCGAGTTGTTAGTCACTCCAACACGCTTGCAATGGATGACCAGCCTTAATCTGTAGGTCTCCTTTTCAAATTAGATGACAGTGATAGAGGTGTACTGCGCGGCTGATAAACTCTGTGACTAGAACTTTGAGATCACACGAAATTATTTTACAGAATATTTGCGGTCTATATTTAAATTAAAATAAATAATAACCTCATTCTTTATTTAAAAAAAAAAATGAGAGAATCGAAAGATCCTCAACCAAAGCAAATATATCAAATGTAAAGTGAGTAACGCTTGACATTTCATTTTGACTGTGTTGAGAATCTTTTAATCTCGTGTGAAATCTTTTAATCCAGTACAATGTGATGAAGATTGATAAAATTGCGTTGAAAACTGTTTTTGTGTATAAGATATCAAACACTGACATGATAACAAAAGTGAGGCAAAACAGTATTTTAACGTTCTTTATTGCTTTCGTAGATTATAAAGTTCGCCTACGCAAAATAAAATACAGTACTCCGCAGCCGTAGCAGCAGTAGCCAACTTTTGTGTGTGATTTAAATTGTGCTAGTTTGTTGTTATCTTTGATTATTTCCTGTTTAGGTAGTGTGCCAGTCAGTTGAGCCTCCGCAGCCGTAGCAGCAGTAGCCAACTTTTGTGTGTGATTTAAATCGTGCTAGTTTGTCGTTATCTTTGAATATTTCCTGTTTAGGTAGTGTGCCAGTCAGTTGAGCCTCCGCAGCCGTAGCAGCAGTAGCCAACTTTTGTGTGTGATTTAAATTGTGCTAGTTTGTCGTTATCTTTGATTATTTCCTGTTTAGGTAGCGTGCCAGTCAGTTGAGCCTCCGCAGCCGTAACAGCAGCAGCCAACTTTTGTGTGTGATTTAAATTGTGCTAGTTTGTTGTTATCTTTAAATAGTTCCTGTTTAGGTAGCGTGCCAGTCAGTTGAGCCTCCGCAGCCGTAGCAGCAGTAGCCAACTTTTGTGTGTGATTTAAATTGTGCTAGTTTTTGTCGTTATCTTTAAATATTTCCTGTTTAGGTAGCGTGCCAGTCAGTTGAGCCTCCGCAGCCGTAGCAGCAGTAGCCAACTTTTGTGTGTGATTTAAATTGTGCTAGTTTTTGTCGTTATCTTTGAATATTTCCTGTTTAGGTAGCGTGCCAGTCAGTTGAGCCTCCGCAGCCGTAGCAGCAGTAGCCAACTTTTGTGTGTGATTTAAATTGTGCTAGTTTTTGTCGTTATCTTTGAATATTTCCTGTTTAGGTAGCGTGCCAGTCAGTTGAGCCTCCGCAGCCGTAGCAGTAGCAGCAGTAGCCACGAGCCTTAGCAGCTGTTAGTAGCGGTCGCCGATTTTTGAGTATTCATTTGTAGTCCGGTTTTTGTCTGTTTCAGGTGACATGGCTTGTGCAAAGTGTTCTGGTAGGCGTCTGGTTCTCGAGGAGATTCTTAATACTATAGCGTCTCTTCAAGCGCAGGTATGGAGCATCCTAGACGAGGAGCGGCAGTGCGTGGAAGAAATTCCGCAGCCAACTGTAGTGGAACCGGCAAGTTTTGATTTTCAGGTTCCAGTTGCAGAAAACGTCTGGCATCGAGTGGATCGGAGAAAGGCGTCGAAATTCCCAATTAGCCGAAGGGAAAATGATACCTTGCCCCTAAGTAACGCGTTTTCTGTGTTGCAGGAAGTTGTGGATTCAAGCGCGAATGACCCAGAAGAGCAGCAGGGAAGATTTACCCGCAGACCCCGAGCCTTGCCAGGAAAAGGTTTACTGGTCATTGGCAGCTCCAACGTGCGACGGCTGGAGAAACCGCTACGGGAATTAGCCACGAAGAACGGTGCAGATCCTCATACTAACGTTCATTCCGTTTCTCTTTCAGGAGCAACCGTACCACGTGTCATGGAGGCCATTCCAAAAGCGATTAGGGAATCGAACTGCCGTCAGTTAAGAGTAGCTGCGCATGTCGGCACTAATGACTCGTGTCGTGTTTTTGTTCCAGATATAGTTAAATCTATGGACAAGTTGGGCCGAAAGGCGTATGAAGCCGCCCGGGAAAATTCAGTTTCATTACAGTTCTCAATTTGCAGTGTGGTGCCGCGTTTCGATTGTGGGGAAGCTGTGTGGTGGAAGATCTTTAATTTAAATAGTAATTTGCAGGAGCTGTGTCGCAAAAACAACTGGGGCTTCGTCGACCTTCGTCCGATGATAGCTGCCAGCTGGGACGCATTTGACAGGTCGGGCGTCCACTACACACCTAGAACGGCGTCCAAGGTGGCTGCTAAAATTTGGAACCGCCTTGATATGAATTATTTTTTAGAAACAGCGTGAGGCCCGAGGATCCTTCATTTCACCGAAGAGGATGTGCTGATAACATAGAAGCTGGTCCCGGTAGTGATGGCGCGAATAATTTTAATATTACAGCTCCAATTACTTCACCCGTTTACCGTCAGAGTGCGAGTATGAAAAATGCTATTTTAGACACAAATAACAGTACGAAGCAGCTAAGGATAATGATACTAAATTGTCGGAGTATTAGAGGGAAAGTAGCGGATTTTCACGCCTCAGTTGCGACTAATGATGTCGATATAATACTAGGAACCGAGAGCTGGTTGACGCCTGAAGTTGAATCTAGCGAAGTATTTGGCCCTCAATTTCAATGTTTTTCGGAAGGACAGAAACTGTCTCAATGTGTGGAGGTGTGTTCGTGGCCGTAAGTAAAACCGTTATTTGCTCTGTCGTAACTGAAACGGAAAATTTTTGCGAGTTAATATGGGTCAAGGTAAAAATTCGCAAAAATTTAAAGTTCATACTCGGGTCATTTTATCGACCTCCGGATTCTGATTTGGTTAACGCGGAATACTTCAGAGAGTCGCTTAATAACATTACAAAAAATTTCAAGGACATATATTGATCGTGGGTGGTGACTTTAACCTACCGTCGGTTAGGTGGGACACATACACGTTCAGGTTGGGTGGAAGAGATAGGTTAATAACCGAAACGTTCCTAGAATCATTTGCAGAAAGATCTCTTGAACAGATGGTCGAAGAGCCAACACGGTGCGACAAAGATTCCTCGTCCATTCTGGATCTTTTCTAATTAGCAATCCTGATATTGTAGATAAAGTTTGTATAGAAGACGGTATAAGTGATCACAAGGCGGTTGTGGTAACGTTAAACTCTAGTCTGAGTATGAAGCATGACAAGAGAGAAACTCGTGTTTGCTTCGATAAGGCAAACGATGCGGGTATGGTTGATCACTTTGCGAAGAATTTTGAACGTACACATGCTAAATACAAATGTTGAGGAACTTTGGTTTAATTTAAAAGAACTAATATGGACCTGTTTAAACCAGTTTGTTCCTAAGAAGTGTATTAAGGTCAGTAATAACTTCCCTTGCTTCAATAGGGAAGTGAAACGTTTGCTCAGGAGGCATTTTTTCACATGCCGCGGTGAAAAAATCGGGGGACTCATCTAATCGTGATAAATTAGTCCAGTTGCGTGCGGAAGTGCGTAAGGCAATGCGCGATGCGTTTAAAGAATTCCAAGCTAGGAATTTATCCGAAGATCTCATTACTAATCCAAAAAAGTTCTGGTCTTATATCAAAGTAATAAGAGGCTCTCGTAAGGTTATGCCGTCGCTGATTAAAGAAAATGGTGAATTATCAGAAACAAGCGTAGAGAAAGCAGAAATTTTGAATGATATATTTAAAAAGGCTTTCACGATAGAAAAACTCAGAGGAGATACCGATATGTAATAATCGTACCGACAAAATTATGAATGATCTCGCTCTTGATGTCGAGGGAATAACTAAACTGCTTATGAATGTAAAATTCAATAAGGCTCCCGGACCAGACGGTATTCCTACAAGATTCTACTCAAGATACGCAAAGGAAATTGCACCGTATTTGATGAAATTGTATACCGTCTCTCTGGATCAAGGAAAAATACCAGCCGAATGGAAGACCGCTATCGTAACTCCAGTGTTTAAAAATGGGAATGTTAATGATCCTCAGAATTATAGGCCGATCTCGTTAACGTCAATATTTTGCAGGATTTTAGAACATATCATCTATTCAAATGTCATGCGGTTCTTGGATGAAGGTGAGCTTTTAAATCCAAATCAACATGGATTCAGAAAAGGCCGATGCTGCGAAACACAACTTGCACTTCTAATTCACGACTTGTGCCGAATTATAGATGAGCAATCCCAGGTTGATTTGGTTCTATTAGACTTTGAAAAAAGCTTTCGACACTGTGCCTCACACTAGGTTACTTAGGAAACTTCGCGGTTATGGCATATCTAGACAAATATGCGACTGGGTTGCAGACTTCCTGAAGGACAGAACACAGTTTGTAGTTCTCGACGCGTGAGCGTTCATCACTTACTGAAAGTGGGTTCTGGAGTTCCCCAGGGAAGCGTGTTAGGGCCACTGTTGTTTCTCATATACATCAATGGTCTATGCGACATAATAGGGGGGATGAAAAGCTTATTTGCCGATGATGCTATAATTTATCGCGAAATCAAAACCCAGGACGACTGCGCTTTGTTACAAGACGATATTATGAAAATAATTGCGTGGTGTAAAGATTGGCAGTTGGAGTTAAACGCTAAAAAGTGCAAAGTCATGCCTGTAAGTAAAAAGGTGACAACCAATTTACTATGAATATACGATTAATGGCACTGTCCTTAGAACGGTAGATTCCGCTAAATACCTAGGGGGTAACAATTCATAATAATTTGTCGTGGAATGATCATATCGAGAATGTAATGGGAAAAGCAAATCGTATGCTCCGATTTCTAGGTCGTAATTTAAATCAATGCACTCAGGAAGTTTAATCGATTGTATACAAGTCACTAGTACGTCCTCACTTAGAGTATTGTTGTTCTGTATGGGGTCCCCATCAAAAGGGGTTAATGGAGGCTTTAGAGAAGGTCCAAAGAAGAGCCGCCCGATTCGTGACAGGTATATGTAGTTGGAGGGAAAGCGTAAGTGCGATGTTGAAGGAGTTAGGTTGGGATGACCTGGAACAGCGAAGGCGTTGCTCTCGACGAAAGCTAATTGAAAAATTCACGACAGATATATTTCGGAATGACAGTCAACAAATATTGCTACCAGCAACATTCATATCTCGAAATGACCGTGAAAATAAGATAAGAGAAATAAGGGCCAGAACCGATTCATTTCTGTACTCATTTTTCCCACGAGCGATTAGGGAATGGAATAGAAAGGATTTACCGGGCGAGTAAACTTAAAATCCGACAGGAGTAGCTTTCGATAAAGCACTCCAGCCATCCTGATCTGGGTTTTCCATGGTGTTCCCGGATCACTCCACGCGAATGCGGGGATGGTTCCTCACAATAGCCCATGGGCGCCTCCTGCCATATCCCTTATAACCCTTCCAAACCATAACCCCTCTCGATAGGTGCAATGCACCCTCCGCCACACACTTTTAGTGAATCGCGGAGTAATAATAATAATAATAATAATAATAAAGTACATGTGGTCATCCTAGCTGCAATCCCCAAATAACTTTGACTGTAATTCTTTTGACATTAATTCAGTGAAACAACCTAGTGCAAACGATAATGGAGACTGAAGAATGAGTAGGTACCCGTCCGTCACACGGACGAGATACTGAGCAGTGTGGACGCGAGGGGCGAGCCGACACTCGGCCGAGTGTCGGTATGGTGACGGTGCGGACACAGTGCGGTGACGGTGGGGACACGGTGCGTTCTACTGTGGTCCAACCTTAATGAGTGCTTAATTCAGCATTGCAGTTCAAACAGAAGGCTGCAAAAAAAATATAACTTGTCATAATGATCCGAACCCTACACATCAGTGCTTGGCGTTCTTAAAATTGACATTCTTTCCGGCAATGTTTATGTAATTTAAACATGTTTAATAACTTTTGGTTTCGAAATAAACAACCCTCGCACGAGTTTTCATTGCACAATACCTGGACTGTTGTTTCCTTGTTTTTTCAAAACTTTTGCTTATTCTTCTTAAGTTGTTGAAAAAAAATTAAGAACGTTCGAGTAGTTTTTTTTTTTTTTTTTTTTTTTTTTTACACGAGGCTAGCCTATCTTCAGTTTAACTCTTACCTGCACGCCTGCACCCATAATACGAATCGTACTGGGAAACAATTCTAAACTCATTGCTTTTATACTGGATTACGAAGATTTGCACGTTTTATCCTTCGAAAAGTGGTTTAAACTTCTGATGAAGTATGACATTTAGTTTCTTGAACTTTTAAAAATTACAGGTATCTCCCCAAATAACGACACTGTCGATAAACTGTTTACTCAGCTAATCAGCTTGTATTTTGTATAAACATTCTAGAAAAATACAAACTCTACATCAATCTTCTCTGGGAACATTTAAACACATTACAATAATACGAGTAAATGACGTAGCATTTCGTCATAACCGTTTCCGAACAAGATTTCCCCCTTTGCAACAATCGACAGGTTATGTAGACAATACAGAAATTTCTGGGAAACATTAAACTACCCGACAGTACTATCTGAAGCGCTGACAGGTACTCCAACAATAGGGGGATGAAAATTAATTGAAACCATAAGAAAATACTATTAAAAAAGTAAAAGATATTTACAATCATGTAACAGCGTATTAATCATATTTAACACTTTCAGACAATCAAAATCCCACTCAAAAAATTATGTTATGCATAGACTGCTTAGTTACATTTCTTTAATTGACATTTCGAACACTGTAATATAATTACAACATTCATTCAATCCATATACAGCACACATACAACAGTGAAATAAACAAATTTACAATCAATAATTTCGTTTCTCTTCTCAGACACAAATTTAGTTAATTTTAAGTATATATAATAGTGGGAACAGGTTCTCAAAGCCGCAACAATGTAAGCAACAAATCTCACGCAAATCACGTCTGACATAGTGTCATCTATAGTGAACATCTACATTTTATTTAATTTCTGGCAATTCTCTATGAACTGTATACCGGTGTCTGACCTCTGTGTTGGCAGGTGACGCAGGAAATGTTCCAGATACTGCACGCCAAGGGATACCCACTAACATGTCGCGGACCCGTCAAGGTGAAGGGGAAAGGCGAGATGGTGACGTACTTCCTGGATGGTTACGCAGATAACAGTGCCGTGGAAAGCTCCGGAGAGCTGTGAACAACCGAATCCTCGTATTGTAATTGTTACAAGTCCTCTTCTTTTTGTTATTTAATAACCATCGAGGAGAAAAATGATTACATATTGTATTAATGATATATATATATATATATTTATTTATATATCATTTTAACACGCTTAGATCCTTAACTCTGAGTCATATAACTTCTAGATTATTGTGCAAAAGTATTTTTGTTTTCTTCTGGTTGCGATAAAAGGAATACTAAGTTAGAACACACTTCTCTCCATGAATACTTCTGAATAGTCCTCCAAAGTTCCTCGTTAATATACTTGAAATATATATAAGAGTGTGTTTTACGATTTATGTATGAAAATAATGTAATACTGTAATTCGCTTTTGAACCCAGATTTCGTGATAACATTAATTAAATTAATATTGTTATGTATCGATCTCAGAGAATCCTTGAAACACTCGTTATTCCGGTGACCACAATTTGCAGAACAAACGGAATCCGTATTCTATAATATCCTCTAAGTTTCTGATGAACATAGAAAAGAGCTGTACTGATAATCAGAATCATAATATATCTTAGAACGGAACAAATTGTTTTATAATTGAGAGGGATTATCAAAAAAAGTTTTAATTTTATTGCACTCATGGACAACATCTCGGAGTGTGTAGACAAATCCTTCTGATGAGAAAATCTTTATTCTGAGTCTGACATACTGCCATCCTGTCTCTAAATTAAATTTTAAAATGAAACGAATCTTGGAATACCTGATTTTCTGTTAAGCAAGCAAACTTTAGGGTCTATTAGTAATTTTTTTTTTTCTGTCATCAGTCTTTCGACTGGCTTGATACAATCCTCCATCCCTTCCTATCTTGTTCTAACCTCTTCATCTCTACACATCACTTAAAACCCACATCCTCAGTTATCTGTTTCACATATTATAATCTCTGTCTTCCTCTACAGTTCTTAACTTTGACTTTTCCCTCCACCAGCAAATTAAAAAATCCAACATGTCTCAAAATTTGACCTACCAGCCTGTCTCTTCTTTCTGTAAGCTTCTTCCACAAGCTTCTTTCCTAGCCCATCACTTGCAAAACTCGTTCGAATCTTACTTTGTCTGGCCACTTAATTTTCAGCATTCTTCTGTAGCACCACATTTCAAATGCTTCATTTTTCTTTCTTTCCGGTATTCCTAAAGTCCATTTTTCACAACCGTTAAGTGCTGTGCTCCACACATAGAGATTTAAAAAGTTCTTTCTAATTCCTAGATCAATATTTGAAACTAAAAGATTTCTCTTTTTCATGAAGGCTCCCTTTGCTAGTGTTACTCCTCTTTTAACATCATTCCTGCTTCGGCCATCGGTTATAATTTTGCTTCCTAAGTAACCGAATTCACTTAATTCTCCTAATTGCATTCGATCCTATTTTTATATTTAATCTACTGTGATAGGTATCATTTCTGCTACATTTCATCACTTTGTTCTTGCTTTGATTTATATACTGTCCAAAACCTTCCTTCTGTATTTAGTTCATGTCATTCAGTAACTTCTCAATATCCTCATCCCTTTCTGCTAACAAGACAATGTCATCAGCAAATCGTAGCATACTGATTTTTTTCTCCCTGAACACTTACGCCAAATGGAAATTTTTCATTTATTTCCTTTATTGCTTCTTCTACATACAAGTTGAATATTAACGGGGATAGACTACATCCTTGTCTCACACCCTTTTTAACTGATGCATGTCTCTCATGATACTCTTCTTTTATTATGGCAACTATATTCTTATATAGTTTATAAACTATTCTTCTATTTTGATACTTTAGGCCTGACTTCTTTAAAAAAATTAACATCTTGTCCCTCCTAACACTCTCAAAAGCTTTTTCTAAATCAACAAACGCCATAAAAGTATCTTTGTTTTTCTTGATCCGCCCTTCAAGTATTAATCTTAAATCCAGAACTGCTTCCCTTGTACCGCAATTTTTCCTAAACCCAAACTGATCTTCATCTACAATCTCTTCTACTACACTTTCCATTCTTCTGTATATTATTCTGGTCAGTTATTTTGAAGCATGTGATGTTAGACTAATGGTGCGGTAATTCTCAAATTTGTTCGGCTTGTGCTTTCTTCGGAAGTGTGAAGATGATATTTTTGATTAAAATCATTTGGAATTACTCCTGTTTCATAACTTTTTGATTTCAGCTTGAATAATTTTTTGATTCCTTCCTCTCCTAGGGATTTAAGAAGTTCTGTAGAAATCTCATCAATTCCAACTGCCTTATATGCTTTCAAGTCATTCAGAGCTCTATTAAATTCTGTCCTCAAAACAGGATCCCATAATTCATTCAATGTCGACTTCGCCTTCCTTTTCCACTACGCTATTGTTCAAGTCGTCCCCTTACATACAGTTTCTCAATGTATTCCTTCCATCGGCTAGCTCTATCGTCTGAGCTTAAAAGAGGTTTCCCATCGGCAGCTTTAATGTTCACGCCTATTTTCTTCATTTCTCCAAAATTCTGTGTGATCTTCTTATAAGCAACATTTACTTTACCTACGAACATTTCCTTTTCTGCTTCTTCACACTTTTCTTGTAGCCATTTTTCTTTTGCTTTTTTGCATTTCCCGTTTATTTGATTTCTGAATTGCCTTAATTTTTCTCTTCCTGCTTCATCCTGAGCATCTTTGTACCTTCTCCTCTGTTCCATCTGCCCCAAAATTTATTCTGTGATCCAAGGTTTTCGGGAAGCTTCTTCCCTACAGCCTAAAGTTTCTTTACCAGCTTTCATTAGTTCGGTCTTTAATGCATTCCATTCATCCTCTGTTGAGCTCCTTTCAGAGTTACTTCTTAGACCTAAGTCTACCATTTCTGCAAACTTTTCTCTCGTGCTAGATTGTTTCCATTTATCCTCTTCTAGTCTGTTATGCTTATACTGCTTCCTTATTCCACTGAATTTCAGCCTGCACTTCATTAATATCAAATTATGATCAGAGTCTACGTCTTCTCCTGGGTACGCTTTACAGTCTAAACATGATTCCTGAATCTCTGTTTGACCATGATATAATCTAGCTGATATCTACCTGTATCCACAGGACGTTTCCAGGTGTATATCCTTCTTGCATGATTCTTAAACAGTTTATTTGCCATTACTGGCTTATATATTTCACAAAATTCTAACAATCTGCTTCTTCACTCATTTCTTTCTCCTAGACCAAAATCTTCCTATAGTATTCCCCTCTTTTCGTTTTCCCAATATCGCATTCCAATCACCCATGATTATTAGATTTTCCTCTTCCTTCACATAATGGATTAATTCTGCAATTTTGATGTATATTTTCTCTATTTCTTTGTCATCTTCCTGCGACGTGGGCATATACACTTGTACTAATATGGTTGGGGTGGCCTTAGTTTCTAACCTCAACAAAATAATCCTGTCACTAAACTGTTCATAAGAACTCACCCGTTTCCCTACTCTCTTAGTCATTACAAATCTTACACCAGTGACTCCAGTGACAGCTTGTGTGCTAATTATCCTGTGTTCCCCAGTCCAGAAATCCTCTGCGTCCTTCCATTTAATCTCACTAATCCCAACAACATCTATCTTTAGTTGTTCTATCTCCATTTTATAAGTTTTCTAACCTACTTGCACTATTGAGACTTCTATCATTCCACCCTCTGGATCGTAGAATGATTCTATTCATTCTGATGACTCCTCCCTGAGCAGTCTCCACCCGGAGATCCGATTGGGGGTCTATTTTACCTCCGGAATATTTTACCCAGGAAGAAGCTATCATGATATATGTCATTTGAGAGGATTACGTGTCCTCGGGATACCCTTTGGGTCTTTAATACACTGGTTTCCCGTTGCCTTCTGCTTCCCCATGCCGTTGATCATTTCTGATTCATCCGCCTTTAGGTGCCGTTTCCAACCCCAAGGGCTAGAGGGTGCCCTGTACCACTCCCCGCTCTGCCACCCTGCTTTCGGAGGCCGTTGGCAAGCAGTGGGCGATTCCTTATACGGGAAATCTTTCAGTCGCCAGATCCTCGTCCGTGGAAACAGGGTTCACCACGTGAAGGAGAGGTTGACATTTGGTTGTAAAAGGCTAGTATAGTCTCTCCCAAACCCTTACACCCCTTATTCTTACTATAAACATTAAATTTGTGCCAATTAAAACTAATTTGTACACACCAAAGTTGTCAATGATTAGCAACACATTTCTGCCATTACAACAGTAAATTTTAATTACTGATTGCACATTGCTCAGTAATCATTTCAAAGGCGAGTTCCCTTTATTTTTTCATCGATATGTTAAATAAACCGAAATCGTACCACTGGAAAAGATAAAATAGTTATTGCCTTTCAGATGTGACGTATCCCTGTTTCAACGTTAGGCGTGCTACTGATTTCAGTGGTTCACTGTTTAAGTACGTAGATGAAACATCCAATCATATTTAAAGTTTAAATAAAGTCTGTGGAGGATTTTCACCATTTTCCGTCTAATATCCGAATAAATTTTTAAACTGATTATTTTAGAATTTTTCGGACTAGTTTTAAATAAATTTCATAATTTGTTAGACGTAATAACGAAAAACGCAAAGATATAAACGAGATGAGTCAATTCGGAGTGAGAATTTTTTGATTTATTTTTATGGGACATTCATAAGAATTTGCTAAATAAATTATCTTATAACTATTGTTGAAGAGGTGAAGTTACTGAAATACTTGGTCAGAATCAATAATAATTTACAATAATCAAACCATTGAAACATACACATATAATACAGCTTCATTATTACAACGAAACTGTTTATGCCTGATAAAAAAAATAAAGTTGATTGACTTAAGCCTTCCATGAAACATTTCACTATTGCTGGGCTTATTTAAGCCTATCATACTTGAAAATATCGTACTACAATTGAAGCTCAAATTTAAACATATCCTGTCAGAAGAAAACTGTTGGTATAATACCTTCTTTCAGATCATTGTGTCCCTTGTGTTACTGGTTCGCAGTATGTATCATAAGGCCTAAATTTCTAATGTACTGTATTCTTGGTGCTGTCTTGAAATTTTTAAGTAGTATGTAGTTTTTATGTACGTGATTCTTGCAATGCCTTTCAATTATGTAAAACTGTACGAAAGTGTGTCTCTTCGACGAGATGCGATTAGTATGGACCAATCTAAATATTTCAGAAAACGGCGGTGTGATATAATCTACCGTATATATTTGTGTAAGTGTTTTTTTTTCTTTGATATATGTGACATATTACCGCTTTAAGAGACTTACAGAAATTTTAGGAACATACACATAAACAGGGTAACATATATATTATATACTCAGTATTTAATGTGTGTAAATGTTCTATTGATGTCGATGTTATAACTTTTGAATAATGGATGTACAGTCTGTCTATTTTTGCAAATATTTATCCTTCTACCTGAGAAAATTATATGAAACCTGTGTACTAGCATTTAAAATAAACATTTGATTATTTCATCACTCTTTGTAATCCTGTGCGTTTCTTGAGTTAGCGTATGTATGAAACGGCAAGCTTTCATTTCTTAAGATTAACTGCTCAACTGTCTTATTAGAAATTGAAGAAATAGCTCGCAAAGTGTGTATGAAGTCTTAATTACTTTTATCCCCTTTTTTTAACAGTTCTCTGTTGACATTTTGGTAACATATCTTTAGTTAAATTAATTAATTTAATTTAATGAGATTAACACACGTTGTTGGCATATTCTCATTCTCCTTGACCGTACAAATTAGTACCACTATGTTTACCACAGTAAAATTCGACATTGCGCACTGCATTGTTGAGCCTATTGATCCATTGTTGAACCATTACATTAGACAATGACAGCATTTGTTTTTAAATACTGCGCGAAACTGCCGAGCAGTGAATTTTCCAGGCTGGGGCTTGGCAGTGTGTTGACGAGAGTAACGAGTGCTACATTACGATGACGTTTTAGATGAGAATTTACTTGGTAAGTATTGATTTCTGTTATTACTCCTTTAGTCTGATCATTAAACCATATATATTTTACATATAAAATCGATTACTAAATAATGGAAAAAAACCGACGAGGACTACTAAGTACTGTCAGGGACATCTAGTTTGTTTTATACAAATTATTGTTAAATAGATTGAATATGTACACAATTTGTTTTATTATTGTTTTATATGTTTTCAAATTGATATTTCCGAGAATTACGCTCTGATTGAAGCTCCTCTCTAAGAAGACATTCCAAAATGCGATGCAGATTCAGATCTTGAGAAATGTGATAGTGAAAAGGTCAGTGATAGTCAACTACCAACATTGAGAGACTTTGATAACATTTTTTAAGAGGCGCTGGAAAGTACTCTGAACAAAGCTCAGTGCTCAACCTTAGATGAAGGACAACAGTCAGTATCAAATCTAGACCAGGTAACTTCCAATCCTGGAATTAGCGCCTCATCAGCAAATGAGTTGCCTGGTTTCATTATAGCAGTTTATAAGCAATATCTCGTAAAAACAGTTACAGAGCCAAATCTTAGATGGAAAAAATATAAGGAGACATATTTACGGGACTATTCTCCACTTACTGGAGTGGTTGAACAATATTTTGCTAGTTGTTCTACCCGCACAGATACACTTCTAATCTTAATTGATGCCATGCTAGATAATACTGTGTATCAAAGCTATTTGTATGCTTGAGTTCTGAATCTCAAGCAGGAAGTGCTAATAGTTTTCATAGGTACCAACTTCTGCATGGCCTACAATACAAGACATGCTTGGACGGGCCACCCTGATCTGAATACTCCTCCTGTATGCAAGACAATGTCCAGGGACAGATTTTCAGCCATATTACCAAATTTACATTGCAATGATAATTATGAAATACTCCCACACTGTAGACATAAATTGTATAAGATTAGAGCAATCATAGAATAACTGAATAAAAAATTTCAAGAATGTTATCATAGTGTTGATGATTCGATGATAAAATCAAAGGCAGATCTGTACAAAAGCAAAACTTACCCACCAAACTCATAAAAAGAGTTTATAAATTATGGTGTTTAGCTGATCAAAAAGGTTTTGTTAAGAAGTTTATAATTTATCAAGGCAAAAATGATGAAATGACTCCAAAGGTCTTGGATTACTTATTAGGGAAAGAGTGAACAAGAATAGTGCAAAGATAAAGTTATCAATTTTTAATCGGTTTCATTATTAGAAAAAAAATGAAAACTAAAAAAACTTTTGCTTGTGGGACAATCAGATCCAACAGCAAAGGGCTTCTTAACAACTTAACTGCTGTTGGCAAACAGAACAGAGGAGAATATGACCACAGATTTTTGAACCTAGACATTGGCTACTGGAAATGGAAGGATAAAAAGGTCGTAAATTTAGAATAAGTTTTCATGGCATCGAGGAAACTACTGTTACACGCAAAGAAAACGATGGGTCGAAGTTGGCAGTTTCACGTCCAAGGGTCACAAAGACTGCAGTACATCCGTACTGCTGATCGGCTGAGGGTTTTGTACAATATTGACAGAAAATCACGGAAATGGAGGCACAGGTTGTTTTAGGGAGTTCTGGATATTGCATTTGTCAATGCCTGTATTATAAATGTCCTGATATTTGAAAAAAAAAAAAACGTCTGTAAAAGATTCAGTAACCTATTGTTGAGGGTGTCAGAGATGGAACTGGGGAGTTTCATTGAGGGGACAAGGGCGATAAATATGGAGAACGTGCTTATACTATACAGCCATAAACATCATACATCATTTAAAATGCCATTTATATCATTCAATATTTATAATACTTACTATAGTCTATTATAATAGTTAAAATAATTCAATATTTACAATAATTTACATTATAATTTACAACTACAATTTCAATTGCGGTTGCAATTTCAATTTGCTTTTGGTTGAAATGTTTACAAGTGGTTTGTAATACTAATTACTTTTTATTGTTCATGAGGTTCATTTTCCCATTTTGGTGTCGTTTTATGAATCAGTTTCATATGTGGAGGCCGGTTTCATCCAGGAATCTGGTGATGGCTGTTACAACTTGTGGGTTGCACGTATACATAAGGTTGCGATGCTGGTTGGTAAAGGGATATTTTGTTTTATAATATACTCAATTAATTTGTCTTCTGAGGTACTATATTTTGTGCAGCCAAAAAACAAATGGTATAGGTCGGATGTTTCTGTGGGGTGTTCTTCACAGTAGGGGGATGCAGGTGGGTTGGGTAGCACTTCATTCTTATTATTGATGATGCGTGTCGCCCACTCAGGTTTATAGAAGTTTACTAACGTTTTGCTGGTTTTTCGGATTCGATAGTCGCATAATGTCTCCCCTTTTCTTATTTTGTTGCTTCCTATTACATTTTTCATAAACTGGTTTTTCTTATTCTGTTGTAGAAATCGGTATGAGGTAGTGGAATATACAGGGTGGTCAGAAATTCACTTATCGGCGGGTAAGGGCAGTGTTGGGGACGTTGCACTAACGAAATAAATACAAATAAACATGTAGTAAAAGTCGTACCGTTTCTAAATTACTGTATTCGCAGCTAAAGTTGGCCAATAAGAGCGCTGCGCGGGCAAATCCAAACAGCCTTCCACAGGCGGTGTTGCCAAGCGTACTCGAGGCATGAGACCGTCAAAGAAAGCGAAAAGAAAAACTCTCTTCGGGAGCGGTAATCGAACCCGCAACCTTCAGTTTGAGAGTTTGGCGTTTTACCGACTATGCTGCCAAGGCACTATAATTTCTTTGTTTTTAGAAGCCACTAGGGCGGACTGTTTGTTAGTAATCGGAATTAATCGGTAATCCGGGACATTTTTTCGGGAAGTCGGTGATGGGGCTAAAGGACCATGACAGAAGAAGTCTCGCAGTCGAACGCATCTTACCGATAAAGACATTGTCATCATGCAACGTCATCAATTTTCATTTGAGGAGTTCGCCTATATCCATTTAGCGTATAGCACTGCTGGACTAAACAGAGCTGAAGCAATTAGGATTTACACGGCTCGATTTCCTAACCATGTGATTCCATCGGTCAACAATTTTGTGTTGGTTGACAGAAGGTTGAGGGAGACGGGAAGTGTTACTGTCAACAGGCCCGACGCCGGACGAAATCGGTTCAGGCGGAGTGTAGGATTTAAAGACAATGTCCTGGAAATGATTGCTGATAATCCGAGGACAAGCTCTAGGGTCATTGCAGGTACGTAAATTCTAAATGATCCGTCAAATTCTCCGTGTAAATGCAGCCTTTCAATAGGGTCATTTTTGTTGTTTTTTAATTACCAGGCCTCACAGTGCCACTGTTTTGGACGTCCTTCACGAGGAAGGGTTACATCCCTTTCACTTTCAAAAGGTCCAAGATTTGTGGGAAGACGATTTTCCACTTCGAGTTCAGTTTTCACAGTGTTACCTGCAGCAATGTAACGATTATCGAAACTTTGAAAGGAAGGTGCTGTGGACGGATGAGGCGTGCGGGGTGTTTTAAGAGCCGAAACAGCCACGTCTGGGATGCCGAGAATCCGCATGCAATTTTTTTCAAGTCATACCAGCACAAATTTAGTGTTAACATTTGGGCGGGTATTTTGGGCGAGTATTTTGGGCGAGTTTATACTAGGCCTTGTTCTACTTCCGCAACGTTTGAATGCGGTTCTTGTTTAGCATTTCATCCGTTGTATTTATAAGACGTCCCTTTGGCAATTCGTAATGACATGTGGTTTCAACATGATGGCGCGCCGCCGCATTTTGCAGTACCGGTACGTCAACACTTAGATGTATTGTATCCTAAAAGGTGGATTGGTCGAGGATGCCCAATTCACTGTCCAGCACTGTCACCAGACTATAACCCATTGGATTTCTATCTCTGGGGAGCTGTCAAGGCCATTGTTAATGACACTGAAGTAGAAACAGAAGAAGAACTTTTGGCTAGGATTATTCCAGCTTTTGGTGAAATGAGAGAAAGTTACAATTTTGGAAGACTCGCAAATTCAGTAACTTAGCGTTATCTTGCCGGTATTGCAGGTGAGGGAGAACATTTTGAGCAGTTGCTGTAAAATGTAAGGAACCATATTTTTTGTTGTTGTTATTGTTGTTTATTGGGATACATTTTTACTAAAAACAAGATTTTTCAGAGATTATTTATTTTACGGTTACTGTCGTGGGTTGACGCTTGTTGTAAGTAAATCCAGTGTTGGGTTTCAATGTTGCGACAGATAACGTCAAGTTGAAAATGAAATTACTGTGCAGTAATTTTGTTTGGTATCAGTGACAAAAGGGCTTTCAATGAATAATAGCTTCTTTACCTTTTGCGGCTTGCCGCGCGTTAGCAAGCTGATACGCGTTACCAAAACCGAGCGTGGTGGGTGACCGGTTATCGTTCTGACCTCGCATTCGGGAGGCCGCGGCTTCAAATCCGCGTCTTGGCATCCAGATTTGAGTTTTGGATGGTTTCCCCAAATCACTCCAGGCGAATGTCGGAATGCTTCCTTCAAAAAGGCCATGACCGAATTCCTTCCCGTTCCTTGTCCCCAGTCCCATCCCGTCTCTAATGACCTTAGCCGTCGACGAGGCGTAAAGCAGTAGAAGAAAAAAGTTACCAAAATGTTTACAACTTGTTTGAAGAAGAATAAGCTTTTTGCAGCAGAGAAAGTTACGTTACAATCGGTGGTAATGGATTTATTGTTTTTTTTTCCCCAAAACTTTTTGATTTTTTATTGTTACAAAAATCAATATTCACATAAATCAATAAAAATGTTGCGCATGAAATCTAGTGAAATACGATTACATGGAATAAAAGAAGCTTCTGTGCAACGAATAAGTTAAATTTGTAGACAAATTTTTGTGCCAGTAACGATTTTTGTACAAAAATTAAAGATTAACTAATTCAAAACCAATTCCCATTAAAAATTCCTTTATCGCCACCACCGGCTTCCCGAAAAATGTCGCTGATTACCGATTAATTCCGATTTTACAACAATGCTGTGCCTGCCTATGGTTTGTTTCTCGGCGAATCAACATAGAGCAATATGGTCGAGGACCTGCCTGCAGTGACCAGCGCCATCAGCTGGAGTTATTAAGTTAACAAGTATTAACACGAGTTTGTGAATACAGTATTAGTTAAAGTGATTCATTACTTCCCATGTTGTTCGATGCAAGGGCAAATAGATTTGCATTTTGATAGCGTACAGTCTGGGAATGAATTCGCGAGTCCACTCGCCTTTCGATTATGCTTCGTTCAAGGCACTCATGGGACAGCATACCTGGTAGGAGGTACATTAAATTAATGATAAAATAGACCTCTCAAACCCATGCCTAAAATGGTCGATTTGGATGGTAACAGGTCTGCCCTACAAAATTTCACATCACGGACTGCCTAGTATCGTACCCGCCAAGAAGCGTCCCCGGCTCTGAAAAGTGGGGAACGCCTTCTTCTCATTGGCTGTTTGTCATGCCGTACAGGCGTGTACTTCACGTGTCTGTAGGATGCGTCCCTTGTGTACCAGTCGTGCTGGTTGGTTTCTTACTGCGGTGTCATATAGAAACGGTGTATTCTCACACCGTTGCGCTGGCTAGGAATCATACTGCCTTTATTACCGCTAAAATCTATACTACAAAATCTATACTAGAATTAGCGCCCGCGACAGAAGAACTGCCTTCGCCCCTACACCAGCTTCATCTCATCTTTGCCGTCTGGACGCTCTCTCTCCGCCAAAGGCACCATCTCCGAACTCTATATACAAGCCATAGTTGGGCGTTATTGGTCTTTCTTTAGGTCCAAGCTGGTACAGCTAGATACTTTCAGTTAAGTAACACATTCGACTTGCCATCTAGATTTATCACCTATGTTAATTTTTATATATTCCATGGAAGTGTAGAGCCTTGCCTCCAGAAGCGTATATGTCTATTCTTAAATACTCTAAGGGAATATAGAACTTTGTTTCCCTTAGTTATCCCAATTCATCACTGTTTAATAGTATAAGGAAGGGAGTGCAAAGCCTTGCCTCCAGAAGCTTATATGTCTACTCCTAAGTACTCTAAGGGAGTATAGAACTTTGTTTCCCTTAGTTACATCAATTCATCAATGCCTAATATTAAATACTATAAGGAAGGGCGTGCATAACCTGCTACCCTAGACCATGTACACATCTAAGTTCACTGATTAAAACCATCTGCTGTGCAGAGTTTTTCTTTATATCCAGTGTTTCAATCAGTTTTTCTATCCTCTATATCTCCTGTTTCCCGACGATTAGCCGCTCGCTCGTCGAGACGGAGTTGTAACTCTACCAAAAATACCAAATGCGACACGAACCCGTGTCCCTCCAGTCCCAGAGGCTCTTGACATCTTTTGAGGCACTCCGGGATGGGACAGTGTTATTCTGAATTCAAGAATATGGTTTTGAAAACATAGTGGGGACCAATGGCGAAGTCACAATTAATGTTAATGATTTACGAGGGAAATTACCAACATAAGTTTTTATAGTCAAGGGTGCCATATTCCAAAAGGCTTGTTACATTCTCAAAGTACTCAGACTAACCTTTGGATAGATTTTGTGTGGTTCACAGCGAACTCATTTTTCCCTACACGTTCAGCACTTACTGAAAAAAAGTTTGCATTCAAACGTTAAAACAGTTCCTGGAAACGTTACTGGTGATTGATTCAGATAAAACACGTGTAAATTGTAGACAATGGAAATAAATGCGTCAGAATCAATCTAGAAAACCCACACGTAAGCAGTAGAGACAAACATAGAAGAATAATCAATCCGGTTGGTGGACGGGTAAAAATGGACCGTCATGGAGAAACAGCTCCGGAACGAATCAACGGCAAGAAGGAAAAACAATGCGAGTTAACGAAATCGGAATGTGCGAGGACAGCATTCAAACAGTAGACGACAAAGCCAGCAAATGCAACGGAAGTGAAAGAACGCAGTAACAGTTCCCAGAAAGAACCAATTGCATGATACACTCCCGGAGACATACTGACACCGTTGCTACGAATTATATGCAAATATTTTTTAGTTTATCGTATTGGAGAACGATATGCGCCGTATTCAACAATGCAGATGACAACAGTGATGGTTACAATGACAATGTTCATAGTAGATTTAGACATAATGCTCCATTCTGTTATATACGGGCAGTGAAGTAAGTGCAGCTCAGATAATTTTATACGTCGTGTTCGAGCCATTCAAAGAGAGCTATATAAGGCCGTCAAGTCAAGCTAGCAGCTACATATGGCGCCTTGGAGTGAAGAACCGACAGGTAAGTGATATTGTCGATTTGATTTGACGGTCTAATGTTGCTAACTGTGTCAATAATTGTAGTAAGATTGGGGATTGATATAATTAATGGCAGTAATATCTTAGAAAATAGGATGATGTCATCGATTGGAGGACTAAAACAGCATTAAACTTGGTCTCGTTGTATCTTACGCGTGTCGTTAACCAGAGTAGTCACATGTATGTTAGTAGCGAATCATTACAAATGGATCTGCGGCTTGATACAGATATGGAATATCTTAAACGAACAGAGGCTTCGATTTGTGTTCTACGAGGCGCGTCCAGAAAGTAAGTTCCGTTTCAATTTATCTCCGCTGCAGCGCTGCGATTGCAGTTCCGCACATGTGCTGTAGACGATGTGTACTATCAAGGGGAAGAACGTCCGCCATTTGGAGATCGCTGTCAGTTACGTACACTTTTTTGTGCTTGTTTGAAATGTCGGCGTTGATTGAAAATCCCGCCGCCTGTGAAATCAGGTCTGTGATTCGGTTTCTGAATGCGAGGAAAGTGAAACCAAGTGAAATTTATAGGCAAATTTGCGATGTTTACGGACCAAATGCGATGTGTGATTCGATGGTGAGAAGATGGGTCCGACAGTTCAATGGCGGGCGTAGTGATGTGCACGATGAAGAACGAAGTGGGCGTCCATCTTTGGTTACAGAAGAACTGGTTCACGCGATTTATGACAAGATCCAGGAAAACCGCTATGGACTTCCCCCAAATTTCACGATCACTGATGAATGAAATTGTTACCAAACAACTGAAATTCCGTAAACTTTGCTCACGTTGGGTACCAAAGATTCTCACTGAGCAACACAAAACACAACGGATGGGTAGCGCACTTGAGTTTTTGACCCGTTATGCTGAAAGCGGCGAAGAATTTCTGAGACGGATAGTCACAGGAGATGAAACGTGGGTTTCTTACGACACCCCTGAGAGTAAGCGGCAATCAATGGAATGGAGGCACACTTCATCCCCACCAAAGGTTAAGCCGAAGCAAATCATGAAACCTCGGAAAATGATGTGCACAGTGTTCTGGGACTGGAAAGGCATCCTACTCATTGTCTTCTTACCGCGTGGTCAAACAATCAAAGCAGATGGTTATTGCGAGACACTTCGGAAATTGCGCCGTGCAATTCAGAATAAGCGCCGGGGACTGCTGTCAAAAGGTATTGTTTTGCTTCACGAAAACGCACGACCACACACTGCAAACGTGACGAAAAACCTCGTACAGGGATCTGGCTGGGACGTGTTTCACCATCCTCCGTACAGCCCTGACCTCGCTCCTAGCGACTTTCATCTGTTCTTACATCTCAAGTTTTTCCTTGGCGGTCATCACTTCACCAATGACAACGAGCTGAAAGAAACTGTTTCCAACTGGTTGAAGACACAGGCGGCAGATTTCTATGAAGAAGGTATACAAAACCTGGTGCCACGCTATGACAAATGCCTGCAAAATTTCGGCAGTTATGTGGAAAAGTAGTTTAAGCGTTGTAGAATTTTGTGCGATAAAAATCTCTTCTGTATCTGTGTACAATTTCATTTTATTACCAAACGGAACTTACTTTCTGGACGCGCCTCGTATCAGACGAGCGCAAATTAGTGATTGATGCATTGCTTGCTCAGATCACTTCTTCCAGACTACTATCGCCTGTACAGACTGCCAAGATGAGGAGTCTCACTGTCAATAAATTGACATAATTTTTTCTTACCGACCGGGGACAGTAGAAGATATTACACACAAATTTAGAGTGACTAATCCACGTCCACTGACAGCTCACACTTACCCGATTTCTCATAAATATCGGGAAGCTACTAGGAAGGCGACTGAAGAAATTAAAAGTGTAGGAATAGTTACACGTGCTGCTTCGAAACATTTAAACCCTATAACCATTGTCAACAAGAAACATGGAAGTATTCTTACGTGCTTATACACGACAGCTCTTAATTAGGACCTAGAATGTGCTGGCGAGAGGCCAGAAACCATACAAGATATCATGTGTAGATTTCACAGTAAGCGGTGGCTAACGCCACTTGATATCAGGTCTGGTTTTAGTAAGATTCTGTCGGATCCGTCTTGCCGACCATTTACGACATTCTTGTTTGAAGGGTTCCAGCATCTACGCAACAGAATACCATTTGGTAAGAGACTCATCCAGTGCGTTTGTTTGAGCCATGGACTCGATTCTGAATCCGGAAACAAAGGTGTATTGCACGGTGTACGTAGACGACCTGCTCGTGCCTTGAGAAACTTTATATGAACACTTGGAACATTTATAGAGATTGTTCCTCCTTCCAGGAAACCACGGAATCACCCTAAGAACAAATAAGGCTACTGTGTGCACCCAACAGATGAAATATCTCTGCTATTTAATCACGCCAGAGGGAGTGAAATGAGCGGAGGACAAAATACTCTAGATATAAAACATCCACAGTTCCTTCCCATTGAGGATGTTCTTCAGAGTATGCTTACACTATCGTGGGAACATATCGAAATGTTCTTCTTTATGCAATCCACTCTACAATTTGTTTAAAGGAGGTGAATGGTGGGAGGTCTATGAGAACAAGAAGAGGCTTTTAGAAATACATGGGCGACATTCAAATGTTGTGTGTGTTTGGCTTTTTCTGGACCCTCTACCTTAACTGTGACGCTAGCTTGCAAGGAGTAGGTGTATGCTTGCAAAGGGAGATGACGATGGATACCTCCGTGTAGTGACATTGGCCAGCAGGTCTCTAAAACCAGCGGAAACACGATATTACATTCCTCAATTGGAGTTGCTGTAAGTCTATTTTGCCGTCGTAAGGCAGAAAGACTTACTTATGAACCGAAACTCAGGCGCTTATGTTTCTGAGAAATGCGCGCTTTTGTACCGGTCTGATCACCAGATGGGCGTTACAGCTACAGCAATATTACATCGATATAGAATATTGCAAGAGTAGCGAGAATCAGGTGGCCGAATGACGTAGTAGGTACCCACAAGATGACAAACGTAAACAGCGTTCTACCCCCGAACCCCAAAGAAGTTCTAATAGCTGCAGTCTGATTATACAAAGCATCAACTGTAGAAGAACTAGGGAAACGGAGTACATCAGGAACAAGATGATAACACTAAGATATATAACTTCATCGAGAACGGGGTGGAGAAGACCTGAGGGCGTGTAATGCACCCTGCATAGCAGTGACTGCTTTTGACGTGTGAACGCCTCTGAGAGGTGGACGATTTGGTTTCCTCTCTCAATTCTAGTGCCAACTGTCGATATTTACCACATAATTATGGCCACCAGGGTACTGAGAAGGCCTAATAAATTATTCACCTAGAATGGCGCTGTAGACCATTGAAATGTATAATTGCGAAAGGCACAACGGTATGCGATGAGTGTCAATATATCAAACATCCGAACATAAAATATGTGGGGGCTGCCATCCTACTATAACGAACAAGCCAAATCAACTCACGTGTGTTGAATTTTTTTGGCCCAATCCCAAATGGGCAATACGGACAACAATATGTCTTCGTAATAGTCAATGTATTTTGAAGATAGTTAAATTGTATCCAATAAAATAATTTTTAAGCTTCGTACGGGAAACCGGAAGGAATACTGTCAGACTATGCCATGACTTTCACGAGCAATCGATGGACAAAGCATATGAAGTGCTGGCATACTGTCTGCCATGTGAACCATCCGCACGCCCCAGAGCGCTATGTGAAACAGTTGGGAGCTTACTTCCGCTTGCAACTCGTTGACAAGCACTAACGGCCATTAAGTGGTAATTCAAATACACGATACACTGCGATAAAAACTGCAGACCTATCTACTTGCATTTTAATAGGGTGTCAGTTACCATGGCTGACAAGATAGTGATTTGGCATGCGACTGCGACCACAAGCGGGTAGCAACGAGGGAGTTTTTGCTGGAAAAGGGGAAGCCACGAAAGGTAAGGGCTGACCGTTCGGAGATATAGAAATTCGAAATCGGTGACTATTTTCCTACAAAGCGTGTAAAACCTTCTGACGCAAACAAGAAGCTAATCTCAAATTTATTCCTTATCTTCCATGAACTTTTTAGGATTGTTGAATTTATTTGGCCAGACGCTTATCTCTTAAGAACAAAGAAAGCAGAGCTGGTATGCACAACAATAGAAACCTGAAGAGGTGTTTCTCGCCATCATCAGAAGTCGGTTGACAATTATGTGCTACATGAACAAGAGGGTGATGTACACTTTCAGTATTTCATGCCATGCATATTTACCATTTGTATAATAATCGTTTTGTATATGTTACATAGTTATGATACAAGTTGTTTATGATTGAGATCTGATGAAAAGACTGGAATACCAAACCCCAAGAGCTTATTTCACAGAAAGAGAGGACGCACTTTTATCGACTTGTCAGTTGAATTCTATGAGATTTTAATATTATATTAAAAATTTATGTAAATAAGTACTTGGTTGTTTAGTGTGCATAACTTGCAATTAGTATTTGTATTAGAGTATCTGGTAGAATAATCATTTATATTACTAATTTACAACTTTTGATCTGTTTAAACGAATGTTTGGATGAATGATAGATAGATAGATAGATATATATGTTCACTTTGATCCCATGTGAGAATAATCTCGGGGATGTGGAACAGTACATACACTTATTAGTAATGTCAATATTACTATATAATTGATAATATTATTATATATTGACAACAAGTTAGCAACAACCCATAGTATAACCAATATCTCCAGTAATCTACAATACAATCCCGTGTTAATTAATACTTATTATGTGGAACAGTGTATATACTTGTTACCAGCATCTAATAACCAGTTATTTTCTTACCAACCAGTTACCATGATATGTTTCACTGTAATTTGTGACTACATATTATATTATGTTAGTTGCTATTTATGTGGAACAGTACACAAACCTATTAGCAATATCAATTATATTACCAACAACTCATAAGCAGTCAATTACTGTAAAACCTGTTAGTATGATAATTTTTCACAGCAGTTTTTGAGTGCATGCTATCCCATGTTAGTTCCTATATATGAGTGAAATTTGTAAACAGTGTAATTACTTCATATATCATTTTAGTAATTGTGAATAATTTTGTCACCTTCCCCTTCCATACTACTATTTTATCAGTCATTCTTAGTTACCAAATTCCAAGAAGAAAATTCTTTCACAGAGTAAAATGGGTTCTGAAGCAGAAACTCTTTCAGTTTGGACTTAAAGTAGTTGGGTTTTTGTAGATAACATTTAATTTCTGTTGGTAATACATTGAATAAGGAAGCTCCAGTAAATGTTAACCCTTTCTGTACAATTGACAGTGATTTGTAATCCTTGTGAAATTATTTTATTCCTAGTATTATGGCTATGTATGTCAGCATTAAGATTGAAGTGTTCAGGATTTTTCACTACAAATGATAGTACAGAGTATACATACTGTGCTGGCATTGTTAGTATACCCAGGTTTTTAAATAGATTTCTGCACGACGTCTGTGGGCTTGCTCCACAAATAGTTCTTATAGCACGCTTTTGCAATTTAAATACCCAATGTGCTTGTGACTAGTTTCCCCAGAATGAGATGCCATAAGTCAGCAGGGAATGAAAATATGCAAAATATACTAACTTTCCGGTTTCTATATTAGCTATTCTAGATATTACCCTCAGTGAAAATGTTGCAGAATTCAGTTTTTTTGAGATTCGTTTCGACGTGGACCAGACGATTTCTGAGTCGACCAATAACCATCTATTTTAATACCAATCATTTTTATTAGGAAATATGGGGGACAGTGAGTAGTAAGAAGACCTTGTTTCAAGCCAGAAACCGGAAAACCCATGAGTCACGAGGTGGTGGGGGGGCACCTCCCTCCCCTCCCTCTCCGGCGGGCTTTTGAATAAGCCAATCAGCGTTCACGTCACAAGATTAGTTCATTTGGTGGCCGCTAGGGAGGGCAGCACCGGCCGCGTTTGCGCATACGATAGTTCCTTGACCGCCCGCCCAGATGGAAGCACAAACCTCAATCTGCGCAGACATTCCATGGCTCGCGTAACCTGAATCTGAGTATTCTGTGGAGCTTAGTCGGGCGCACAACCCCGCAGGCGACAACGGTTGTTTCTATTCCCAGCGCGCCACAGATGACGCGTCGGGTCCCGTTATACGCTATTCCTGGAGTGCATAGTTTCCTAGCGCAGCGCTATTTCCGGGTGACGCGTTGGTTCCCGTTCGGGGAAGCAAAAACACCCGCCAGATGGCAGCACTAACTGATGGCGCTAGTGTCACCCATGTGACGTCACTAGTTCACCTCCCCGGCGCGTCGCCACCTGTCAACCGCACAGCTTGTCATCACCGCTGACCTCAATTTGCACGACTATTCCGGGATGTACCGCTAACCTATGACGCGACAGCAAGGACACTCAATCTCGAGTATTTCTGACACAACGCTCCCGCAGGCGAACAGTGGAAGTATCACACGCCATTTTATTTTCAGCGCACAATTAGCGACGTCACAGACACCGCTATCAAGAATAACATTAGGAAATCCGCTTGCTTGCTGTTAACGTTCGTTATGAAATTTCTTCCTAGTATTTTGTCATGTGTTATTGATATATTGAAGTATTTTAATTCTTTGATTGTTAAATTACCATAAATTAACTTCAAAAATTATTTATTTTCATAGTTTTTGGGCAAAACTTATTGTTTCCTTCTGCAAATACTATTATTTGGCACCAATAAGTCCTTACTTGAAAATCCCCCCCCCCTCATCTCTTTCATATACCTCATACACATTTTGTAAGGTCATTTTCTTCTATGGATCTAACCGCCATTTTTTTGCCACTCCAATTGTCTTATTGCTCTTAACATCACATTTAATGGAATTTTCGGTGATATTTATTGGCTATTTATTTCATCCCAACATCCTCATTACCAATGTGTTACTTATACACTCACAGAGATCTATTTCATCTGCTTCATGTCTTTCAATGATACCCAACGCGACTCTTGTGATATGGCACTTATAAACTATGTTATCTCTCCATTTCAAGTATTTCATACTCGTGATAAGGGTACAAAACTATCCCATCTTACTCAAGGAATATACTAAATTGCGCGGTAGGGGTTTAGTTAAATAAAAAAAAATGTATTGGTAAATCATACACATTTATTGAAATACATTTTATTGGATAATAATACATCATTCAGTACTTATAGTTTTATTTCATGTGCGTCATAGGCCTTTCTTGCCTTCACATATCCCCCCCCCTTTCGGGAGGACATGTGTTCGAATGTACATCAGGCCATCATGATTTCGGTTTTCCATGGTTTCCTGAAATCACTCCTAGAAAAAGCTTGATATGCTGGAAATACTGGAATTTTGGAGTTAACTTGGGTATATTGTTTCTCTCGAAAACTGTCTCTTGGAAGTAATGTGTAATCATACACCAATGCATTCACATTCGTTTTATTAGTTACTATGTGGGGAAATATGGCCGATTCCGTATTGCTCGCTAATTAGCATACACCTTCTTTAATATTAAGGACGTTACATTCGCCGGGCATCCAAGTATGGCACGCAATATTATTTTCAGCGCAAAAGAATACATATGGTAATCACACAACTCTATTGACTGCTTTGTTATATGAGCCTAATTTTTTTTCTGAACATGCAGCATACGCTATTTCGAGCGTATTATTACGGATTTTCTGGCGTGGAATGTGCGCGTCATGTTATACACTACTAGATGGTACAAATGATAGATCCCTCAGCAATCGTTATTACCAAACCTATAATTTTCTTCCTAGGACCTTCGAGGAGCATTTTTTCATGTCATATTGATATTTCGAATCATTATAATCAGTTAATTGTTTAGTTACCATAAAATTAACTTCTAAAACATATTGTTGCCTTCTGAAAACAGTATTATTGGTTCAAATAACAAGTCCTGTTCGTTGTACATTATATAAGGTCATTTATTTGTAGCTGCCATTTTTTTATATCCACCCCAAGTTGTCTTATTGCCCCAACACGCCTTTTGTGATATGTCGGTTTTAAACGCTGTTCTCTTTTTATTTCTAATATTTCATACTCGTAATAAGAATACTATACTAATCCATCATACTAAAGGAATATAAAAAAATTGTTGGGTAGGGGATTCGTTAAATAAAAAACATAATTTCTTGATAAATGTTACAGATTTATTGAAATTTTAAAATACATTTTATTGCAATATAATACATCATTCAATACTTATGATTCCATGTGTGTCATAGGCCTCTCTTGCATTCACATCAGCCCCCTTTTTTTACCTGAGTCTTCACTTAATATCCATTTATTGCCTTACACGTTATGAAATTCCATGCCAAAGCATGTATATCTTTAAACGTTGCTAATGTTTATGAGATGAGAAATGTATTTATGTGGGTGACACATACTCTCTGTCACAAATTGCTGTGAATAACATAGACATGCAACTTACGGGTGTATCTCAAACTCGAATGTCACGAGGGAAGAAAGAATTCGTATAAACATCAAATCTCGACAGTGGCTCAGTAGTTAAGGCGTCTGACCGGAGATAGAAAGGTCCTCGGTTCGAATCCCTGTCTGGGCGGTGATTTTCATAAGCCCTTAACCCACCTTCACCTCTGGTACAGAACGCTTCTGTGGCTCGGATTCCACG
>CM061921.1:127257094-127272094 GCA_031002005.1 Vandiemenella viatica | reverse complement strand
GCAGGCATCTATCACATATGAAAATACAGCGATTATTATTCGATATTGAAGAACTAACTAACTTTGACAAGTTCTTGATGTACCAGTAGTGAAACTTATCTTCACCCTCTGTAATCAACAATATGTTGATATGGAACTTGTGTTTGACTGCAGCTTGATGAAGGGGGCCTACAATTCTATGTTTTCCATTTTCTGGTTTTAAGCCATACCCATTGATCGAATAATCGGGATTTTGTCTCTCAAATATAGAAATGTCTGGCAACTTTACAGGGAAGTCTATGCCAGCAAAATCTAATTCGTACTTGGAACATGCTTTAATATAATGGCTAACTAAATTCGCGTTCTGGTGCACCTTTTCATGAAAACCAAGGATCGTCCAAAGACAACAACGATCATCACTGTTTTTAACATTGAGAACTGTTTTCTTTGCTTCGATATCGGATGGCAGATCTATAAATGATGAGCCCCGATACAGCGGTTCGAATTTAGCTACATGGATATCGATGGCATTAACATGTTCTAGGGTTTTACCACTATCCCGATACTGGAATTCACTATATCTCTTCAAAATATTTCGACGCACATAGACATCATACCAGTCTTCCAGGTGGGTGCTTAATGTAAGTTCTCGCATCTTTGTCATAAAACAAAAACGGCTGATGTTAGTGACATTGTTCTTCTGAATTAGGAAAAGACAATCCAACCCCACCTGGCATTTTATAGCTGGTGATGAAGGATTGCTAAGAAACGCGGAAATTTGGTCTTTAAAAATTCCATAACATGCTATAATATAATTTTCTGGATCTTTAAAATTTTCTCAATTTATAACTGATACATGGAGTATCCTATTCCCGAAAGTACATGCCCTGATAGTTGGCTTCAAGCGCGTAGCATCCGGCTTACCTTTTTCCCCACCCACGTTAATGACGGTTGCTTGTGTGTTGGTCAGCCACTGGGACGATGGTTCGTCTGTCGCCCAGTGTGCTTCTACTGGAGACAGAGTGGTGAGTAGATCGTCATCAATTGAATCTGCCCACGCACTAGTGCTGGGTTGGTTTATGTCCACTGTTGGAATATCCCACAGTGCTTCAAGGTCCGGTGGTGACATATAGCCTTCTGCAAATAGACACAAAAAATTAGGTTCATAGTTACAATTATGAAAATAAAGCAATCAATCAAAGGAACATTTTAATCCTTTTTGATGGGCCGTCATCATGGGTTGCCTTCCGTTTGTATGTAAGTTGCACATCATCACTGGTAAAGTCAACGACATTATTATTCCCCACATTCACATCATCATGGGTATCTGCAACAAAATAAATAATGTCAGTCACATATGCATGATGTATTCACATGAAATTTATTTAAAGTATTAGCTACTTACTGGTAAAACAATCCATCAATTCCTGAGTGGAGATCTCAGGAAAAGCACATCCAATCACATCTACAACAGAATAATTAATTTCAATCACATATGCACTAAGCATTCACATGAAGAATAATTTAAATTATTACCTACTTACTACTAAAATCAGCAGCATTATTATTCCACACATTCACATCATCAGAGGCATCTGCAACAAAATAAATAATGTCTGTCACATATGTATTCACATGAAAATTATTTAAAGTGTTAGCTAGCTAACTGTTTAAATAATCCATCAATTTCTGAGTGGAAATCTCAGGCAAAGCACATCCACTCACATCTACAACAGAATAAATAACGTAAGTCACATAGGCATTAAGTATTCACATGAAAATTATTTAAAGTATTAGCTACTTACTAGTAAAATCAACAGCATTATTATTCCCCACATTCACATCATCATGGGTATCTACAACAAAGTAAATAATGTCAGTCTGTAGTATGTCATCCCACAATGAATATTAATATAGTCATAATTAATATTCAAATTTTATTATATTTGTTTATTTAAAATGTAAATTGTAGGGCTAATTTATACGTCAATAATTATGTGTTAAGCTTGGGTGGCCAAATTTAGTATTATATAATTTAATTCAGTTCAAACTTGCTGTTAAGAAAGTATTAAATTTGGGAAATGTTGGAACTGTAGTTTTAAGCGTTAAGATAACCGGACATTAGTGCTGAGCGCTGGCATAAACCAGTCGCCGCATACACAATAGAACGCCCGGTGAAGGACGGAAGGTGCCGTTATGGGAGTGAGGGCGATGGTCCCAGCTCTTCGTTGAGGGGGTGCAAGGTCAGGGAAAATGTGCGCGAAACGAGCGACGAATGCTAAGCTACGACGCGAAACACGTGATTGTGGGCTACGTCGTTTCACCAATCGTGCATGGCTACAGGGTCTACATTTGTCAATCAAAGGCACCTGCTCCATGTACAGAGAGAGGGAAACTGGCTTTCCGTGGCGAGAGAAGAGGATGCCATGGCTGTTGAGACGAGCTGAAGTTTAGACGTGTCGTCCGACACACCCTCCTAGTCGTAGGTCCATGATTGGTGCTAGACACTTTCTGGCACAGATATGGCCGGAAACTGAGAGTTTCACCTGCTAGAGGCAATCAGCTGACGCACTAGCGTGGATGGGTCCGTTAATTTGCATCCAACAGTGACACAGCGTGTCACACTTCGTCGAGCAGATGCGACAACGGTAAAGTACCAATGCAAAGGTCCACGGTTCCATAGGGTTTTAACGAGGCGTACAAACCTGTAAGCGACTTCTGAGATTAGATTCTCCGCTCTCATCATGACAATTTTACAGAGCTAACCAACTTTCTATGTTCGTTAACTTCAAATTTTAAGCATCCTACTCATTATAACTAATTCAAATGATGCTTTTCACTTTAAATGGTGCCCCTGGGATTATTTTGTAAATGTTAACATTAATTTGTTGTCCTGCGACGCCACTTTAATGTATATTGACTTTGGGAAATTTTTGAAATATTTAAAATCTGTTTATGCTTGCATTTATCCGGGAAATTGTAAACGCTGGGTATTGCTTATTTATTGTCTTTGATTATATTGTGTTTAACATAATGTTAAATATGCCCAGCCTTGTATAAGCCAGAAGACAGATTAAATTTGACATTTTTTGTGTAACTTAAATTCTTGCAGCATTCGAGATTCGAGTTCACCTATTAACCAAATTAGAAAATTAATATTCATATTCACGATAAAAGTTGGACGTGATGGTATCCCCCCCCCCCATCTCTGAACCAACCGTCGAATACGTGTAACGTAGGCATTAAGCAGTCACATGAAAAATTATTAATTAACTGCATCATCTGAAACAAAATGAATAACGTCGGCAAAAAAATAATCTGTAGCATAAAATTATGTTAATCACTTACCACCTGCAAGAGCGTATCGCACCTCAAGGTCGGTCATGGTTACCGATAGTGAGTCTACAATAGAAAAAAAATTTAGTAATATCAACATGAGTAAAGTTATCAGCAATAAAAAATAAAGTATATTAAAACTTACCAGTCAGAAATTCATCACTGATTTGTTGCGAGATCTCAGGAAGACCTGTAAAATAAAATTAAAATCAGACTTCCTTATTTATACTAATACAGCAAAACAATTAATAACAGAAAATTAACTTACCGTTTGCCAAATACTGATCGATGTTATCAGCAGTCAGTACAGGAAAAAAACCTGAAGCACGATCCATGTTGTGTCGAGGTATACTCTGCAAGTTACTGGTGATGAGAAGATGAGGATGAGAAGAAGGTTGACACAGAAGTTATACTCAGCCATGTACGGTAAATTGTGTTGTGGATAGTACCCGAGTCCGCTTACACCAGGAATAGTGCCTAACGGAATCCGTTGTTCGCCCGGGGGTGTGTTGTGAGTGGTCTGCTGTCACGCCGGGAATAACACCCATCGTCGCGTCAGCCACGCCAAGTAACGGTACACCCAGGAATAGCGATACGTCAGAACTGAGGCTCCTGGCGTCGCGACCTAATTACCACACAGCGGTATCACGCTGAATACTCACACAGACTGAGGTTACCGGTGTCCACTGCTGCCATCTAGCGGCCGAGCTCCTAGATACCGGTGCTATGGCGTCACACACAGACTGAGGTTACCGCTGTCCGCTGCTGCTAGCTAGCGGCCGAGCTCCTAGGTACCGGTGCTATGGCGTCACACACAGATTGAGGTTACCGCTATCCGAGCTGCCATCTAGCGGCCGAGCTCCTAGGTACCGGTTCTATGGCGTCACACACAGATTGAGGGTACCGGTGTCCGCTGCTGCCATCTAGCGGCCGAGCTCCTAGGTACCGGTGCTATGGCGTCACACACAGATTGAGGTTACCTGTGTCCGCTGCTGCTATGTAGTGCCAGAGCTCAATGACCCAGAACACTGATTGGATGATTTGATCGCCCACCAGCCCGCCATTGGTACATTTTGAATCGCTCGTCAACTGTATGTGACGTCACTGAGGGGAGGGGAAAAAGGGGAAGGGTGGCCGCCATTTTGTGTCACGTGACCGGAATTGGGATTATATAGCTCTCTCATCACGACACTACATTTCTCAATAACCTAGTTACTAAGAACATTAATTTTAAGTTATTGTTAATGTTGATTTTACTTCATTACTCTTATTCTTCCGTTTTAATTACTTTTCTGTGAGCGATACGAATTGCATTTGCTCATTTTTGTTTGGGTTTTGCTCTTTCCCGTAATACAATAAATTCTATGTAGTTACTTATGTTTACTTTGTGTCGGTGTTTTTAACGCTAAAGGTCACATAGGGAATCATCTAAACAAATTACTGAAGCAAATCTCGCCACTGTTCCAGACAGGAGAATGCACACATAGATCCTGATGGGTGAGCATTGAGACTCGGGCCTGAAATTCGAGTTTAAATCCCCTACCTGTCATCCAGATTTTGTTTTTCCAAGATTTCCCAAAATAACTCCAGGCGAATGCCGGACAATTTCTTCGAAAGGTCATGTTAGAATTAGTTCCCGTTCCGTATGCTCATTCCTTTAAAGCCACTAATGACATAAGGTCATAAGCAAATATTTTTTAAAAAAAGAAAAAAGATGATCTGCGCGAAGTAATCGTGACTAGTGCACTGGGTCTAGCTGCTTCTTTACTGAATTGCCAGTATTTATGGATGATTCGTGGATTCACTTATTATTATACCCGCCATTTCGCTGGATACAGTTTTCCTGTCACTAAGACATCAACAGTCGTTTCGGTTCATAAAAATGTTGTCAATACCATCTGTGGCACTTGAGAGATTTGGACTGGGGAATTCTGAAATAATATCCCAATTTCGACTAAAAAAAATAGAGTGTAATACATAGACATTTACTCAAAATTTGCGCGATTGACCGACACCAACAGCTAAACGTTGGGGTAAATAGTTTTATTGTATTAAAACCATGAACACGTTTTGTCGCTGTATAGGTTATTGATGAGAAATGACTACTGGTATGGAGAATTAACTGTGTATAACTGTAATAACCTGACAATATATTTTACTTATGGTAATTAAGTCTATATTTATTGAAGTAATGCATACAATTAACCGGTATGCCATCTTTTTCAGAGGAGAAAGAGGATGTGGAACACTTACAGGCGTACAACCGTCAGTTGCTGGCAAACATCCTGCCGGGACATGTGGCACAACACTTCCTGCGCCTCAGGAGTTCTGCTGACGTCAGTATACCAGAATATCACTCAAATTACTGATGCGAAACTGAAATCAGACAATTATTGATTGATATTCTTGTACCATTTTCATTATTAAGATTTGTTTTTCTGAAGCATACAGTAAAGTAACAATCAAACAAGGTCTATCAGCTTCTCTGATTTGGCAGCCGAATGCAGGTTCAATGGTATTCCAGGGCAAGACGGCTTGCTAACTTCATTAAATGTTTGATGTCCATTAAAAAAAATATTCTTTTACAGAATCACTGCATGATATTAATGATTAAACTATCGCACAGGTATATCGATTTACTATAGTAAAACGAATATAATAGAACCTGGTCTAAGTAAAATGAACAGTATTCTGAAACTTTTTTTATCTTCCTTTCTGACAAATCCAGAGAGTTATTTTTGTAGATATTCTCCAACAAATCAGTTTTAAAAGGTAGTAGAAACTATTAAAGTCAGCCGTATACGATTCCTTGTTGTAATCATTTTTCCATTGTTGTCCATATAGAAGTTATGATGCCAGCATGAAGATAACAGCAAAATTCACGATAAAACAGTATAGTACAGTGGCGGACACAATTCGCGAGACACCTCGCCTTTCGATTATGCTTCGTTATAGACGCGAATACCGCATGGGACAGCGTCTGAACTGATCCAGCAGGAATATTTTCTTCTTACAAAATAACCACGCATAATATTAAAGAGATTAAATCCTATACATTCAACTGAAATTAAATACCCCTCCCGTGTGCATTAAAGAGCTTCACTACAGTACACTTACTCTTCAAATTTTTTATCCAAATACGTTTTTAGAACTTAGCCATGTTACTTGTTGGCACCAAACAAACAATATTTTTTGTGAGATGAGGTGGACCGGTGAGATATTTTTGAAGGCGGCCAATTGCCTTTTGGTTCAATAAAATTGTCTTTAATTTTTTAATGGCATTCCTCCCGATAGCCATTCATCCAGCTAAGCCGTTTTTGTGTTTGTCTTGTATACTGATGTATTTCCAAATATTTTTTGCTCATAAAATTGAACGACGACACAAGACATACAACAACACCTACTTTAACACCGATGCCCCTGGTCGGAATCGCACCAGTGACCGAGAGTACCGGTAAAGCTCAAGCCATCCCATTCGGAAGGACAGGGGTTGAAATCATCGTGTATCCATCCGTATTTCGATATTGCATGATTAATCGAAAAACACTCCGTGAGTGCTGGGATGATTCCGTGGAATGGCGATGGCTGAATTACTTCCAGAAACATGCCCCCAGTCCTTTTTCCTCTATAATGATTTAGACGTTGGCCAGCCATAAAACAACATCGAACTTGAGACTCACGGCATGTGGAAATAGCACTCTAGTCCCTTCGCTACCATGTTCGGCCATTGAGTAGGATAAATACAACAAGGAAAAGGTCCAAAACACACCACAGAGATGTAATAATTTTTTTTTGTTAAATTATTTTTTGCTTCTAGCTTTATATCTAATCGAGGTCATTAGAGGCAGGAAAGAACTGAGGGCAAGTAATGGAGAGGAATTCGGCCATGGCCTTTTGAAGGAACAATCCCGGGATTCGCCTTGAGTATTTTGGGAAAACCATCTAAAACGCTTACCCGACAGCCAGATGGGGATTCGAACCCACGACCTCCTGAAAGCCGGATTAAAGTGATAACACATACCTGCCACGTTCTTTTTTTATTTGTCTTCTTCATATCTTCGACGGCAAAGTAATATGAATACTGATAGTATTCGAAACTAGGATCGGGTAAGTATTTCAGCCACGGCTTTTTGAAGGAACTTTTCTGGAGTTCTGCTGGAGAGAAGTACGAAAATTATTGAATACTGAAATTGGATGCCCGACGGGGTTTGAATTCGCGTCCTCCCGAATGACAGGCAACAGTGTTACCTATAACTCATCGGGCTGGGAAAGCAGGAAGGACAGCTTGGCAGAAAATTTTATAGAAGTATCAGTGTTAGTCAGAAACAAAGAGAGATATGAAAGTTTTCATACTTCGATCTTACAGATTTAAAATGTGGTACTGCTAATTTACATTTATTTATTTATTTATTTATTTGCTGTTCTTAATTATTATAATTAGTACCAAACTGTTGCTACTGCGTTCAAGTTAAGCTTACCCTCTAAATAAGGTATGACGAAAACGAAATTAAGGTGTTAATATTCAGCACCATTTAATTTTCTAGAAATAATTTATTTATATTTCGTGACTTAGTTTACCATTAGAGTTCTTACGTAAATGCTCTTCCTACTTACCCTTAACCTTCGTGTGTATTTGTCACACTCACTGTTCTGTAACGCTGCAGCGCTAGAAAGTGTAACTAAGTCCATTCAAACTCTCTTTTTTGTTTTCCGTGCGTTATTTAGCGATTCGTTTCGGTATTCGCCATATAATTGCGATTGCTAGCGACTTGTTAGGTGTTTATTCAAGGAGGAAACAAATACACAATGTTTATCAAAATTACGAAAAAAGTGTTATAATCTCTCTAGAATCAATCGATTTGGGTATTTGTATAATTATTATGACTAAAAAGGTGATATTCGCGATTATTTTTACTGTAGAACTCCGAACTTTGCCTCTGAGCGTCTACGAGTTTCTTACTGCTCGGGCTCTTTTTATTAGTCTTGGGTAAAGTGCTGGGCATGAGAGGTCTATTTTATCACGAATTTAGTGTACCACCTACCCATGCGGTATTCGCGTCTAGAACGAAGCATAATCGAAAGGCGAGGGGTTTGGCGAATTCTGTCCGCGACTGTACATAACACACCATATTAACTCTGGCCACTTAGAGAAAAATAAATACTTTACTACTGTGTTCTCTTTTGTGACGAGTACACACTACAGAGTCTAGAGCGAGTGCAAAGGAGAGCAGTTAATTTGATTGCATAAATTAGCTTAATTACATTGGGGCTCAATCAATTATTGATATGATGAAGGTGCTGAGTTTGGAGTGATGTTCTATGGGTGGATAATAGCGATGGACCGGGATGGATATTGGCAGAACAATCAGTACTAGTACATTGAAGAGAAAACCATAACCAGCTCTTGATTTGAGGCATAAAGGTATGGAAAAATTTTCCTTAATAAGTAAGGAATTCAAATATAGAGATAAATATAGTCAAACATTTAAATAATTTAATGGGAAAATGCAGAAGTAGGTGCGTAGAGAAATTTCTGTCGGTTCAATCGCTTCACCGTGATTAATCAATAATAATTCCACTGATTACTTATCATCCAAGAACATAATTTAATATTAAAAAAGAAATAACAGTTAAAAGTAAGGCATCATTAAGAATAATGTGTCGCCAGGAGCTGTACCACGAGCAGTGCGGGAGTGTGTGCGTCATGTTCGCATCAATTCCTAACTTCTCCGAGTTCTATGTCGAGCTGGAGGCTAACAACGAAGGCGTCGAGTGTCTGCGCCTACTCAATGAGATTATCGCAGACTTCGACGAGCTGTTAGCAGAGAGCCGCTTCGCAGCCATAGAGAAGATAAAGTCCACAGGAGCCACCTACATGGCAGCTTCTGGTAAGTATCAAGCGACTCCAAATACTTTTCCTTCACATTTTCTAAATAATTATTCGTAATTTTTTTTTTCATGAGTATATGAATTTGTGCTGATAACATTGAGATCATGTAACCTTCATATTACTAATTTTATATTTGCCGGATCCATTCGGGAAAGATCAAGAGTTGAGCGGGTTGAGTGGAGTTGCCAGTTTGAGATAGATAGCTCAATAGCGCAGGTAGGTCGTTGATATCCCTCGGACAGTGGAGATTAACTACGAGAACACAGCTGATACAAGGATCCGGTTTATTAGACTCAGTCTCACAATACACAATGACAGAAAGCGGAATGATGTTGCCTCGATGGTCAGGCATGAAGAGAGCTCCATGTGCTATGCGCTGCTATTAAGTAGCCCCTCGTAGGTCAATCTACCGTCGATGTGGCTCTGGAATCCTGCTCGCTGCGTCGGTGGCGCCATCTTGTAGCGTAGCCCCATACTCCCGATCCGATACGGCTATCCTGCTGAGACAGTCGTCCCTGGCTGTCGCTCATAGGCCCCGTGTGTGACTTTTCGGAGCTAGGAATGGGAAAGAAGATCGGCCATGGCCTTAGGTAGGAACCATCCCGGCACCCGACCGCAGTGAATTCGGGAAACCAAGGAAAACCAAAATCATAATGGTAGTTAGAATGCGCGTCTCAGGCAGTGCTCTGTTGCTTACCTAGTGATCCCGGAAGGGTTTGTAGGATCCATCACGGCTGTTTGGTTGCTCGGCTAGGTAAGGCTGGTTTGAGTTGCTTCACGTCCGTCTCCTTATTGCAGCATTCGTCGCATGTGTGAAGATTTTGTAAACGAAAGAACAATTTTGTTGAATAATGACTGATAATCAAAGTAATGAGGAAAAAACCAAGATAATCCATGTTTAATGTATTCCTTTCCAATTTAATATATAAAAAAGAATTTTACTATCTTCATAACATCAAAGCAAGTTTATGGAAACTTATTTTCTTCCTGGCGATGTCCTAGAGAAATCAAAAAAAAAAAAAAAAAAAAAAAATGTTTTCTGAACATTAACGTGAACAAATATCTTTCCAAGACTTCTAAAAGAGCGAAATTTCCTAATATGACCATCCATAGAATTTCTTGCAGTGATGTCTGGTGACGGTAAAGTTTCATGGTGCCAGATTATAAAATTCACTCTTCAAGGAGAGTTCCACATAAATCATAAAATTTTCTCTTCAAGGCGAGATCCACATAGATCATAAAATTTACTGTTCAAGTTGAGGTCCACGTAGAAGGTATAACATTTACTCTTCGTGGCGAGGTCCTATACAATTTACAAAATTTGGCTCTTTATAGCGAAGTTAAAATAATTGCTCTTTATGGAGAGGTTCCTGTAGATTTTAAAATTTCATTCCTGGTAGCGAAGTTCTTGGAAATTGTCGTACTTCGATGGCAACGTCCAACATGGATTGAACAGTTTGCTTTCCTTTTTGAGGGATTTTGATTGAACCATCGTTTTACATTGGGTCGTATGAATAAATTTTTTGAATGTAGTACTTTACTCATGTTAGTGTCCTGCTAAAGTTTCGCTCTAGGTGCTATTAATGATGTTTTAGTTCGACACGAACTGCTACAGCTAAGAAATGAATAAAAATGTTGAAGACTCAATGTGAAGTTGTGCGTGCGCTATGTTGCTGCATTTTACCTTTGTGCCGGAGATGTGGAGTGCAGAGATGAAAGGTGAGGAAACTATTTGTGCAACTAGTGGGTACAGAAGGCAGGTGACCCTTGCTGTTTGAGCGGCTGAGTAATACGAACTTTTCATTATTGTGGGAACATACTCTTTTGGGTCGCGCTTGCTGCCATTGAATTCGGACGAATGTCGGCTTTGAACTTTTAGACTTTCAGTTTTTTTTCTCTTTACGCTGCAGGTAGCATATTGTCTAAAAAGTTTGTTTTCTGTGGCATGTGGCAGCAGTTGTTTGTTAGTAGCAGCGCGACTGTTCCGTGTTCCGAAGTCAACATGTGCCATCCGTTTTCCTTACTGGTACTACAGGGCGTTCGCCGGAAAACGCTACCCTCCCAGTCTGTTGCCGTCGGCAACTTGCTCGGTCAGTGGGGCCAGCAGTTTCCGCCACACGGCACCGTGAATCACCGCACTGTTTAACACCTCCGCTGCCCCAACAGTGCAGTGCAGTGACCCTTACATTGTTAAGAACGGTTTCTTTGCATTGTAGATAGTTTGTGACTTCAGTCTCTTATTAATCAGTGTTGTGAATAAACGTTTCTTTGCGGTTTGGCTGGTTTGGGGCTTCATACTCTTATTAATCTGTACCGTGTTTGAGTGTGAGTAAAATTATGGTACGTTACAGTTTGCAACAAAGAATATTTCTCTACGATACATATGTGAAGAAGAAGTCGTTTAAAAAGTGTCGCAGTAAATTTCGTTGCGAATTTCCTGGCGCTTTACTGCCAGCTAAATCAACAATTCTGCGTCTGGTTAAAAAAGTAAGAGAAACGGGTTCATTTTTTAACAAAAAGAGACTGTCAGTCAACCGTATTCTCACAGAGGAGAAAATTGACGATATCGCTTTTCGACTAGAACAGTCACCCAAAAAATCATTAAGTCAGTTAGGGCAGCGTGTGTCTCGAAATATGTTCAGAAGATGTGAAATGTGCATTACACAAGAGGGTCAACACTTCCAGCATCTTTTATAAGGTAAGCTAATGAATTACGTCACATTTAAATGTTTAGCACACAAGTTTATGAAGTTTATGAAGCGTAATTATTATGAAATAGTCCGCGGCCGACGGTCGAACAATGCCGGAAACTGACCGCTCGCTCGCCGGGAGCAGTTTCTTCCTTGTAGCGCTAACAGTGGGTTGCGTTTCCCGGCGAACGCCCTGTATAAGTACAAATCTTAGGCCTATAGGCAAGTTAATTCTAATAAAGGTAGGACTCGAAGCGAAACGAGTGCCGATTGGCTGTTGGAATGACGTCACTGTGGAAGCAAACTCAAGCAATGGATGCAAGCGGCAAATGAACGAAGCATGCTGCTGTTCAAAACTACGCATTAAGTATTTGATAGTAAAATTCACATACCTTACTGTGTTAGTTTATTTTGGCACAAATTGTTTTAACAATATTCTTTGCTTTCGACATAAAATCACAACCATTTACATGTATAAAAATTAGTTCAAATTGTGACACTTTGTTTAACCAGTCATCGGATTGCTTCCTCGAGATAGTACTTCTATCCATCCTTCAGATTTTGATGTAGATGCAGGCAGACACATTAGCGATTTAAGTATTCCCCGTGGTAAAATCGAATTTTCTTTCTCGGTGAGCGATGTAACCAGAAAGATAACGAAAGCCTTCGATTGAGCAAATGAAGACCGATTGGTATCAGTTTCGAATGAAATATTAACATCTTGAAGGTCATAATCACCTTCAATTAAAGCCAGTGGTTCAGAAATATCAGATAATATCCCAGAGAAAAAATTCTCTAAACAATCTTTATTCAGGGAAGCTGTCAAAATGTATTTTTAATATCTAGAGTTCGGAGTGTAGACCAAACACGGATCGAATGGTTTTCATAGATCTTTTCTGGAAAGGAAGTAGCTGTTTTCATATACCAACTTCCATTTTTTTTTTTTTCACAGCATTCATACATTTGTCCCAAAATTCTCTCTTGAATTTCATGGTGAACACCATTTCCACAAGCTAACGGCCTGTTGTCCGACTGTACTCTACTGCTCATAATGTCGAATAAGTTGTGGACAAGATGGAAAAAATTTAGCAACGAGCTCTTCTTCTGGCATGAAATAGCGTATTGCTTGTGCTGTGGTGTTAGAAAACAATTTCAATACCAAAAATACCCTCTGGCGCTCCCTTCCTTTAACTGACAAGTGAAACTGTGTAAACTAGGGGCACACTTTCATTTTACAACTATCTGGATCAATTAATTTTTGAACCATCTTCTGCCAAAAAATGTTACGAACAAGTTAGTGCTGTTATTGTACTGAAATCGTCCTTTGGTAGTCTAGGGTCTTGGTGTTTCCTCCTGCAAGTTTGAAGAGTGTGGACATAACATGGTAAGCTGGGGTATGAATTGTCGAAATTTAAAGCCCTATAAACTGTCTCAGCTGCGTGATGATCCATAGAGGGGAGGAGGTAGTTGATATGTGCGCGGGGCTATTCTGGTTAGGTTGGGTCAAACGTTTCCATCTATTATGACAAATCCTAAGTATTCAATCTGGCTTTTAAGAAATGTGTATCTGGCTGTATTAAAGAAACTCACGGTGGTTTCGATTTTCAGTCCGTGTTTTAGACTGTCGAATCCTGTCAGTGGTGGATGAAAAAGTAGTCAATATGTGCTATCGTGTACGCTGCTGGGCCTAAAAATTTTACAACCGTTCTTGGGAAACTGCGCCTGCCGTCGGGTATAGTTTTTTTAAGGTGAGTACTCCGTTGCAGGTATTTGATGGTAGCCACTTAGAATATCCTAACAAAAAAAAAAGTTAACCCTTTGCTATATGGTCTTCAATTGGAAGGCAATAGAAATTAATCTGTGATGGTATTATCATTTAACTGCCTAATGTCTAATTATGTACTGTCGGAACAGATGGTTTTGAATCGGTAAGACCGGCCTTAGCGAATGGCTAAGGTCACGCCATTATGCTTGCGTTTAATAGTTCTTATACTTTCTGCCTAGCGGTCTATTTTGTTGCTTAGTGCCATTTTGTATGGCCGATACTACTATGCGGCATGGGTCTACGAATCGCATGTGCGATACGCCTATGTTAACGCATCGTCCCTTACCTATGAAGAGTGTATAGAACGCAAGCAATTTAGCCAGGATGGGCGATATTAAGGTGGGACATATGATTATTTTATTGGTGGTTAGTTGGTCAGATTTGCTACATCCAAGCGCTTTTCGGCTTCTGCTAAAGGTAACTAGTTGACTTAGCGTCGATTCCTTGTTACAAGGTTTCTTGCCCTGATAATATTGTTTTTGCTAGCTTGTGGTTAGAAAGCACGTGGAGAAACGTGTCTACGATCATAACATCTTTGCCTGACTTGAGATCTGGCAGTTAGTGCGGGTAGCGTCCAAGCCTAGCGACACTATGGCTAGGTGTATCAGTTTTCCTGACAATTTGATGGCGCTACTCTTTGATGGGGGATCGTTCGAAACTGACGCCAAAATAAAATGGAAGCGACTCACCGTTGTTGCTCAACATTCCACCTGGACATCTCCTGGTGCACCAGCTGACCTGTTTGTAGACGGCGATGGGGGCAGCGACTCCGCTGCCTCCGACTCCCTTTGCGTCAAGTGCCCGCTCTCGTGGGCACTGCGCTGCCCGATGGCCTCAGGATCCGCAACGGTAGCAGGCTGCTTGGCTGAACGCTAGCCCTAGTTCTGATGCTCTGCTCGGGTCGAAGGGCTGTCGTCGATCTGTGAAGCTGTTTTCCCCAATATAGCCATTTTGGTAGAAGGCAGTCCGTGTTAATCAGAATGGTACTATGCTGCTACTGTTGCGCGTGTCCGAAGTCAGCTTCCACTTCCAGCATGTGGTTGCTTGTAGTTCTCAAATCAGCAAGTCTCTGGTAGTTTTCCTGTTGTATGCTGTCCGTTGCGATTGCGTTAGGTTGGCTGCAATATTAGCCACGGCTATTTTATCTGCGACGTGGCCCTGCCAGCGTGCTGTCTGTATTGACATCAGACGGCCCGCATAGGCCGCGTGTGCTTCGTCGGTGGTGGGTTGTCCTTGTTGCGCTTCCTTGAAGTGGTCATTCGCTTACGTGAGGATATTAT
>CM061921.1:127213328-127256094 GCA_031002005.1 Vandiemenella viatica | reverse complement strand
AGTTTACTGCCAGAAATCAGATTGTTTGCAGTTCAAATAATGTTATATAAAAGGATCAAAACAATAGAAGACTGTAAACAGCTGCAGGGTGATCTAGATAGGATAACTAGCTGGGAGAGTCAACATGGGGTGAAGATAAATGCAAAGAAGAGTCAACTTATTAGGTATACAGATAAAAAGCTAAAGGTTGATTACGATTATAAAGTCGGGAAGGAGCTACTTATTGAAGACTCAAAATGTAAATAAATTGGCATTACATTTGTTGGCAAACTTAACTGGGCAGGTCACATTGAACAGGTGGTAAAGAAATGATTCAAAATTCTTCACCTGTTGGAAAGAGTGATGAGGGGATACACTTGAGAACTAAGGGAATTGGGATACAATACTTTGGTCTGACTACTGCTGGAATATGGTGGTGTAGTTTGTGATCCACATTTTGGGTATCAAATACAGGAGTTGGAGGGGCTGCAGAGGAGGGCTGAAAGGTTTGTCTCTGAAAATTACCACAGAACACAATCGGTAACTAATACGATAAAGGGATTCATTGGAGGATAGAAGGACAGAGAAGAGAGTCATGGGAGTGTACAAAGACTATACTGGTGATGAAGCATGGAAAGATATTCGTGGGAAAATTAAGAGTTGTGCTTGGAAGGGTAAGGTTGACCATGACGACAAGCTGGCACTTGATTTCAGGCATAAGGGTGTGTGAAAATTTTCTTTCATAGGAAAAGGAGTGAGCGACTGGAATAAATTGCCAAGAGAAGTGACGAATAACATACCGGAAACACTGAAAGAACTTAAAGTAAATATTAGTAGAGGGAAAAAGTAGGTTTGAAGGGGAAAGGAAGGGGATGTAGGGAGATTGCCACTGGAGTGGGTGCTCCATAGAAATTTTATGAATTATAATTATAATAAAGAAAACATGTAATACAGGCATTAACATAACTCCATTTGGACTTGGTAATGTTTTGCTTGCTAAAAGTTTTAAATTTTAGGAATATTTTTCAGCATATTTCAATTCTGTTCAATTATTGAAAGTTCTTTTTTTTTTTTTTTTTTTTTTTTTTTTTTTTTTTTTTTTTTTTTTTTTTTTACAGTAGTATTTCTGGGTCCTAGGTCATTTTATTTTTTGAATTTGATATCTTTAATTTTTAAAAAAAATGATGGGATCTATGTTTGAATGTGACTAACAGTTAATTTCAATATTAATATTGCATTCGTACATAATTTTCAGTTATAAAAACTTTTTAAATCAAAGGACTTCTTTTAAAAAGGACTAAAAATAACTATTTACCTGAATGGTGATAATATCCAGTTATGAAAAGAATAAAAGATCGGACTAGTTGTTAAAAAAGAATGTGTCTAGTTTTCAGCATGACAGATGAAACTGAGTATAATATGATTTGTTAAATTTAATTTTTTTCATTATTTTTTTGTATTCTGTACGGTTAAACATTTTCCAATGAAAATGAATTACCTGTTATGGAACAGGGGGCATACATGATGTCAATACATACATCAAATATAATTATTAGTATTTATTTGTATGGATTTAATATAGAATTTACTTGTAAATTTGGTTTAATGGGTATATGGTTGAGTAGAATTATATAATTAGTTAGTTATATACAGTTACATAGTATCTTTCAGGTAGCGGAGAGGAAATCAGATAGTGGGCAGACTTGTGTTTTTGTTTGTTTTGTCCAGAAATTTGAGTAGTAGCAATGAAGAGAGACATTAATACTGATGGAAATCTTATTCAATTGCTGACTGACTGAATGGTAGGATTTATGGAAGGATAATCATTGTAAACCAACAGGATATATTTCACTTCTTGTGATTGAATGTAAGCAAATTCAGTCACTCCTTGGGTAGTCTTGAAAAAATAATATATATGCTCAGAACAATCTGAGGTGTAAATTTCCTTTTTTGATATTATTCTTTTACTAAATTTTCAATGATTCTGAAAGAAGAAAATAAACTGACAGCTGCTAATACTTACCCATTAGACCTACAGGTGAACAACAGCAGTATTAACAAAGTGTATGAAGTAAGTGAAATAAAAAAATTAAAAGAAAGTCTAAAAAAATTTAGGCTGGTTTATAAGAGGATAAAAACAATGTAAAAACCACAATTACATTTCTCTTTTTCTGCAGAAATATTTATACAAAATTTTATGCTAAGTTTTAAACAGTGTACTAACCTGCAAAACACTGACGCACAAATATGAAAGAACAAATACAGCACCAATTGTTGACTGGCCTGCATGGAAGAAGTCAGCTGCGAAGACAAAAGTGGTTTGTCCTAACAGAGCTAGGGCAATTAGTAATCTGGCAGTAGAAGCATGTGGCACTATTAGTAAAAAACAAGAATAAAAATCAGTATCATACTAAAGCACAATTATCATACAAAAGGAGATAATAAGTGGACTTACATCCTATAAATAAAGCTGACCATGGTGGAACACAGAGCTTTGTATGTGGTGGAATAATTCCAATAAGTGATGTTTTATGGAGCATTGTTGAAATGCGACTGGCTTGAACAGAAACTAAGTTGCCACCAATTCCATTAATTATTGGTTGAAATACCACAAATCCATTAAACTTGTCAGCAACTGAGTCCATCACCAAACCACCAAATCTGAAAACAGAAAGTAATGTTTTTAGTTTGTGATAAATCCATAATACCTTCTTTTCATTTTTTAATATATATACAAAAAGAAATAATATAAATCAAAATAATAAAAGAGAATGGATTGATCCCATTCTAAATTTCTGTAAAACTAATAATATCCTGTAAACATTGCAAAATGCAGTAATTGATTGAAGATAATTCACAAATGATGATTACTAAAGTGAGGTGTCAGCATGCAATCATTATGCAGCCACAAGAAGCAGGGGAATTAGTAAATACACAAAATGTTATAATTGTTACAGGATTTAAGACTTATTTGGGAATGGTGTCTCAATTCCACCATACTTAAATCAGTGAAATGACAGCAAATGTCATACAATAAAGTGATACAGTATGGTATTAATAAGAAAATACAAAATTTTATAACATAAAATTTTAAAAACTCTGTGAGATGTACAGTAGACTCAGTTCTGCAACTTTTTAGTTTATAAATAATTTCCAAAACATAGAAATAGGAAAGCTGATACAGTTTGCATATTTTCAAATAAAAATATACAAGTATAGTGGAAATTAGACTGTTTTATACTCTTAGGGATGTTTATTAAACAGATGTATACCAGAATAATCAACTCCTCTTTGTACTAATAACAGAGTTGTTTGTGCGAGTTATTTCTGTTTCTTGTATTGAAATTGTGTAACTGTGAATTCGATATTTTTGTATGACAAAGTGCTTGAGAGAATATATATCCTGAGATTGTAAGAATATTGAGTTTTTTTTAAAAGTTGTCTACAAGAAGTTCTTGGTTTTACCATACACAGCATCCTAATAGATTTTTTCTGTGCTATGAAAACTTTACATTGTGAAGAGTTTCCCCAAAAAATTATGCCATATGACATCACTGAATGGAAATATGAGGAGTACACCTGTTTCATCAGTTCTTGATCTGCTGTCATATTGCATGTCATATTGCAAAGGTGGCACTACTAAACTTCTTCAGTAGGTAGTGAAGTGATATGTTGGTGCAAACAGGGTTTCACATCTATTTTAATACCAAGGAATTTTATACTCTTTGTTTCTAAGATTTTGTTATTTTTATAGCTTACTTGTAGATCCGGCTGTGCATAATAAAAAAAATAAAATAAAAAATAAACCTAATATAATGTGTTTTTTTTTGTTTTTTTTTTTTTCAAAATTAAATTTTAATGAATTTTCCTTAAAACAAATTGCTACTTTACTAAGTACCACATTTACATTAAATTCTAGATTATTGTTTGATATAAATTTCTTAGTATTTTAGAATAAAGTTTATAATGAGCTTTCAGTGTGTAGTTATCTGATTCTCCTACTTTTAAGCACAGGTCCCTTTTTGTCTTACAAGATACTCTAATACCCTTTGTTATCCATCCCTTACTCAGTTCATTGTTTGGAGTATTGACAACTTTCATTTTTTTGAAACTTCCTTCGAAAAGTGTTAGAAATATATTGAGAAAGGAATCAAATTTTTCATTAACACCCTGTTCACTGTACACTTCTGACCATTGTTCATTATATAAGGAATATATTAAATGTTTTATATTGTTTCATTAATATTTCTTTATCTGTTTAATAGAGTTTCTGGACTTGATATATAACAGCTGGGCATCATGATCTGAGATACCATGTATTACTGGAAGTATATTGTAATTACTGTACTGAGAAATATCAATTAAAAAATTATCAATTGCAGTGCTGCTATTATTTTGTATTCTAGTAGGGAAATTTACAAGTGCTGTTAAGTTAAAAGACAACATCAAGGCTTCCACATCTAGCCTCTCATTGCTGTGGTTTAGAAAGTCAATATAGTATTTGTTTGTTATTTTTGAAACATAGTAGCAACGACTCTAACTGTGATAAAAGCAGTCTAAAATTTCCTGAGGGGACTCTGTAAATTTCTAGTACTATGAGCTCTTCCTTACCATATTCCAGTTTTGTAACACAGCATTCAAAGTGCTATTCTATACAATACTTACTTACACCTACACTGTTGTATTGAATATTATTTTTAACAAAAATGACAACTTCTCCATTTTACATCTACTGAAATGAAAGCTTAATTTATAAATTTGGACGGTCAGCTGAGATATTCCTGTGTCGGACAAATGATGTTCAGATATGTACAAAACATCTACATTAAATTTTCTGGAAATATGATTTCTAGTCATAAAGTAATATCATCAATTTTAGTAAATATTCCTCTTATATCTTGTTGGAGAATAGTGGTCTGAACACTTTGATTCATTGACTTTGAATTGTTTACTTTATTAGTACATACTGGTATGTCAGTTGGAATTTCTAATTTCAATAAATTGTTATTAGCAGTGACGTTAATTTCTTTTAGACATCTTAATACATCTATTTCATTTACCCCAAAAAAAGGCCGTGATTATATTAGATTAATAACCCATGAAGATTACATGTCAGCAATACACCAGGAATGTCTTCATTCACACTAGATTAATAATGTAAGAAAAATTAGGTTAATTCAAGTAATTCCTGTTTTATATAGACACGTTCCAGTTAGAAATTTCTTAGTTCTAACTTTGAATTTATTTAAGTGCATTATTCTCAGATCATTGGATAGATGGTTGAAAATCTGATTCCCATCTACTAAAACCATTTTTAGTTATGATAAGGAAGCAATGTTAAGTGCTTAAATTATGTTTATCTCTAGTATGATTATCAGAATGTTTTTAAAGAGATGTACATTATAAACCAAGAAGTGTCACAATTCCTAACTTTAAGAACAAATTTATTAGATGAACTGCTTTTTTTGTGTGTAAGACAAAGAGACACTGTGAGTATGGGCTATTTCCCCAAAGGATAGTTTCATAAGATAGATAGGAGCGTAAATAACCATACACCATAGTAAATAGTGAGTAATACATCAGTGGTTACTATACCTATAAGTCTCCTAATCATGAAGATTTCTTTAACATCTTTATGTGATATGAATTCAATATGCCTTGATCATTTTAAATTTGACTGTATAAATATTCCCAGGAATTTCACAGAACTACAGGTAAAGTTGCTTTTTAAGGCTACCTATATCAAGGTGGTGTGTTTTTTTCTAAATTAAGAAATAGCTTGTTGGCATTACACCAATCTACAAGCAGATTTATCTTTGAAGAATGTATCTCATTATTTGGAGTTTTATTCATGCTTACCTTTACACATGCATCAGCAGCATACTTATAACATTTGAAGTTCCCATTTTCATTATCATTAATATTCAGAATAAATAGCAGGGGGTCAAGAATAGATCCATGAGGAACACCATATCCTACGTCACTAAGGTTAGACATATGTAGTTGAATGAAACCACTTGTGACCTATTAGTTAAATATGATTTAATTAACTCAACTATCTTATCATCAAAACCCACATTTTTAAGTTTCAAAACTTCATGTGACACAGTATCAAATGCCTTAGACAGATCAAAAGACTTCACACCAACATTAAGTATATTTTTGAAGTCTTCTGGACAGTCCTCCATGAAAGATGTAACTGTATCATATATTGAACAATTATTCCTAAACCCAAACCGGTTGTTAGAGAAAATACAATTTAGTTCATGTTATTTACAGATTTGGAGACTGATGAGTTTTTTTTTTTTTTTTTTAATAACCTTTGACAAAATTGGAACCAGGGATATAGGAATAAAATTACAAGAAGATTGTTTATTAGCCCGTTTAGATACCAACAGCTGTTTTGGAAATGCTCCACTATAAAAACAGCCAATTACAATCTCCATCATCATTTGTGATATAAAGTAGCTACCAAGCTTGAAAATTTCTAATTTTGGGTTGTTTATATCCATAAACTTTCTATTGCTGAAAGACATTATTGCAATATGGACTACCTGTGCAGTAACAGATTTAAGAGAAAATATTTTAACAGCTCATTTGACTTTGGACAGGTAATAGTTAACTTTGTTTTACTGACTGTTATTATTAGTAGTGTTACTTATACTATCAATAAAGTAGTTATTGAATCTTTCAGCTGTTAAGTTAGTTGGTGTCCCATCCTCATTACTATTTCTAATTGTAGGAGTATTACTTTTAATGATATTTATTGGCACATCTAAGGACTCTTTCATTATTATATTTAGTAAAACTCCTATAATTGCATCTTTGTAAATACATTTGATTTGTTTATATTTAGTTTTTATATCCACAGACTGACTTAGTTTGGATATATACTGGATCTTATGACATATAGTTCTGAATTCCAATAATTTGGAGTGAACCATTTGTTTACTTTGTCATGTTTATCTTGGCTGTTACCTACTTTTATTAGAAATGAGTAATTAAAACTCCACATAAAGTCTGTGAAGAAAGCTGAGAACTTTTCAGGAATATCTATCTGAGAGTGAATGAAAGACGTTTTCATTATTATTTAAACAGTAGACAAATCTGCTGTACTTGCATCATTAATCTGTCTATACAGATATTTGTTAGTTGGTATTAACTGCTTGGAATTTTTTCTTAATCCAAAAGAAGGGATAGGAGAATGGAAATGCGTATTGGCAGAGTGGAATAGAATACAAAGATTAAGTAGTTTCCAATTTGAACATAAAATGTATTTTAAGCATGAATTGGTTGGACAAATATAAAGAGATAATTGATTGTGATTGAGATTTGTTAAAATTAATGTAGAGTGAAGTGGAACACTTGGTATATTTCCACCAAGGAAATAATTAATTCTAAAGAAGAACTAGGAAATTCGAAAATTCTGGCTATCCATAGAGATGAAAAAGAAGAATGAGCATCCAATTTAATAAGATAGAAATAAGATAAGCAGAATGGGAAGTTATTAAATGTATGATATAAGATAGGTGATGTGACCAAAGTTCCAAAAGAACAGGTAAAGGATGTAAAGGAAATGCTAAGAAGAAATGTGAAAGTATTCTCAGGTTGTCATGGCATAGTAAGATATTATAAATGTAGATTGAGGATAAACCCACATACACCATTTTATGTTAATCGTACACAATACCTATGGCGAGAAGCAAGGTAGTAGCAAGGATTTTGTAAAAAAAAAAAAAGGGGGGGGGGGGGGCAGGCAAGAGAAAACTGATAATATGCATGCAAAAAATAGCATTTATTAATGGAATACATATTATTAATTAATATAATAACTTAATATAATTAATACGTATATATATTATAATTGCACTAAAAGTAATTTTTCGAACAACTTGAACTGCAATTTTATCACAATTTTCTTATAAATTTTTTTTGTGTACACTAAGCATACACAGACAATTTAGATGGTTCTCTAGCATCATTGACCTTAGCCATGTTTTAACAAGGTGCAGTGTAGAGAAGGACTCTCTATAATAATATTTTGTCCGTGATGGATTGTTGGAAATCCGCGACTGTGATATCAAATTTGGGTTGAAAGCAGCAACCACTCACAATTTGTGACTGGTTGCTGCTTTCAATATCAACCCAAATAGGACTCTCTATGTTGCTTGTTGTACAAGGCTGAGCCAAGGAAATTAGGATTGCGTTTTTTGTCGCGGAAAAGGATATTACTGCCTCATTTATTCTTTCATAAGGTCTAGTTCTCCAAGATTTTCTGTTGTCATACCCTTTTCCTTCCATAGTTTAAACCATAGTTCAACTTCATAATCAAACAATTTTAAGTTGTAGTATTGGTAGAAACTTTGTGATTTTTTTTTTAATCAACCAATGACATACTTTAACTAGAATGTAGCTAGGGATATCAATCCAACAATGTAGGATCCCCAATCATTTGGCAGTCTGGCTGTTCCAGCACCTGATTAAGTGGATCCTCAATCCGTAAAATGGGGTGAAAACATGTTTTAGTCTTCGTAACCTTGCCTCCCTATTGTCACTTTCCAGTCTGACTCGTTCTCTGCCGGTTGTATCACCTCGTTTACCTATACCTGTCAAGCTGAAATTAGACTAATGGCAACAAATGAGTGTTTATGTCATCCTTAGTGATTGTAATAAGTAAATAGATTGAATTTTCCATTTTTATAAGAACTCTAGTTTGTTTTTGTAGTGTTCATTACTGTAATTTGAGTTATGTCGCCCTACTGCAAACCTAGCTCCCAGATCGTACTCACACTAAAGATACAATTAGAGTTGTTTCTGAGGAGGAAGTAGAAACAATTCTAAAATAAGGTTGCAACTATTGACAGGTATTTCACAATCTACTGTATAATTTCGTAAGGTCACTTATTCACTTGCCTCCATAGCTATTGGCTGGAGAACGGTGTGACATGTAAGCCTTCGCTCACAAAACAGCGACCAGAGATATCATTAGAAGAAATTTGTGGTTATGTCCACAATTTAATAGCTAACCAACTGCTACAAAATGAATTGCTATAATACATTCATTAAAATTGGTTTCCGTAGTGTTTAATATTTAAAAAGATATTGATAAATTTTGCGGCTGGAAAAAACGTGGATCTGCCTTTCGATAACATGTTGTTAATGAAAGCAAGTCAAAAAAACTTTTAAAAAATTAAATTACTCATGGTCTCTGCTGTAACCATGAATGCAAACTGCCATTCCTGCTTAGAAAAAATTTCAATTTAATTAAACTTTCATTAATGTTGTTGCTTGACAAAAGTATATGCATTACAGTTAATTTGCTTTTTACGTATTTTACTGACCACTTTCATCAATGGTCTTTGTTTGTGTTCACTGTACGTGAGTTATTACGTTATTTTAAGTGGATATCAGACCAAATATGTTACCGAATTAACTATTCTGGCAATCCATTTCTTCCAAGTTGCTCAACTGTTTAATAATATGGAATGTGCATTAAGTTCTGTGGCCATTACATATACTATGACCAATGATTATATTATGAATATTTGTCCACTCTCAAAAAAAAAAAAAAAAACATAATGCTTTTGCAGCAAACAGGATTTTTTTTTAATTTTGCAGAGTCTATGACCTTTGAAACAATTATACGATTGCACTGTCGTCCCTGTTTGTGTTTAATACCTACCACTATTAATGCTTCTGAGTTCTTCAGGCTCAAGAGATTTTATTCGTCCAATCAGATCATCCTGTCATAATCTTTCATGCTAAAAACTGGAACTAATCTAGACCTGTGATGATATGATAAAAATGGTCACAGGCTTACACTAATCTATTGAATATATGATGTGTTAAAATGTTTTTATTTTAAACTATACGTCATTGTATTTGAGATATTTCTTTTCAAAAAGTGGATTTAAATTTCCTAATTCTGCTAATTCTATAAGATCTATGATAACAAAGTTTTCAAATACCGTAAAAGTTGACATAATTTGAATATTTCAAGAAACAAAGTCAAAGATTTTCGTTGAGTGTTTGATGAATGGACGTCCCAAAAAATCGTCTGCATTTGAACTTTTATGTTCACCACAAAGAAACTTATTTTAATATCAGCTTGCTTAAATACGTGGTTCATGAACCATGGAGCATTGCATCAGTTTGGTGAAGGAACAACTGACAAGATTTGGTGTTGCTTTTGAAACTGATGTTATCGGCAAAAGATCTGATGGAACAAGTTTCAGGGTAAATGTTCTGCCTTGGTATCTGCAATTGAAGTTTTTACACAGCACACAATAGGCAGTTGTAAACGTTTTATACCCCCCTCCCCCCCCCCCCCCCCCCGCAAAAAAGAAAACTACTGAAAGAAATTGAATGCACAGAAACAAATTTGACTCGGACGTAGACCACGAAGGCCTTGACGCCACAATTGAAGCACAAAGCATGAACACTGAATCATCTACATACTGAGGTGATTCCCAGATATAATGATCTGAAAAAAGTGTAGGAAGTTGTTAAGTTTTTCAAAAAAGAGGAGGCAGAAAGTATTTTCTTGGCTGCTGGCTATATATGTAATTCTTCACATATAAAGTGATAGTTTCAGTGCTTATTAGATAAATAGATTATTTTTCAAACTCACTTGATTTACTGTAAGGCATGTAATGTGATTTGAAATTGAATACTTACCTTAATTGATTATTTACTAAATAACTAGGGTTAGATTTAAAACAAAATACGTAAAAGTGCAATATATAATCCCAAAACACTGTTCCAGAGATGCTATCAAGGAATTTAAATAAGGTATCAAAATAGATCCCTTTCAAAAATCATATAGAGACTCAGCTGGGTGATTGAAATGATGTTGCTGGACAGATACAACGCGCCAGTCTTTCAAATCGGTTCCAATGGCAGCTGCAGTTCTGGTACATGTGTTTAAAATATTTTAGCTCTCCATGTCTGTATTGCTGCAATGATCTTTTATGACAGACATTCCTCTATTAATATAACAAATGCATGTATACATGTCGATCGTCTTTGATTGTAATACAGTGGTAACTGGTTCCAATAATCCTGAGTATTCAATCCACCTTCATAGCAGTGCACTGTAACTGGTAAGCACATTTCCTCGCCGCATCATTCCCGTCTCTAGAAACATTGAAAAGTCCAATAACAATGTCTTCAAAATGCTCGTTAAAAATGGCAAAACACGTATATTATTGATACCAGCGGGTACCACATAAAGCTAAAATATTTCGCATGTACGTCCTCCTTAAAAAGATTTATTGTAAAACGTTTATGATATACCCTATGGTACTAATTGTGTTTCATGTTTCTGTAATTTGATTTAAATTATTTACAACTGGATTAAGTCTGTGGCTTGCACAATGAAAATACAAGGCTTTTTTTTTATATTCTCCTTCAAAAAATTTTGAATCCCACCAATATCACACGCCAATCTAGAACACCCTACATATACTTAGCTAACACACCTGTCAGGTGCATGTCCTTTATTTTCTAAAAACCTGTCAATTTCTGATGCTATGATTTCTCAATGATCACCATCAGTTCTACAAATTCGAGAAATTTCTTGCGGATTGTTTTTTTATCTTCGTCATATTAACAGATTTTTAGGGAAAGCTGTTATTTACCAGCTGTGTCACATGACTCATCTGCCAATGCAATATAAGCAAAAGCCTCTTTTGCAGCCTGTATAATTTCACAGGGCAATGATTTTAGTTTAAATCTGTGTGGAGATATACATAACAATTTGTGCAACCTAATAATTATAATAATAGATAAAATTGTGATGGAGTGCCCACTCTGGTGGCAATCTCACTACGCACCCATCTTTCTACTTTCCTCTTCCAACCTACTTTTGCCATATACTAATTTGTACTTCAAATTCTTTGTGTTTCTGGTAAATTGTTCACCACATCTCTTGGCAATTTATTCCAGTCCCTTACACCATTTCCTACGAAATAAAATTTTCCCACACCCTTATGTCTGAAATCAAGTGCCTGCTTGTGGTCATGGTCAGCCCTACCCTTCCAAGCACCTCTCTTAATTTTCCCACCAATATCTTTCCATGCTTCATCTCCAGTAAAGGCCTTGTACACTTTCATGACTCTCTTCACCCTCCTTCTATCCTCAAATGAATCCCACTCTACCTCCTTTATCATATTAATTACCGATTGTGTTTTGTGGTAATTTCCAAAGAAAAATTTGGCAGCCCTCTTCTGCACACTCTCCTGTATTTGATATCCAAAATGTGGACTACACCACCATATTCCCTTGCTTCTCTAGTGCATACCCTCATCACTCTTTCTAACAGGTGAAGGAATTTTTACCCTTTCCCTATTACCTGTCCAATGTGTCCTGCCCAGTTAAGTCTGCTATCAAATGTTATGTCTAGGTATTTATATTTCGCGTCTTCAATAAGTATCTCCTTCCTCACTTCATAATCATAATTAACATTTAGCTTTTTATCTGTGTATCTAATAAGCTGGCCCTTCTTTGCATTTATTTTCATCCCAATTTTTCAACATGCTGTTTCATAACTAGGACCTTTGAATCAATGCTGTCTACACCTTGATGTTTCTATTTACTTCTTAAAGGCAAGTCATTCCTATTGTGTACCACAGAAAATAATCGAAAATATTATAGATGACACGATTTGTCGATTGACTTCTACTTCCTTCTGGTGAGCAGTATTAGTCATTACAGCGACCGATATTTTTTCTGAAATGTTCTTATCATCATTAGCTGCTGATTAATGATAATGTGATGAAACATGTTTTGTAGTATTCATAGATATTTTTAGTGACAGAATGTTCCAGTAACAAATTAATTATAATATACTAGCAGAGGCACTTAAGTCTGCAAGCAACAATGATTAAATTTTCATTTCAAATTGGTGGCTTTAGCATCTACAAAAATGTTGTAGTTTTCAGGAAGGTATCCGGCAGCATTTTAGCATGTCTCTCCAACACCATTGTACTTAATTCATAAGACTGAAATTAATATGAAGCTTGGCCTGTGGGCTGTAGCACTGTATGTTGCAGTATAGATACGAACATAGAATGAGTGAAACAACTTGACCGTTGGACCGACCCAACTCTTATCCGGGCGAATCCTGGCACTTAGGAAAAATATACTGTAAATTCAGGAGTAATAAATATTTTTTCACAAATTAGCTCTTAGACTATCAACTTTTTCACAATCGCTTAGTGGTAATAAAAATTAATAAAATACAAACAAATGCAAGTAATTATAGTCATCAAATAAAAGTCATAATTGTAGGTACTGTATGTAATAGTATTAAGAGCCTTCGTTAGACTTACGGTAAATACAAATTAATTACCTCTTAAAAAAAGCTTCCCTATATCCACTGTTATAAAAAATAAATTATTACCGTGCGCTCCGGCGATGCCACAGTATAAAAAATCCGATGCGTTGTGTGCGGGTCGGGTCAGCCTGCAGTCTATCGGTATTTAGGCACGCTGTAAAGACCCCCCACTACTTGGCTCGCGCGCAGTTAAGACGGGGAGGGAGTGGATGTCCTTGTACGAGCTGGCTGACACGGCACAGCAACAGTTTGTTACCATGGGTAACGCAAACTGCCGCCTTTTAATACAATTGTACGGTGCCAAAAAATTTTGTTTAATAACTAATGTACAGCCCAATCAGATTCCTATTGTATCACCTCCATCACCACCACAACCACCACTTCACACACCAATCAACGAATCTATAGAATCACCAAATGACATGATTAACTCAATACATTTTATCTAGGTAAGGAGTATGTTCTCTTTAAGAATGGCAAAAGAAAATTGAATGGAAATAAAAAATTTAGTATAAAATGGGTGCTATTACCTTATCTTTTCAAATTCTTCAGAGCTTCGCATAATGCGTCAAAAACATCTGGAACTATTCAAGAAAATGATTGTTTTTGACACTCGAAAAATGTATTGCAAACTAGTACACGAATCTCCAATTGCTTAAATCCTTGAACTTACAGTATCTTTCAGTAATTGAAATCGTCTCCCGAAACTGAGTGTTCACTGGCTCAATTAATAATTTTAAAAACACTACCATTGTCATTTCTTGTATCCTCGATGGCTTCATATCTCATGTCTTCCATGAGTTTATCACCATACTGTATTCTATTAACGTCTGTTTTGTGTTATAGGATATATTTGTAAAGTTCATAAATCTATATGGGATTAAGAAAGGAAATGGAAAAGCACCAATTAATAGATTAGAGAAAGATTATTTTCTGAAAGTTGGCTGTCCAAGGGCCATGTTATCTGATAATGGGAGTCTATTCACTTAAAAGAAATGGGCGAGATATATGGAGGAACATAACATTAAACATATCAAGATTTCGGTGTATCACCCTGCCAGCAACCCAGCCGAGAGATATATGAGAGAGATTGGACGTTTATGCAGAATGTACTGCAATATGAAAAACACACAAGTTTGATAGAACACTTGACGAATTTCGAGGACGTCATAAACAATGTGGAAAATGAGAGTACTGGATATACACCATGGAAAATAATGACGAATGAAGAAGCACTAAACAATATAAAGGAAGTAGTAGGTTTGCTGCCGAAAAAAAGAGATCAGTGGTGATGAGTGGATGAATGGAGAAGAAGATCCGTAATAATAATAATAATAATAATAAAAAGCAGCGGAAGAAAAAAGATATATAACGGCAGCTTAAACCTACCAATTTTAATTTGGGGTACCTGGTGCTTGTAAAGTCTGAACGAAAGTCATGCTGAGATACAGAAATCCCAACCTTTACAAATAATAATATCTGACCTTATCACTGAACTACTACAAACAACAATCTTTAATATATCTTTAAGCTGCAATGCTCTACAAAAATAGAAGCTATGGCAAAGTCAAACGAATTCCAGTCCTGGACAGATATTGTTTTGCGTGGTCTGCTTATTTGGGACTGTTCTATGAGATTTTTATAACCCTTTATACAAATTGCCATGGTTTATTTGTGAATCCTCATGATTCTAGCAATAAAATCATTTAAATTTCGCTTTTCATGCAAAGTAATAATTGCCACCTTCTCAAGCTATATGCGGCTGATGCAATGATTCACACAGAAGCAGATGGTACTTTGAATACAAGTCGCAAATTCGATGAGGAAGTTTTCTGGTAGGAAATGATGTGTATTTACTTCTGTTGAAATGGGAATTGTCTGCCATTGTATCCAATATAAAACTACATTTTTCGTCATTAGAGCCTAGACAAAGCAATATAAAAAAGAAATTTTGTAACTGTAAAATGTTTTACAGGAATACTGCTGGAACAGAATCATTTACAAAATTATAACTGCAGCTAATTATCTTGTTTCGATGTGTGAATAAAATGAAGTAATAAAAAAGCAAGTGCTACCTCAATGTTGGCAAAATGAACGCTAAATATATCTTGACCAAAAAAAAAAAAAAACACACACACAAACAGTGAAGGTATTTTGTAAAATATTAACAAAAATGGAAACAATAGTTATATTTACAAATAGGTGCCTAATCCATGCAAATGGAACATGTGATATCATATGCTAATACAAAATTGTTTAATGACTTTGCTTTTATCTGAATTAGTTTGTTTTCCAGTATATACGGAAAAAATATTAGAGCATTGTAATCTGATAAAATTATTTCTTGTCAGAATTGTTGTATACTACTCTATTTTCTGTTAAGTTGTTAGCAATTATATATATATACATTTTACTGTCATAGAATAATTATTAGATTTCACACAGCTATTATGATCTATGGATTCCCAGGAGATATTCTCTTTGGAAAAATTCTTTAACAAGATTAACATTTACATTACCATTCAGGATAATTTTTTTTTTAATGGATCATAATTAACAATAAATTTTTACATTAAAGGGACATGATGCTTTATGAGACATTAGATACCGTACCTACATTCATGTTCAAAGTGTATGGAGATTATCAACTTATTTTGAGGAGCTAAATTAATAAACATATACCACAGTTATTTTTTGAGGGATTCAAATGCACTTGGCTGTTGGAAAATTTGAAATGCTATCACTACAGTTAAATGATTTAACTCATACTGTCAGGTAACCAAAAATTTTGTTACTTCAGAACCAAATTTGTTTATAGAACATCAAGCTCACCTCTATAACAGTGCAGAGCAGGTTTAAAGTCATTTGCTTAGACATTTCAAGTTGTATATCAAAGTAAACAGTTATATAAATTCATAATGTAGTATCATTATTTTCATGTAATGGAATTCAAATTAGTTCATAAAAGAAAATGTTGCCTTCATTTTCAGAGATATTTTAGACATTAAGTAGCAAAACAAGATTTGTAACTTCACAGCTAGGAATTGTTCCTGAAGAGATATCGGCATTTTAACATAGGGTTTGTATGAAATCAGAATGGCGCAGTAAACACATTTAAAATTCTAAAAGGCACAATTTTAAAGATAAAAAATTAGTTTATAGTTTAATAGAAGCATGATTACGACTTACATATCACATTAAATTTTGAGAAAGGTAGCTGAAATTTAAAGGATGTTTTGGGAAGATTTTGAAAATTGGGTGTGTCAAGAAGTTTTTGAAGACAAAAATTTCCGTCGATGGTATTATGTTTAAATGAAAGAGGTATTTTGGGGGGGGGGAGGGCATGATACTTGGTTTTTTAATTTATGAATTAGTATGGCTGATGTCTTAAAAAGAAATAATTACAATTCATCAGGCAATGGCGGTTGCCAGTAGGAACTTGTCCAGAATTCAAACGACAAGAGGGAGGGGGTGAAATTGTAAAATGATGAAAAAGCTATCAAAGAACTGTTGTTACAGTTAGACAGCGATGATGTCCTATTGAAGATTTAACGTAGAATTGATTAAAGCAATTTTCAGAGTCACAACTTAAATACTTAAGGAAATATCTGATTCGAATTCACATTTTTTATTCACCCAGTTTAAAAATAGTAACATAGTGGGAGCAAAAATAAATCAATTTAAAGGTTATTTCACTTTGTAGCTCTAAATCTTTGGGCATTATAAATATTTTTGGAATTTCAAAGTAATTTTTTTTTTTTGGGGGGGGGGCAGAATGAGGACAGATAGAAGAATTTTCATTAGGATACATTTTAACATTAATGAAACAAGCTATCTACTATAAAAATTGGAATAGTTTGTATATCCAGAAGTCTTGGATGATTTCATGAGAATGGGGATTTTTCCTTGTTCCCACACCGATCACATAAATAGAAGCTGCGAGACTTCCTTGAATTCAGTCAGTAAAAGTCAGTTGAACAGGCACATTGTAGGTCAGCCAGTGTTTGGTGCTTTTGTAGGCAGGATTCAACAAGTGATACCATGTAGGAGTGACCACCGGCGGCCATTTTAGAAAATCTTCGGCTTGCGTGTGTAATACTTGCAATCTTCATGTAATTGTAAACAGTTAGGGGTTCTGAGGGTTGACTGGACTTAAATCATTTTACAGTACTTGCAATCTATTAACTTGGTGAAGAATTCCGATGCCAAAAGGATTTGTTCAATGAACTTTTAATTTTTTGCTGGAGAATACAGTTATGATTAAGTTTTTCAAATGCAGCAGTGATTTTGATTTCTAATTACCTTTCTTGATTGAGATTTTCCAATCTGGTGGCGACCAATTAGCAGCAAGAAAAATCCTAACATCCAAAGACTAAACAGCATGGTTATAGTTCAGGCTAAGTGTTTGGTATTAAACCCCAATGAAGCATTTCTTCCTGACAATACACAAGAAATTAAATTTCTAGATTCATTTCTAGATTCAAAAATTTAAATTCAGCTAATCACCTCATTACTTAAAATTAGGGGATTAGGAATGAAGAAAATTTTTTAGATGATAAACTTATGTTGAACTAATTATCGTATTATTAATCTTGGAGATTGGAATTCAGCATAACTACTAATCTAGCTCATCTTCTGATTATTTTAAATACTATGTTGGATTTAAATTTTTGCAGTAGACTTACTTTTGAGCTTCAGAATTCAGTGACTGGTAATCCAGCAAAATATTAAATTACCGGTACACAAAATTTATTTCTATCTCACTCAACTTTTATAATTATAGATTAGGGAATGAGTATCTAGGAAAATTCCCAGTCTATTACGTATATTTACTGATCATCAGAGACATCTTAATATGAGTCCTAGAGGACTTTAGTTCTGACCTTGTTCATTTATGTTATACTCACCAGGTAAACCATAACATGTACAGATTGTTAGACATGTGTGATATGTTATACTCACCCACTGATCAATAAAGCTGAGAGTACAGGTATCCAGCCAGATTTTAATACTGGCTTTGTATATTTGTTTCGGTAAACAATGTATATCCAGACAGGAAGGCATACCAAGTATAAACAGATGATTACAATTGGTACCCATGGCATTGAATCTGAAATTAAATCAGTTTGAAAATTAGAGTAATAGCTATTAATAGAAGAAGCAATGCTTTTATGTAGCATTAATTTCCAAAGTAGTTTTACCTACAGTATGGCATATGGTCACATCTCTCCCCTTGCCAAATATCTCATCTCATAAGGTTATTAACCAAGTATTACAAAGTTGTTTGTATTTTTTGTGTCCTCTACGTGTTAATCTTACACTCCTGCTTTTATCTATCTTTTTTTCAGTACCTAATGCTAGTTTCTTTGTTTCCATTATTCATCTATACCATTTTAATGTCAAAACATTGATTAAAATTTGGATATAATTATTTTTTCCTGATTGTAATGATTTTTTAATCAGTGATTCATAATGTTTCATCAGAGAAGATGCTTTCTCTTCACCATTTCACCTCAGAAACTATTCTTTATGAATAAAAAGTTTTCTGTTTGAAATAATGAAAATCATTTTAGGTATTTTATGCATAATGTGAGAGGTATATTGCCCACTAACTGCTAAATCTGTCACTATAATCAATGTCTACATTTCTTATTAATTGTATTTAACTTACCTCTGAAACTTGAAGAATTTAAAATAAAAATTTATAAAAGTTGAAGGTAGGTGAATAGTGAGATTGCAGTGAAATATTACTATTTAAAAAAAAATCAATTGAACACAATTAAATTAAACTAGTACTTTTTAGAAAATAGGTAAGGCTTCCATATTGGAAATAACTATGCTTGAAAAGAAAATATTAGATGTTATCGATTTTACTACTTTTTAAAACCGAGTACTTTATTTCAGTTCTACCTTCAGTTAACTATAACATTATATTAATTAAGATTTAATGAAACCTGAATACTGAATGTTTCTGGAGTAGTAGAAAGCTTTTGTTTTACTATACTCAATTTAGATTACGTATTTATAAACCACTTAGTCAATTAATAGTACAGTCTGTGTAGTTGACATTATATAAGTTTTTACAATATATAGTGCACAATAATACTTGTCTCTAGACAATATTATGTCAAGAAGAATTATTAAAAAGACCACAATAACTATTAATAAAATTTAGAGATCTTATATTACTACTTTTTATGGATCTGTCAGTACACTAGTGGAATAAAAGCTGTGACCCTCTTGAAAGTCCTTTAGTGTTGACTTAAATGACCTAGGGGAAGCCTTCTTTGCTTATTCTGACATTTTATCATGGAGTGGTAGCCCAGAATTGAAACAGTGTTTTGATAAGCTAAAATCCTAATTGAATAATATCTGAATGCCTGGATATTTTCTAGTGCCATATAATAGTTGTGTACCATATTTTTAATAATATATTATTCATCAATGGATATTCTCTCATGAAAAGTGTTAATAAATACATATATACAAGTAGAACAATTATAATCTCAAGGTCAATGAAATGTGTTGCTCATGGCACTAAGTCTCTTCAGCTGAAATACAGTTCTCATTGTTATTTTCTGTGTTGTAAATATATAAATTCTTTGTAATATGTTATCCCAGAAAAGACTAAATAATCTATAACTGATTGTAAATGGTCATAGTATGCTTGCATTGTAATCTCAGTACCGGTGGTTTCTATAATAATTCTCAGTCCACAAAGTCTTTTTAACTCCACCATTGGAAACTTGAGTAGTGTTCTGGTTAGCCGAATAGGGTAGAAGAAATACACACACACTGATTTTTTTATTCAATATTAGATTTTTTCCACCAAACCAGGTTTTCTATTCATTCATGATTTAAGTTACTACAATTCTACATTTTCCATATTTTGTGTATATCTTGTATGAAAATTTATAGTAGAATCGTCAACATAAATTAAAAACAAAATTGATCCTAATGCTGGTTGCACTATGGGGAACACCATACATTACATATTGCTTATCTCAGGTAACAGTGTCCTTGGTAAAATTTCTCTAGCATGTTGGCTTCATAATTAACAAATACTCTATAATTTTTTAGATATAATTTAATCTAGTATTTTTTTATCACCTCTTATGCCATTTTTCAGTTTAGCTAAAACAATACTGTAAGCTACAACATTAAATGCTTTAGTTTCACAAAAATAACTGTTGTAATTTTATTTCCTTCTAAAGCTTTTAAAACAAAATCTAAGTATCCAATATAGCTGTATAAGTATATTTATCTTTCCTGAATCAATGCTGCTAGATATAAAGTATTGCATTATTGCTAATGATTTTTTGCAGTCCAGGAGAAGCTTCTCTAATTATTTTGTAAATGGGTCAGGATAGTATTGTTGTGGAATATTATTCAGATAATATTACTATGATTGTATTGAAGACAGATGGATATCAAATTGTATCATGCCTTGAAATTTCATAAGTCCAGAGATCTGTTACCTCCCTTGCTCTCAAATTGTGCCATTCCTTTTCCCAACTGCTATCCATCACAACTGTGGTCCAACCCTTTCCTCTCTTCAGATTCTCTGAAGCATCTAGTTGTTGGACTTCCTGTTGATCATTTACCTTGTATCTTAATTTCATGTGCTATCCTTGGTACTCTTGCCATGGTAGTACTGGTCCATGAAGGAAGGGTGAAGGATTCCAAATTGTAGGCCAGTTATCTAGATTTCACTGGTAGTTAATTTGATGAAGAGACTGAATACAATCATATTGAAAATGTTTTTCTTCAGAGCACATGTTACTAGATAAAAGAAGTTTATTCTCAGAATTTGGTAACTAAGAATGATTGAGAAAAATTATATTTAAGATTGACTGAGGAAATACTAAATATTTACTTTATCTAAAAATTGCAATGATGTATAGTAACTTCATGGGATAATATGTAATTCCACATTACAGCAGAAATTTATTTCAATAATGGGTTTTAAAGTAACTAACCACTTATCAATTCCTGGTAATGATATTCTTAATAGGTGCATACACTGTTCCATATCCCCTAGACTGTTCTCACATGAATTCTTTCTATCTCTCTGTCTATGTACGTATCAAATCTAGCTATCTATCTAATGTCTTGCATATAGCCCACTTACTGAGATTAGCACGATTGTCCTTTCATAAGCCTAATGTTATGCTCCTAAAGCCAGTTACCACTATTTACAATTCTTTAAATTAACTAACTTTGTGTCTGAGAGAGAAGTAAAATGATTGAATTCAAATTACGTATTTTTTCTCTATGAATCTGTGCTGTTTTGATGGGCGAAAGTTAATAATTGTTGCACCAATTTACAAGGAGTGGTAATATGCCTAAATCATGATTTATAAGACTGTAATTAGAAGTATAGTGTAATCTATAATGTTTAAAGTGACATTTCTGTCTGTTTGATATTGTTTAATTTAGCATATTTGTCATTAAATGCTTTCAAATATCTACTAGTTTAATTTAAAACTGTTTTCTTGTGATTTATACTAATTTTCAATAACTTTTAATTGTTTTTTTGTGTGATTTAAATTGTTCGATACATTATTAGAGCTCCAGAAAAGTCAGTCTGCATCACTATTGCCTTCCACAATGTTCTATCATGCCTATATAAGTTACCTATAATCACAAACAGTGTCATGATGAACACAATGTCATTTCTTTGTTGCAATGTGCTTCATTCAACCTTTCATATAAAGTTTTTGCATTTTTCTGAAGTGTTTTTACAGACTAAAAATCTAGTAAATAGTATATCATTAGTGTTAATGGAGAATTGAGAGGTTTAATGATGTACTTTAGTTGAAAGTATAAATAGAGTTGGCATATGGAAAAAAAACTGTAAATCATAAATCACTATACAGCACTTAATTCCAAGTTCCTTATAATGCCAAGTTTCTGGGACAGGACTGAGAAATTGCACTATCATTAGCAGTTCCAAGTGCCTTCACACCATGTTGCTGCTATGCAAACCAGTTCCTTCTCTCATACATATCTCTTATGTGGTTGCATACCAACCTTTCAATCAAATTTCCCACCATTGATGTCAAACCAATTTGCCTGTCATTTTCAACCCTATTTATCTCGCCTCCTTTATGGACCAGGATATTCACATCAATCTCATTTAGTGGTCTATATGCAAGATACTTAGGACAAAGTGGATAAGGGAGGTTGTGAGGTCCCACTCACAAATCATTGCTGAAATTGTAAATAGATTAACAAATAACAGAATTTCACAGCATAAGTAGTATGTATAGATATTTGGGTAATTTTAAGTCTTTTGTACTAATGTAATTTTTTGTTGTTGGCACTACTGTACTGTTGGTTGAGAAGGAAGGAAGGTGTTAAGATGGCGCATAGCGACAATGAGGGAATGTATTAATTGCACAGTGATGACTATGTATTGTGTTGTATGAGTATTTAAAGTGTTCAATATATTGTGCAGATAAATGAAAATATTGGTGGATTTGAGTTAGCATTAACATCCGTTGCGCAGAAGTGTGTAATTTGAGAGCAGTTTATCAAACTGTAATAATATGCTATGTGATAGCACTACCATGTTAAACAACACCCATATGTTGAAATTGGCGGGCTACAAACCTTTGACTAATTAATAGTAAGGAGGACCTATCAAGGTACAGTTGATATTATAGCACTTTATCAGAGTATTTACCATAACTGTGTGTGTTATAAAATTATGGCAATCAAAGTAAAATCTGTTTGAGTGAATAAAAGAGTGAATAGCAAGATAGAGGATTTGTTTCATGTGGAAACCAAAGGGAGAGTATAAAAAATCATGTACCAAGTGAGCTAGATGTAAGAACACCAGTGCCATAGGGTAGTGTTGGGGGACCATTTGTATTCATTCTTGTAATGTTTTTATTAATTTTTCTCCAGAAACTAACCCACTTAAATTGTTCTACAAGCAGTTCCTCTCCCAATGTACAATCATTATGAAACCTTTATTTTACTTATCAAATCTTCGAGTTCATCTCAGGTGATATATACTTATCATAGTCTTAATTTCAGTGAGCGATGGGTTGTTTTCCCTTTCCTTTGTTACTTATATTGTCTAAAAGCCAGTTCCTCTTTTCTTATTATCATAATAACATGATTAAAGTAAGAGAGGACTATTAATAGCCACAGTGGATATAGACAGGATATCTAACTGGATGTATCAACAAGGAATGAAAATAAATCTGAAGAAAAGTCAGTGTATTGGGTAAATGGATAAGTAAACTAAAGGTTTCATAATGATTGTTCATTGGGAGATGAACTGCTTGTAGAAGATATTAAGTGGAAATAATTTGGTAAACATTTGTCTCACCACTGCTTGAATGTAGTGGTGTAGTATAGGACCCACAGTTTGAATATAATAATCAAAAGTTGCAATGAGTGCAATCTAGGACAGCAAGTTTGTTTGAGGAATTTACCCCCAAATGCAATCAGTAACTGACCGATATGACAAAGGAGCTAGATTGGGTGTCAGTTATAATAGTTATAAACAACTATTTTTACTCCGTGATTCATTAAATGTGGATGGCAGTGGGTGCATTGCACTTATCATAATGTGCAACTGTCGTTGCATAGGAAGGGATATATGGGATATGGCAGGAGACAACTATGGGCTATTTTGAGGAATCATCCTGGCATTCGCCTGGAGCAATCTGGGAAAACCCAGACTTTGACGGTCGGGGCAATTTATCAAAACCTACTCCTATAAGATTCTAAGTTTTCTCGCTTGATAAATCCTTCTTGTTCTATTCCTAATCGCTCATGGAAAATATAGGCATAGACCTGGCCCTGATTTCCTTTATCTTATTTTGTCGGTCACTCCTAGATATGAATGTTGCTGGTAGTAATATGTGTTTTTTATCATCCTGAAATAGGGCAGTTGTGAATTCTTCAATTAGCTTCTGCTGAAAGCAATGCCTTCAGTGTTCCAGATCTACCCAATCTAACTCCTTCAAGATCACACTTACACTTTCCCTCCAACTCTATATCCCTATCATGAATTGGACATACTCCAATGCCTCCACTACCCCTTTTGATGAGGACCCCAAACAGAACAATAATATTTTAAGTGAGGATGCACCAGCGGTTTGTATGCAATCAATTTAACTTCTGGTGTATACTGTTTTAAATTACAACATAGAAATAGGAGCATATGATTTGCTTTCCCAGATACCTTCTCAATATATTCATTCCACAACAAATTATTATGAATTGTTACCCCAAAGTATTTAGTGAAATCTGCCATTCTGAGGACAGTGCCATTAATTGTATATTTAGAACTAAATGTTGTCACCTTTTTACTTATATGCATGACTTTCTGTTTCTTAGAGTTTAACTCCAGCTGTCGGTCTTTGCACCATGCAATTATTTTCAGAACATCAGCTTGTAACAAAGCACAGTCATCCTGGTTTTTATTTCCAATAAATAATAACATCATCAGCAAACACTCTTTTTTCCCTTATTACATCACAAAAATCATTAATGTATATGAGAAACAACAGATGCCCATTCATACTCGTCTGCAGAAACCTGGACCTTACTTCGTTTGTTGATGAATGCTCACTGTCGAGAACCACACACTGTTCTACCATTCAGAAAATCTGCAAACCTGTCGCATATTTGTCTAGTTATGTCATAACTACTAGTTTTGTAAGTAATCTAGTGTGAGGCACAGTGTCGAAAGCTTTTTTAAAATCTAATAGAACTAAGTCAACCTGGGATTGCTTATCTAAAATAAGCTAAAATTTTGTCTCACAGCATTGGCCTTCTCTGAATCCATGTTGATTTGGGCTTAAAAGCTCCCTTTTATCCAAAAACTGAATGACGTTTGAATAGATGGTATGTTTCAAAATATTGAAGTTAACAAGATTGGTTTATAATTTTGAGGAACATCAACATTCCCACTTCTAAATACTGGACTTACAATGGCAGTCTTCCACTCAGGTGTTTTCTCAGGCCAAGGAGGTGGTACATAATTTAATCAAATATGGCGTGAATCTAGTAGGAATACCATCTGTTCCGGGAGTATTATTTGTTTTTACAATCCTGAGCAGTTTTGTTATTCCCTCTATGTCAAGAACAAGATCTTTCAGTATGACTGTTTAATATGGGGATCTCCTCTACCTTTTCTGTAGTGAAAGCATTGTTAAAGATATTATTCAAAATTTCTGCTCTCTCTATGCTAGATTGCAATAACTCACAATTTTCCTTAATCAGTGATTGCATACCATTACAATGGCTTCTTATCACTTTGATATACAACCAGAACTTTGGATTAGTAATCAGATATTCAACTAAAGTTCTGACTTGGAATTTTTTAAAAGCTTTTCACATTGGACTAATTTAATGAGGTAAGATAAGTCCTCTTATTTCTTTACCGTCACATGTAAATGACTTTGCTTCATGAGCAAATGTTTCACTTCCTGATTGAACCATGGAAAGTTCTTACTAACCTTAACAAATTTCTTAGGAACAAATTGATTAACATTGGTTCATATCATTGCTTTCAAATTATACCAAAGCTCCTCAACATTAGTATTTAGCATGTATATTTCAAAAAATTTTGGCAAGTGATCAACCAAACGCACATCATTTGCCTTATTGAAGCAATACACTTGCTTATCATGTTTCAAAGGCAGACTAGATTTTAAAGTTACCACAACTGCCTTGGGAATGTTTATACCATCTTCTATACAAACTGTATCTACAAATATCAGAATTGCTTTTAAGAGAAAAGATCCTGAATTGACAAGGTATCTTTTTCACACTGTATTGGCTCTTCAACCATCTGTTCAAAAGAATTTTCCACAAATGATTCTAGGAACATTTCAGTTATTAACTTATTTCTTCTGCCTGACCTGAATATACATGTGTCCGACTTAACCGACAGTAAATTAAAATTACCACCCATGACTATATATGTCCCTGAAATTTTTGAGAAATACTGTTTAGTGACTCTCTTAATTATTCCATGGTAGCTAATCCATAGCCCAGAGGTTGATAAAGTGACCCAATTGTGAGTCATCAGAAAACAGGAAGTTGAAGCTATAGTAGCATTTGGTTGTTCCTAGACTATGTTGGGATCCTTCCGTTATGCTCTCGCCAAGTTCCAATGTGTATATTTCATGAGTCAGCTACCAAAATCATTCCTGTTCCTGTGTCTCAATTATCATCATTTATCATTTGTTTTATCTTAATATGCAGACCTACTCTTTCATATTGTTTTTGAAACTGTTGAATTTATAATTCCACTGGATTTTTCTGAGGGTGATTGGTTGCAACAACACAACTTGTACTGGCTGACCTTAGCCATCAATCATCAGTTGAAGAACTGAATGTGAGATCATCATTTGCTAACCTCATTCACTTCAATCTCCGAAACGATTCAGAGAGCTCGTTTCGAACCTTTGATTCTTCAATAAGTTATATTCGTTTATTTTTACTATCATTATACTATCCAATTTCTTTTGTATTACAAGGTTTGTTAATTGAATAATAAGTAATTGGTATTAATGAATATTTGCTTCATTATTTCATATATTTGTATATACAAGAGCCCACATCACAGGTATAGCCCAGGGGTATACAGATCCCAAATTTAGCACTGTTCCTGGACCATATAATATTTTCAAATTACAAATGAAATGATGACTTCTTTGTGTTTAAAATATGTTGGAGGTGAGATAGTTCACAAATTAGATGTCTTGATATTGATAGTAGGGTAGGAGTGATCAGATTGGATAGAAATATGCAGTGTTAGACATCTGGAGAGGGCAGGTAGGGTAGAGATCTAAACTGGGATATGGGACGACTTAAGTAAGATGGTTCTGGAATTAATGAGATTAATTGGAAAGATGCAATGGATTTCTGGTTTAGAGAATATATAAAAATGCTAGAGAAGCTGTCAGAGGAGTGGTGTGGGATTTATACGGAAAAAGAGAGCAATAAATGTTTGAGTAAATATAAACAATTTAATTACTTGAGATATTAATTGACCATATGCTAATCATGTTGGTATAGATGTATATGCAATACCACAAGAGGAGTGTGAAAAATAGAGAAAATATACCATATGATGAAAATAAAGAATTAATACAATATATGAAAGGGAAGAAAATCCATTAGTCATAACGGAATTGAAATGAGATAGTGGGAGAAGAAGTTTTGTACAGGAGAATGAAATAAGTGAGGAAACATATTCTTAGAATTTTGTGAAAAATATAAACTGATCATAGCAAAAGACTATATTTAAGAATCGTGTGCAAATGATGTATACCTGGAAATGTCCAGAAGCATTCTGGCGTACTTCACATTATATATCAAGCTGTGCCAGAGATGAAGGTCAGGTTGAGCGCCTTTGAAAATTCCCATTGAAATATATATTCAAACCAAGGCCTTTTGATCTCTATTCAGACACCTTAACCACTCAGCCACCAGACTGATCAAGCTAGCTTATATCATGGCTAAACATAGATTCAGAAATCACGTACTGTGCTACAAAGCATACCTGTGAGTTGATATAGATTTTGACCAATATCTGATAGTTATTAAGTGTTGACTGAAATTCTAGGGAATCAAAGAAGGAACAGACACAGAACAGATTTGAAGTAAACATATTAAAAGAATCTTACAAGAGAGAAAAATTTGCAGCAATTGTAGGCTTGGATATAAGAAATAACCCTGAAAGGAAATCAATGGAGGAAGAAAATGGGATAGCACATCAAACCTGGTAAAGAACCATTAGGTACCAGACAAGAAGTTCACTGAAAAACTAGAATTACAGAAGAAATTTTGTAATTGATGGATCAGAGAAGAAAGCAAAAATGTCTTTTGGATGAAGCAGGAAGAGGACAGTACAGAAGATTTTTAAAAAATAATAAAAAAAATAAACAGAAAATGTAAGAAAGCACAAGAAATGTCACTGCAACAAAAGTGAAAAGGTATAGAAAAGATAAGTAAACATTGAAGGTGGAATGGGAACCCTACATCATGTTGAGAAGACTGGTGGAAGGAATGTGTAGAGAAATTTTGTGAGAATGGTGATTTCTAAAACAGTATGCTGAAAAGAGAGGACTATGTTGACAATTATGATTAAGAAGACCCTGTTTTATGGACAGAATCTAAAAGTGAAAGATTTGAACTCAATTATGGCAGCTGATTATTTACTTTGTGATTTATGCCTTACTGATATGTAGGTAATTAGGGACGAGAGAGGATGAGGGACCAGGGACAAAAAGAAATTTAGCCATGTCCTTTCATAGGAACCAGCCCATCATTCACCTTAACTGATTTCTAGAAACTATAGAATGAAATCTGGATGGCCAGATGAGGTTTAACCTGTGTACCCCCGAAGTGGTACTGCTCATACACCATGTTTGGCATGGGAGTTGGAATTAATTAGATTTCTGCAGAACTTATAAATTCTAAACTAGAAAAAACAATACGAAGAATCCAAGATATCAAAACATAAAGAAACAGGAAAGATTTCAACCAATTTCAATAAAATTATTAACTTCACACTCACAACGAAAGCACAAGCTGGCAGCTGTGAAGATACCTCACAATAAGCCTAACATCATATACTTCAAAAGTATGTACTAGAATAATACACAGAAGAATGGAAGGGATAGTTGAAGAGATATTGATGAGAACTGTTTTGGATATAGGAAAAACTGGGATACAAGAGAATCAAATCTGGTTTTAAGCTTAATTTTTAAAGGGTGGATCAAGAAACACAAGGATACAACTTTTGTGGATACAGAAAAACTATTGATAAAGATAAAGATCAAAATTTTAAACATAGTAATGACTAAACCATCAACACAGAAAAATAATTTATAATCTATATAAGAATCAGATGGCTATAATCAAAGAGACAATCAATAGCTAAAAATGATATGAACAAGGTTGTAGTCTGTCTCCATCATCATTTAATTTATATGTAAATGTAGCAACAAAAAAAGTAAAAGAAAAATTTTAATGTGACAAAAGTATTCAGTATGCTGCAATTTGTTGATGACATTGTACTGTTAGGAGACAAGAATGAGGATGTTGAGGAATAATTATTTTAATAATAATAATTCATAAAAGAGCATTCTGGTAGCTCTGTGCCTAAGCGCTTGCTTTCAAAACCGTTCGCTGCTTCTGCCCCGGGCACGAATCCCGGCAGGCGCAGGAATTTTGAGAGTTGTGTTTAATCATATGAGCTATGCCAGGACGCTCCGTGGTTCGGATTCCACATTAAACTGTAGGTCCCAGAGGAAAGGAACTGGCCGTCCTACCTCTGACACAATGGCTTAGTATGCCTCCTTCTGGAGGATCCAACCAACCTTCGGGTTGTGGACTAAGTTAAGTTTAATTCATAAAATTCTTTCGGTATTTCCGGTAAGGTTTTCATCACTTCTCCTGGCAATTTATTCCAGTCCCTCACTCCCTTCCCTATGAAAGAAAATTTTCTATACCCTTATGCCTGAAATTAAGTGCCAGCTTCTGGCCATGGTCAATCTTACACTTCCAAGCAACTCTCTTAATTTTCCCACCAATATATTTCCATGCTTCATCACCAGTATAGGCTTTGTACATTCCCATGACTCTCTTCACCCTCCTTCTATCCTCCAATGAATCCCTCTCCAGCTCCTTTATCATATTAGTTACCGACTGCATTCTGTGGTAATTTCCAGAGAGAAACCTGGCAACCCTCCTCTGCACCCCCTCCAACTCCCGTATTTGATACCCAAAATGTGTACTACACCACCATATTCCAGCAGTGGTCTGACCAAAGTTTTGTACCTCAATTCCCCTTACTTCTCGAGTGCATCCCCTCATCACTCTTTCCAACAGGTGAAGGATTTTCAACCCTTTCCCTACCACCTGTCCAATGTGTCCTGCCCAGTTAAGTTTGCTATCAAATGTAATGCCAAGATATTTACATTTCAAGTCTTCAATAAGTAGCTCTTCCTAACTTTAGAATTGTAATCAACCTTTAGCTTTTTATCTGTGTACCTAATAAGCTGAATCTTCTTTACATTTATCTTCATCCCATGTTGCCTCACCCAGCTAGTAATCCTATCTAAATCACCCTGTAACTGTTTACAGTGTTCTATTGTTTTGATTCTATTGTAGAGGTCGCTTTTGGAATAGTACGTTTTTCTGGTAAATTTGAAGTAAAGAATTAAGTCACGTCTGAGGCGCGTGGCCGCCTGGTGATCGGCATGGAGCTGACTGGGTTCGTTGCCACAGAGTGAGCTATTTTGTCACATACTTTGCGCCGGCCGGACAATGCCGCCGCAAACGTTCTGGAAAAATCGCGCGTGACGACATGCGCAGCAAACGCGACTGTGTCCTATATAAATCCCGGAATCTGAGGCCTCGCACTCGAAAGTTCAACAGTATAGCGCGCCGCCTCTGCGTCACCCTGGCCTCACCCTGCCGCCTCCGCCAGCCAGACAGCCGTCGCAATTTATCTGTATGTTAACTTGATATTGTTTGGGTAACTACTGCCGTCGACTCTGCTTGAACTCTGCTGTAACTTGGCACAGCTTAGATGAAATAAACGGACTGACTGTTCATCTGAATCTTTGTAATAATCCAACCCACTGGTCTAATAGTTAGAATATTCAGAGCTTGATACTATTATTATAGCAGCCGGTATCTGGAAGACTGGGGCGCGGAGCAGCAGTACGGCGACGTTATTCCAAAAACTTAGTCTAACATTTACCTATGGCCTACCACTCGTTCATCCTGGCAAGCGTCTGTGAATGTGGCAATCAGAGCAATAATTAGTCCTGATTTAACCCTTGGCCACATCGCAATAGTTACACTGGTGTCAGCAAGCGGGATACGACCACGGGTCCTTGAAGAAGAAAGAAGAAAAGATATATTGGAAGTCGAAGGCAAAGAATATTTGGAGGTATTACTAAAGGCCTGGAAGGTAAAATAAGCTCTGACTAAAGCGGGTTCTAGCTGGCTGGGGGGAGGCTTTAAATCTCACTACAATTCCTTCAGCGGCAGAAGACTCGAGAGCTGTAGAGGTTCATCGCTGGACAACATGACGACAGTAGCGACGCCGAGTGCCTAGCGGTGGAGTCTAGAGGCCTGCTACTCAACTACAGATCCACTTGTCTTCATAGCCGAGCGAGTGGCCTTTGGCGGAGGACCTGCACGCGCCGGTGGAGCAGATTCTACGGCATCAGATGCTGTTTTGACGAAAGGTGAATCGAGCTCTTTTATACATTATGCCGGAAACTAGAACTGCTAAGCAAGTTACTACTTCGGTCCATGACAAGATGGAAGACATAAATGAAAAAATGCAGAATCTAGCTACTCAGACGAGCCTAGCAAAAGATGACGCGAAAAATCTTTAATTGGCCACCACTCTGTTGTTCCATGGTGTTTGCTTCAGCGGGGCTGAGGAGGTGGCAGTAAAATTGATTTTTTTTTCTTCAAAATTAGAAAATGTGTTTGATCTGATTTCATTACCTTCAGATATTAAATTGAAAATTTTGAAATATCGCTTGGAAGGGGCAGCCTACCGACATGTAATGTATAATTGAAAGATTTGAACCAAGAGTTAGTTCAAGATTCTATAGGGAAAAATTGAGGAATATGAAACGGAAAGCAGGCTAATGTTTACCTGATTTCATTGATCGACTTCAATTTGTGAATAGTCAGACCTTCGAGCTAACTGGGGAGATTGAGAGGGAGAAAGTCCTTACATAGAAAGCTGATATAAGACTCTTAGATATTTTCCTGTCTGGAGTGAGCGAAGAGAGTTTTGATGAGGCGTGTGATTATGCTTTGTTCTTTGAACAGGTTAAGGGTAAATCATCTGGAGAAGTAAGAAAGAGGCCTGTCAAAGAGGTCTTTCACACCTAAAAAATAATCATCGGTTTTACCTTTGGGGAAGGTCACAATCAAGCTAATTGTCCCAATAAATTTAGGCAAAATTCGAGTAGGTGGAGTCCTCATTCTAGTGGTTCAGCAAGGAAATAAGGATGTATGTATCAATCAGTTTGTCCTACCTAAAAATCAGGGAAGAAGGGACTATAATGGCGGCTTCCGCAATAACCGCGGAAACAAGGGTTTTCCAGGCAGAAATAGTGTCGAGGTAAGTAATTATCAGAAGGCCGAAAAGAAAGAGACCTTTAAGGACGAGGGTGTGACCAATTCCACTTGCAACACTGGTGAGAAGCAGGAAAACTAACACGGGGTGGCCAGCGTGACCCCGATAGGCCACCCATTATGGTGAAATACGTTCCTGTAGCTTGTAAACAGGACGACTCGGGGGTCAATGGTTCAGATCTTGTCTTGACGGCCTACATTCGAGGTAAGTGTTGTCGTCTGTTGATCGATTAAGTATGTCGGTGTGTGGTAAACAAAATCTAAGCCCGCCGAATTGCAGACTTACGGGCGTGAATCTAAATCATGAAATTCCAGTTCTGGGTACTAAAGAAGTTGATTTGTCTATAGGTAAGGGGAAATTCAGGGTAACAATATATATAGTTCCAGACATGTGCTTAAAATATCATGGAATCCTAGGGAATGATATTTTAAAACAATACCGGGCAGTGTTGGACGTCGCGGAACACTCGATTAGGTTAAGGGATAATTTTAATGAATCCTTCAAACAGGTGCTCAAAGATTCGAAAACGTACACTAGGGGAGGGAATGACGTCACCCACCCCATTAGCCGGGTACAGCAGTCAGACGTGAGGTCCAATACCGCGTTTACTACCCCAGGATCCTCAGGTAAGGTGCTGTATTTACCATTAGCTAAGGTAATGGAGGCAGAACCGGAATCAATACTATTTGTTGATTCCTTGCCTGTAAATGATTTTCTAGACCCAAGGAAGGTGTATGTTTAACATTGTATTTGTGAGGTCGAAACACATAACGAAAGGAAGAGTATTCCTGTTATTCTGGAAAATTTTGGAAACGGTGCCATAGAAGTACCATTGAATTGTTTAATCTCGCGCGTTTCAGTGGTGAATGATAGAGATTTTGTGCAAGAAGATACTCATGCAGAGGTCACGTTAAATGACGAATGTGTTAAGCAGGTACAGGCCAATAGTATGGACCCTAAGCTTGACTTTTCTAGTAATCTCGAGCACCTGCGAGAAGAACTACGGGCAAAAATAAAAGCATTGATGTTTGCACCCAAGCAGGCCTTAACTACTACCGATTTGATGGAACATCACATTCTTACAGGTGATGCAAAGCCGATATACTATAAGCCTTATCGCCTCCCTTTTCACCAACGGGAAATTCCGGTCGCTAAAGAACACATTCCAAAGACAGCTTTCTCCATTCCTAACGGCCATTACTGAATGCAAAAAAATGAGTTTCGGACTTGGTCAATGCGCCATCAACGTTTCAAATGATTTTTGGACGCCTTGCTTATTCCATAAAACCTCATTTTTCTCTTGTTTATTTAGATGATCTAATTATTTATTCAAAAACGATTTTAGAACACCTTTCAGCACCACAGAAGCGTATTCGAGCGGCTGCGCGGTGCTAATCTGACTCTGTCGTTCAAAAAATGTCATTTTGTACAACCTGAATTAGCATATATGGGGCATATAATTTCGCGGGATGGAGTATGGCCTTCTCCGAGACTAGTTTCGCCATTCAAGAAATTTCCCACCCCCACGAACGTAAAGGAATTACAATCCTTTCTCGGGTTAGCAAATTATTATTGTATATTTATTAACGACTACTCTCACTTTGCTAAACCTTTAACTCAACTGCTACGCAAGAGTGTACAGGTTGAGTGGTCGGCAGAATGTGCCAAGGCTATGGAAACCTTGAATGGATGTTTAAGCACCCATCCCCTATTACTTTTTCCCGATTTTTCGATAAACTTCCTCTTAATTACGGACTGCAGTGAAGTAGCCAACGGTTCTATCTTGGCTCAAGTCGTAGATTGCCATAAAAAACCTGTGGCCTTTGCTTCACGGCAATTAACCTAATTACAGTACTACAGATCGAGAGATCCTGGCTTTGGTGTGGAGTATTAAGCTTTTCCGGTGTTATCTTTGGTGGAGGCCATTTGGCGTCATTTCTGATCACATCGCCCTTAAATGGCTGTTAAACCACAAGGATCCGTCGAGCAGATTAATGTGCTGGGCTCTATTACTGTCTGAATATGATTATACCGTGATACATAGATGGGGGAAGGACTTATATAATGCAGATAGTCTGAGTAGGAAAATCCGTATAATAGGTCAACAACCGCCTATGCTGGCCGAGCTTCTGATTGAGCAGTCCAGAGATATCTTGAAAAAGCGTGGCGGTGCTCCAGGCGCTACGGGAGACGGTAATGAGTCTGTATCATGACAGCGTTTTGGGCAGTCATTGCGGTGTCAAAAATACTAATCGAAGCATCACCAAACAGTTCTGGTGGCCGTCACGGAAGCGTGATGTCCGCAACTATGTACAGAATAGTCACACCTGCAGAACGCGAGTAGGGGAATCAAAGCACAGTGAAAAGCTCCAACCTCTACCTGAGACTACTGCCCCCTTCCAGGCAGTACATTTAGACGTAATAGGCCCCTTCGCCAGGATTGAGGAATGTTACGCTTATATCTTGACCAAAATTGACGCTTTTTCAAGATACTTGGTCATGGTACCGCTGAAAGACCAGCTCGCTAGTACTATAGCCAACGCGTTTGTGGTCCCACGGGTCGCCCTACCGGATCGAGGATGTAACTTTATGTCCAGCCTATTCACTGAAATATGCAGATCATTAGGGATTGAGAAGCTCAGTACCTCCCCACTGCGGCCGGCTTGCAACGGACGCGCAGAACGCTGCCATAGAACCATCATTAAGTCCCTCAGTTACTATGTAAACAAATCGCAAAATAACTGGCCAAAAATTCTCCCATATATCGTTTCAGCGTACAATTGTAGAATTCATACATCTACCAAACACACACCTTTTGAAATTCTATATGGCCGAGAAATGAATTCGCCTTTTACAATTTTCCCTATCCCTAAGGAAGTCACCAGTCTGGATGTAAGAGGGTTAGCTCATAAATTAAAAAAAGATTTGGAGCGCTGTATGTAAAAATATTACAATGGCATTTGAATCACAGGCGAAGGACTACAATAAAAGAGCGAGACCCCAAGTAATTCTCGTTAGTTAGATCTTTTTGCCGAACCAACAGACTAGGAAAGAGGTAGTTGTTTCAAATTCAATATTTCCTGATCGGGTCCTTGGGAGGGCATTGGCCTACCAAGCCCGGTAAATGTTAAACTAAAACTCCCTGATAGAGAAGTCATAGCCAACAAGAATCGCGTTAAGCCATACATCTAGTGGAAACCGCGCGCCAAACAGTCAGGTGGAGGGTAAGTTCTTCCACTGGACCCTCCCGCTCAGGAGAGACAAACACCACAGCCGGTGCCTTCCCAATGTAAGCGAAAAACTACAACCTACAACCTCAGGAACAGCTCGAGGGATGGAACTGTTGGAGCGGCCGAAAAACTGCCTACAACCGCGCCGCGAGGCCAGCGAGATAAGCAGTCCACAGCTCGCAACGACGCTAGTCACTCTTATAGTTTAAGATGTAGAAACTGAATTAAATATGTAAGCCAGTATAACTTCTTGGTACTAATTCTGCTTCCTTCCAGTCACGCGGGGGAACCGCCGGGGAACCGAGTGCGTCGGCCGAACCTCGGCCTTCAGCCTGGAAGATTAGTTGATTAATTGTTGCTTGGTTCAGAGGACAACTGAGCATGAAAAATTAACCATGTCATAATGTATAATGCATCTATGTATAAGCGAGAGCTCTGCTCCACCTTAGTATGGTAGTGCTAGGGAATTCTGTAATTGTAAATAAATTATGTCGCTCTTAACTTATTCTCCAGGCGAGGCGGCGGCCGCACGTGACCCAGAACGAGTTAAATGGACATTGGCTGTGTCAGCGCTGACGCCGCACGGCCTGGCGAGTGACGACCAACTTGTATCGGAATAAGTATCGTAGAATACCCATAGGTTAAGTAGGGTTGTAGAATTGATTAACACAGAGGACTCACAATTCATCCAATAAAAATAATTCAATATTAGTTTTTCTGTGGAACAGATAATTATATTTTAAGAGGTAATAGGGTCTTACTCACTCAACTAAGTGTACATAATTGCCTTAGTACTATGTATTCTGTGACTCAAATAATAGTTTTGCTAACTCTGTGCACCGTCGTCCATCCCATTTACATGTATAAAGTCACGTCACTAAGTAATGGAATTTTCTTTACCGAGGAACCAGACATTGTAACCTCAAGTTCTTATTGGACCATTCTTATCTAAATTAATGACGAGGAAATACGCAATGACAGCTTACAATTGCAAGAGATTATTAATTCTTTAGAGTCTGCTTTCCACCAGGTTCCCTCATTCGATGATGACATCATTCATACCATAGCTGCCAGTTTAAAATTATTATATGCTTCGCTTAGGGAGGAGTTTCAGAATCTTTTCGACCTACTTCCCAAGGAGAATTCCAGGTCAAAACATGATAGGGGTAGGAAGCATTATATTACGTAAGGTTTTCGGGACTTTGAATGAACAGTATTATCACAACCTCAGTACGCGGATAGCTAGCCTAGAACAAACATCCGGCAATTTGCAGATTATCTCTTCAAATCAAATTTTAATGATGAAAAACATCGAAGATTCTGTAACTAATAATACCTTCATAATTGCTCAGTTAGCACGTACTTTTACGGACAAGGCATCAGAATTGCGAACAACCATGAAACAGAATCTCAAGGAGTTGGAGAAAGTTTCCGCGCGATAATTATACAGCGCAAAAATTTTACAACAGTTGGTATTAGCATTCACGAACACTAGGACAGAGCTAACGAGCTTAAGAATAGCCCTTCGACAGGCCACTAACGGCGAATTAACTGATGTGTTACTGAATCCAAAGGTTCACTTACAGCACTTACAATTAATTCAGAGGAGTCTTTCAATCGGCTCTTTCATGTTGATTCCTTGCACCCTAGAAAATATTAACAGCTATTATCAAGTTTCCTCAATCAATATAGTTTTAATGGGAGAAAATTTAAGAGTTGTAGTAGATGTACGGGTTGGAACAGCAGATTCGGTACTCACTCACTATTCAATTCGTGCATTCCCAGTTCTATCGAAGCAAACTGGATATTATATCCAGTGGAGAACCCATGATGTGTTATTGCTGAGCAAAACTCAGAGATCTTACGCTGTATTAAATAAGAATGAACTTGATAAATGAAAACGCTCATTGATCACTATTTGTCCAATGTTCACCCTGCACTACACAAATTCCCCAAATTGTGAAACCTCCATATTTTTGAATGACAGTTTTCTGATCATTGCCAACGAGAAATTCTGACACTCGATCGTCCTTTTGTAGCTGCCATCCACGGTAGTTGACTGTTCACCATGCCTCAACCTTACACGGTACTAGCAACCTGTTGGGATGAGTATATGAATCAGACTCATAGTAAACTCACCCTTTCAGGCAGTGGAATCATTAAAAACGCAACCCATTGCCAGTTTACTTGACAAGATTTCAATATACCTGTAACACAAAGAATAGCTATCCATATTAATATAACCTTTCCATATTATGTATTACCAACCTTCCGCGTAGTAATTTATCACAGTCCAAAACTTCTTGAGCTATATCAAACAAATCCGACTATATTAACTGCTGAGCTAACAAAACACCTAATGCAAGCACGAGATGCCATATAATAGCTACAGTCGAAACTCAAATGTTAGCCCAAGCTAAGCATAAAACCATTATTACCTCTATAAGTTTATCTACTATCGCCATTATTTCATTTGTGATTGTATTAGGATTGCATTTATACAAACGTCATACTAAAAGTGTATCAAAATTTGATATAGAGCCTCTAATCCCTACTCCTTCCGAAATTTTAGTCACGTTGCCTAAATCCTCTGCAAGTGCTACAACTAACAAAGATACTGAGTCAACCATGCAGTAATGTGTATGATATAAATCAAATTATATAAGCAATAGATCATGGGAAATGCACTTATATCTGGTTGTCCGCAGGAAATGGACGTCGCGTTGCAACAAGATTTTGAGATTATAAAATATGGTTTTTAAAACTCTGTGAGTCGACAGCAGCATTCAACAACGGAACTAGTGTAATTCAATAGCCTACATTGGTACTTTACTAAGCTTTCGAGGACACAAGCTGGCTTGGGGAGGAGAAGAGTGCAGAGGTCGCTTTTGGAATAGTGCGTTTTACTGGTAAATTTGAAGTATAGAATTAAGTCACGTCCGAAACGCGTGGCCACCCGGCGATCGGCACGGAGCTGGCTGGGGTCATTGCCACGGAGTCAGCGATTTTGTGACATACTTCGCGCCAGCCGGAAATTGCCGCCGCAAACGTTCTGGAAAAATAGCGCGTAACGACATGCGCAGCAAACGCGACTGAGTCCTATATAAACCCGGGATTTTGAAGCCTCGCTCTCGAAAGTTCAACATCATAACGTGCCGCCTCCACGTCTTCCGACGCCTCACCCTGCCGCCTCCACCAGCCAGACAGCCGTCGCAATTATCTGTAAGTTAACTTGAAATTGTTGGGTAACGACTGTCGTGAACTCTGCTTGAAGCAACCAAAGCTGTAACTTGGCACAGCTTAGTTGCAATAAACGGACTGATTGTTCATCTGAATCCTTGTAATAATCCAACCCGTTACTAGTCTAATGGTTAGAATATTCAGAGCTGAGATACTAACATTATAGAAACATGTATCTGGAAGACTGGGGACGCGGAGCTGCAGTATGGCGACGATTCCAAGTAAGTCTAACATTTACCTCCGGCATACCACTCGTTCATCCTGGCTTTTTTTAGTAACCTTAGTTCCTTCATGATATCTTCCATATTTAATTTCAAATTACCTAATCTGCTCACCTCCAACTTTGCGGATATGCTCGTTTCCAGATATAATCCCTGAATTATTGTCCCTAATGGACTCACTAAACCAGTTACTCAATACTGTCTGCCTTTTTTAAATCCTCCATTACTTCTTCTCCATCCTTATCTGTAATTGTCTCAATACTCTCTCTTCCCCTCAGTTTCCTGATATATAAATTTCTAGATGCATCAGTCAGAGGTCCCTCCGTACCAATAATATTCTTCATAAACTCATCTTTAGCCAGTTTCATTGACATTATTAATTCCTTTGTTAGTTGTTTCATGACCTTCCAACTGCCTTGCTGTTTCTTAACTCTGTTGTGTTCTTGTCTCACCAATCTCCTCACCTCCCTGTTATAGTATGAAGGTTCTGCACTTGCCTTTATTCTCTGTTTTGGAATAAACATATCTTCACACTTTCTTATCATTTCCTTGAACTCTTCCCACTTTGTCTCCACTGAACTTGTACCATTCTTCCATTTAATAAAATTAACCGTGAAATATCTTTTATGTTCCAAGATTTGTGCCATTTTATAATTGTATCTATTTCACCCTTCAGTTCTGGTCACTGGTTTACTGGATCCACTTATAACCATCAGAACATGCATTATGATAACTTATTATGATCATTATCATTCAGTGATTCTAACTGCGGTAAGTAGCCAATACGCGGACTTTTTCATTTTATTTTCCCAGAAGTCTACCCCAAGTAACTCATGGATCATGATCTCTAAACACCTGTGAACTGTAGTAGTCTTTGCCTGACCAGTAAGAATATCCCAACCCCAGTTGCTCCTCTGTCATATGTGGTACACACTGTAACCATCGGGAAAAATCTAATTGTCTAGTACTCCTCTCTTTTAGCCAGCACTCTACTCCTATAACTATTCATTACACTTCTACAGTTTAGTAACACTCTTATCACTGGCTTTGTGATATTTTCAGCACTTAACATTTGCCTTCCCAGATCAGCCCCCCTCTGTTATTTTTTCAAAAGCTTCTTCTATTTCTTCAGTATTAGTCATTGGATCTATACTAAGTATTCCTATGATTTCCTATTTTAACCCCCTCACCAGCAGCCACTAATCTAAAAAAGGCACAGTCCCATGTCCCGTCACCACTGGTAGTGGGCTCCCTCACAGCCCTAACCAACAACTCAGAAAGTATTCCTTTCCCTTCCTATTTACATATAGGCCCATGTCTAGTGAAACCCCACCTACCAATGGTCTCCACAGTCACAACCCCCATGACAGAACTAATGCTGTTTCCATGCAGCTCCCCCGTTTCCACATTTACCCGCCTCACAGCAGTGGTTCAATTGCGGCTGATCATGGCATCTTAGGACACTGCATGAGCTCCATCCTAGTGTGCTTGTGTGTCCTACTACTACTTTCTTCAAGTATCTCTCTATACTATAATTAGTATTTCTATCAATACTGTTCCCCACACCTACCACTATCACTACCCTCTCCTCCTTGGTAAAACCCCGTACAAAGTGAACCTATATCCTCTATTACCTCACCTAAAGCTCAACTTTTTTAAAAATATTTTTGTGATATGGTAACCTGAGCCCAGCTGATCCTGCAAGAGAGGGCCTACACCTCTCCCATGGCTACTACCTAGCAGCAGAGCCCTTTTCTTCTCGTTTTTTCCTTGTATGCCCCTACTACCTAAAGGCCTGCTGCACCTTACCTACTGCTACATCTGCATGAGGCTCCTCCCCTCCTGACTCTGGTAATAGGTCAAACCTATTTTTACCAACAATTTCCGGAGTGTCTGGCTTCTTCCTCCTGTTTATCATTTTCCCCCTATAACCTATCAGCTCCCAACCATCGTTATCTACCTCTTCTCCATACCCACCATCTCTATCTGCCACTATAGGCTGAGCCTCCACAGGTGAGACCCCCACAGGCAAGGCCTCCACAGGACTTTCCACCATAGGCCTCGCCTCCCCAGGCTCAACTTTAAGGGCCCTGACTCTTTCCAACAACATTCTGATCGTTTCGTCATTCTCCCTCATCCTTACGTCCATCTCTCTGATCCTTTCATCCCCAATGCAAAGTAGACAAAATCATGGGAGAACCTCATTTATTTCCCACGTTTTCTCTCCACTGGATCCCTCATGAAACTCCTTCTTGCACCCACTGCACCACATACCATTCTTCATGATCCTGCAAAAGGCGCCAAACTTTCCAGACATGCTTTTTCCAAAATACATCAAGTACCTTCCCAACAAATTCTAAAGTAGCAAGAACAATACTACATTACAGATTAAAATACGGTTTTACTGTTAGTAGATTTTCATTGAGTGGAGTAGCTTCTTGGGCTACAACATTTTAATTTAGGATAGTGTAACCAGACTACCCACACAACACCTTCTTTACTCCTGATATCTGTACCTACACTAGTATATCACTAACCTGGAATAGCACCTCTAACTCTGCTATATATGAGTTGATCGAAAACTAACCCTTTAACTGCTAGGTATTGCCCAGCAGCGCCCTCGCTGGGTGCTCCTTTGTTTTCACCTAAGCCGTCTACCTGCGCTGAGAGGCTGTGACCGGCCGTTACCTGCGCTTCTGAGTTCGTCATGCGGCCCAGACTGCCTGTGTGCTGAATGTTTTGGGGCATTATGTGTGACGGCCTTTGGCTGTTCGCTTTGCGTTTTGAAACCCCAGATACAAAATAAATGCAGTTACTCTGAAATCAAAGGTTTTTCAATTTATAGCTCCTCTAAAAGTGAATGTACGCATTGGCTAAACATACAGGTACTTCATATGCTAAATACATACACAGACGGAAAAAAAAATCCCAACACCAAGAAAGACTTGTGTTAGATAAACGAAATTTGGTAGGCGTGTTTATACATCTGAAAGATGACATCGATTCAAATTTCGCGCTTCGCGCATAAGTGTGGCGCTAGTAGCGCTACTCAGAGCTTGCAAATCAGGTTTGCTTTAAATACGCGCTGTAAAGTTTGTGAACGTTATTTACCACTGAGATTTGACATAGTGAGTTGATGTTAGCCAAGAATGCCTTTAAGAAGACGAAGAAGCCATTATCAACAGCTCACCGAGTTTGAACGAGGTCGTGTAATAGGGCTACGAGAAGGTGGATTTTCTTTTCGCGATATTGCAGAAAGACTTGGCCGGAATGTATCCACTGTGCATGATTGTTGGGTGCAGTGGTCAAGGGATGGTACTGCCTCAAGAAGACCGGGTTCCGGGAGGCCACGTGGCACTACTGAGAGGGAAGACCGCCGTATTCGGCGTACAGCTGTGGCGCATCGTACTGCGTCTGCGGCAGAAATTCGAGCTGCAGTTGGTACCACAGTGACACAACGAACTGTTAGAAATCGGTTACTTCAAGGACAGCTCCGAGCCAGGCGCCCTGTAGCGTGCACTCCACTGACTACAAGCCATCGCCGTTTGCGACTCCAGTGGTGTCAAGCCAGAGCTCATTGGAGGACGGAGTGGAGATCTGTTGTGTTTTC